>QNQO01001167.1:0-359841 GCA_003290165.1 Berberis thunbergii
TGCTCACCTTGTAGTACTCATAGAACATCCATTTGCAATAATACTTTTATGTCAAAAGCATGTTCTTCTTTGTCTCAGTGGCATGCTAGACTAGGACATCCTTCTCTTTCTGTTGTAAAACAAGTTCTTAACAAATGCAATATTATTGCTTCCAATGCAAATGTTGATATTTGTACTGCCTGTTGCTTGGGCAAGATTCATAGGCTTCCGTTCTCCAATTCTACTACAGTCTACTCAAAGCCTTTTGAGCTCGTTCATACTGACCTTTGGGGTCCTGCCTCTACTCAGTCTTCTGGTGGTTTCAAGTACTATGTTCATTTTATTGATTCCTATAGTAGATTCACTTGGGTCTACTTATTGAAAAATAAGTCAGATGCCTTTCCTACTTTCCTCAAATTCAAGGCTTTAGTTGAGTTGCAATTTGGCTTTCCTATCAAATGTCTGCAATCAGACTGGGGCGGAGAGTATAGATCCTTTGCTAATTTTCTTAGTATTCATGGGATAGGTCATAGGCTTGCATGTCCTACTACTCATCAGCAGAATGGACTTGCTGAAAGAAAGCATCGTCACATTACTGAATCAGCATTGGCACTCCTTGCCCATGCCTCACTTCCTCTAAAATACTGGGATGATGCTGTTAGGACTTCAGTGTTTCTTATCAATCGTGTTCCTACTCAAACTCTCAATGGCCTGTCACCTTATGAAAACTTTACAATACACCTCCTGATTACAGCATTTTAAGAGTTTTTGGGTGTTCATGCTTTCCCAATACCAGGCCATACAACTCCCATAAGCTGCAATTTAGATCTGAGGAATGCATTTTTCTGGGGTATAGTTCCCAACATAAGGGATATAAATGTGTGTCATGTACTGGTCGCCTATTCATATCTCGTGATGTAGTGTTTAATGAGTCACATTTTCCTTATTCAAAGTGGTTCTCTGATGCTGCTACTCCTTCTTCAACTGGTCCTTCCTCTAATTCTGTTCCTGCATCCATTGGTTTCTCCTCTTCACTCACTGCAAATCAATCCCCTGCTTTCTCCCATACATTACTTAATCCTTTGGTCAACTTGTCTCCCACTCTTCCACCTAGTCCTAATCCTGCTCCTAGCCCTGTCTCTAGCCCTGCTTCCAGTCCTCTTCCTAATGACAGTCCTCAGGTCAGGTCAGTGTCTAGTCCTCCTCATCCTATTGCTCCTAGTCATAAGATGATTACTAGGTCTAAGGTTGGCATCTACAAACCTAAAGTCTATATGGCCTCCTCTGAACCTGTGAGCTTGAGTGAAGCACTTGATACCCCTCATTGGTCCTCAGCTATGCAAAATGAATATGGTGCTCTTCTAAGAAACAACACTTGGACACTTGTTGATCCTCCTCCACACAGAGCTATAGTTGGTTGCAAATGGTTGTTTAAAGTTAAGCAAAATGCTGATGGGTCTGTTCATCGATATAAGGCTAGATTGGTGGCTCGGGGGTTTGAACAAGCTGCAGGATTCGATTATGCTGAAACCTTTAGTCCAGTGGTGAAACCCACAACTATTCGAGTTGTCTTCACAATAGCCATTACTTTTGGTTGGTCTGTGTTTCAACTTGATGTTAACAATGCCTTTCTTAATGGAGATTTGCACGAAGATGTTTACATGATGCAACCCCCTGGATTTACTGATTCTTCACGTCCCCATGCTGTGTGCAAACTACACAAAGCCTTGTATGGTCTGAAGCAGGCACCTCGAGCTTGGTTTGAAAAGCTGAGACACACTCTTCATCTCTTTGGATTTGTTCCTTCTAAGTCAGATACTTCTCTATTCATACGACACTCTCCTTTTCCTATCTTTCTTCTGGTGTATGTTGATGATATCTTGATTACTGGTTCCAGCTCCAAAGAGGTTTCACAGGTTATTCAGCAGCTAAATGATCAGTTTGCATTGCGAGATCTTGGTCTTGCTCACTACTTCCTTGGCATTCAGGTTCAACAAACTTCTGATGGCTTGTTCTTGTCTCAAACTAAGTACATTAATGACCTATTGTGTAGAGCTAAAATGCAATTTGCTAATGGTTTATCCACTCCAATGAGTGGTGGGGAAAAACTCTACGACACTGGCAGTGATCCAGTTACTAATGTTCACTTATATAGGAGTTTGGTCGGTGCTCTACAATACGTTACCATCACAAGGCCTGAATTGTCTTACTCAGTCAATAAGGTGTGTCAATTCATGCAACATCCTCTTGAATCCCACTGGAGAGTAGTCAAAAGAATTCTGAGGTATCTCAAAGCTACACCAACTGCTGGTCTTCATCTGGTCTCATCCCCTTCTTTCAAATGGACTGGGTACTGTGATGCTGATTGGGCATCTGATCCTATCGACAGGAGATCCACTTCTGGTTACTGTGTGTTTTTAGGTGCAAATCTAATCTCTTGGTCTTCAAAGAAGCAGAGTACTATCTCAAGGAGTAGCACTGAAGCTGAATACAGGAGCCTTGCTGCAGTTACAGCTGAATTAACTTGGCTACAGTCTCTAATGTCTGAACTACATCTTTGCTCTAGCCCTCCTACTATCTGGTGTGATAATAATAGTGCCGTAATGCTTAGTGCGAATCCTATTCTTCACTCTAGAACCAAGCATCTTGAATTGGATCTTTACTTTGTACGAGAGAAGGTTGCTAGAAGACTTGTCCAAGTTCATCACATTCCTGCTCTTGATCAAATTGCTGACATTTTCACTAAGGCACTTGGGAAGTCTAGATTTTTGAAGCTTCGTGACAAACTAAGTGTAGTTGATGTATCTACGCTTAGTTTGAAGGGGGATGTTAAGCCTAAGTAGTGTTAGCTAGTAGTTAGTTCATGAGTTAGTTTGTCAATGTGGTCCAGAGTCTGTTAGTGTAGTTTGTTAAGATGAGTTGTTAGTTTGTTAAGCTGTCTTGACAACTAGCTCTACATTGCAGTCTATATATATACATGTAATGTATTCACTTTGAATCAAGTAATGAAATACAAGTTGTCTTCAAGTGAATTATAACAAACTTTAGTGAATAGTTATCCAACTTATTAGGTACATTTGAAAGAACAAAAAGATAATTATTGGAATATTTTATACTCTTGTTATTGAAAGAACTCCTTCATTATTCCATTCTTCTATTTGCTTCTTGATTAAGTTGTATCAAGCGTTGTCTTATAACCCCCACGTGTCGCAGTGTGTCTCTAATTTACCATGGTGTGTTTATGGTATTAAGAAAGACGTGCTAGCCATCTGGCTTGTTTATGATCTTAAGCAGCTCTCTGCTTTCTGTTTTGGTTGAAATGTCTTTCTGCTTTTATCAATGTGCTAGCCCCAGTTAAATCCAAAAATTGTTTAACCTCATATTTTTATTTTATGTATAGGGGGTGAATGTTGCTTGAGTCGTTCTACTGTGCCCGGTACAGTGCCTGGTACAATGCCCGGCATGTGCCAGGCACGTGCCAGTACCATGAGAGGGATGAAAAGCTTAAAAAAAAAATAAAAAAATCGCAAAAACTCTCTCGACTGCGCCTCTTCCAGCTCGCGATTAGGGCAGCAAACTGCGCCTCCTCCACCTCCGCCTCCGTCCAAAGTGCGCCTCCTCTACCTCCGCCTCCGTCCAAAGTGCGCCTCCTTCACCTCCGGCTCCGTCCAAAGTGCGCCTCCTCCTCCTCCAAACTGCAACCTGCGATTAGGTACCGCCCCTATCTATCTATGTCATCTGTTTTTTGTTGAAAATTTTATGGTTAAAGGAAAGGATTTGCTATAGCTTTCAATTTAGGTTTTTGCGTTTTTTTTCCCTGTATAAGTTTAGAACAGATGATGGTTATGGAATTTTTTTTTTTTTTTTATGGTTAAAGGAAAGGATTATGGTTATGGAAATTAATTGTGCTTTGTTATTTTTTTATGTTAGTTGGAAATTTTATGGTTAAAGGAAAGGATTTGCTATAGCTTTCAATTTAGGTTTTCAATTTTTTTTTTTCCCTGTATAAGTTTAGAACAGATGATGGTTATGGAATTTTTTTTTTTTTTTTTTATGGTTAAAGGAAAGGATTATGGTTATGGAAATTACTTGTGCTTTGTTATTTTTTTATGTTAGATCAGTTCAGATGCTAATTTTCCATCAATTATGTGTTCATTTTGTCATATTTTCAGGGATGGATACATTAGAAAATAGCGAATGTATGGAAAATTTTGAATCTGTAGAGTCGATAAAAGAGCCTTTCGTAGGAATGGAATTTAACAACATTGATGAGTATCAGTCATATTATCTTGATTATGGTAATAAAAAGGGATTTCCAGTGAGAGTAAGGTCAACTGAAAAGGATGATGAGGGAAACCCTAGATATCTTATTCTTGTATGTGGTCGGGCTGGAAAATTTAAAAGTCAAGCAGAAAGTGTTATAAAAATGCGTCCCTCTTGTAGATGTGGTTGTTTGGCTAAGATTAGAGCTCTTATACGCCCTGATGGAACAGTGAAAGTGACAACAGTAACTGATGATCACAATCATGATTTGAGCCCTACAAAATCGAGATATTACAAAAAAATCGAGTTATGAGCCAATATGTGAAGAAGAGGCTTGAATATAATGATAGGGCGGGCATTAGGCCAAATAAGAATTTTTCTTCGTGTGTGGTTGAAGTTGGTGGGAATGATAATATGACATTTTCCCAAAAAGATTGTTACAACTATTTGCATAAAATAAGGCAATTGAGACTTGGTGTGGGGGATGCGACGGCACTGCAGAACTACTTTCAAAAGATGCAAGCTAACAATGCTGATTTTTTCTATTTGATGGATTTGGATGACAATGGGACTTTAAGAAATGTCTTTTGGGCGGATGCATGGAGTAGAGCAGCTTACAAGGAGTTTGGTGACGTCATTACTTTTGACACTACGTACTTAACTAACAAGTACGAAATGCCATTTGCTTCTTTTGTTGGGGTGAATCATCACGGTCAGTCAATACTTCTTGGATGTGGATTGATATGTAGTGAGACAGTACAAGAGTTTGTTTGGCTTTTCAAATCTTGGCTTGTGTGTATGAATGATTGTGCTCCAGCTGCTGTAATCACTGATCAGGACAGAGCAATGAAGAAAGCCATCGAAATTGTGTTTCCCAACACACGCCATAGATGGTGCCTATGGCATATTATGAAAAAGTTGCCTAAAAAACTGTCGGGTTACAATGAATACGAGGCTATAAAATTTGCAATGCAAAGAGCAGTATATGATTCTCTGTCTCATGAAGAGTTTGAAGAATATTGGTGTGGGTTCATTGAGAAATTTAACCTTGAAAATAATGATTGGTTGAGTGGATTATATGATGAAAGAAGTCGTTGGGTACCCACATTTCAGAGGAATACTTTTTGGGCAGGGATGTCTTCAACACAAAGGAGTGAAAGTATGAATGCTTTTTTTGATGGTTATGTAAATTCAAAGACCACACTAAAGCAATTCGTAGAACAATATGAGAATGCACTACGAAGTAAGGTTCAAAAAGAAGTTGAAGAGGACTTCAAATCGTTTAGCCGTTGCCTTCCTTGCATTACTCCTTACGCATTTGAGAAAAAATTTCAAGCTGCCTACACCACAAATAAATTTAAGGAGTTTCAAACAGAGATTGCAGGAAGATTATGGTGTGCAGTTAATCATCATGTCATGGAGGAGTATGGCTTTCAGGTTTATTGTGTTTCGAAAGACAGGTTGATAGGAAACGCATACAGGTCAATCAATTTTAAAGTTTATTTTAATGATGATGACTTCAATATTAAGTGCAATTGTCAGTTATTTGAGTTTAGGGGGATCTTATGCAAACATATTTTATCGGTGTTGTCTCATATGAGGATTAATGTTTTACCTGAAAAATTTATTCTTCGAAGGTGAAGGAAAGATATTAAGAGGTGTCATAAGAAGGTAAAAATTGTATATTCGGATTGGGCAATGAAGCCTGAAAATGAACGGTTTGATGAGATGTGCAGCCTCTTTTATGAAATGGCTGATATAGCTTCAGAGGACCAAAAGGAGACAGATAATGTTAAACGTTGGATAAATATGAAGACTGGTGAACTAAAGAGATCAAAAGGTGATGGTGATAGTGATGTCAATGTACAGTCAGACGGGATGTTCGAAGTTGGCGCTAAAAGTACTGGTGACATTCATAGTCCATTGGCCGTTCGTTGCAAAGGACGACGTTCTAATTCGAGGAAGCAATCCACCCTGGAAAAAGTTTGTAAAAAGAGCCAAAAACGGAAAGAAACACAGAAAGAGAAGGAGAAAATGAGACATATTGACCGAGAACATGCCATTCAGAATAAATTGGTAATTTTACTTGGTTGTTTTACTTTAATGAATATATATATTTTAAATTCAAGAATATTGAAGTTTTTTTTCATGTCATTTGTAGGGTTCTACCCAAGTTGGATTTGAAAGTTCACAATATATGACACTTCTTTCAAACCATGTTGAGCCATATGGTAATGCTACATTTGAAGGACTTGGTCAAGTTTACTCACTTATAACACAGGTATGTAATTTATTGTATTAAGATAAAAAATGTAAGCCTTTATGTAATATCATTTATTTTTGCAGCGCCCACCTTCTAGCAACGACACAAACTTGACAGATTATAGCTCATTATTTACGCCCTGGTAAGGATCTCAAACTTTATTAGTTCATCCCGCTCGGGATGCGCCCGCAAAACGAGCGAGGGAAGTAAGGTGGCGGGGGTGGGAGCCGTTCATCCCGCTCGGGATGCGCGGCGCGACAAGTCAACGCAAGCATCTCGAGTGGGGTGAACGGCTCCCACCCCCGCCACCTCACTTCCCTCGCTCGTTTCCTCGCTCATTTCCTCGACACTTAGAATTTCTGTTTGTTTACATGTTTGTTTGTAGAGATGATGGTGTTGGATATATTTCAGCTATATTTCAGCAGTTTTGATGCTTGTTGATGTAGAACAACTAAAATTGCTTCAATTATAATGGAAGTTATGGAACCTATTAGTAAAGTGCAAACTCTAACATTCCATTTTGGTTGAAGTGACTTGATCCTATGTATGATCTTATTAACATGCAGATTTACATAATTGGTGGAGATGGATCAATGCGTGGAGCTGTCAAAATATTTGAGGAAATCTGTCAAAATAGCAGTTGCTGGTGAAATTGCAATGGTGAAATTGCAATCTGTCATTTGGGTTTCAGACAGCAGTGGAGGTCGCACAGCAGGTGTCAGGACTAGTACCATTGGTTAGGGAAATCAAGGTTTAGAGGCCTTTCAAGACTTTCCTAATGGTCTCAAAACTCAATGTTCCCTTTTGAAAAGTGCCCAAATGCTTAGCATCTATATTATAGGGGGAAGGTTTGAGCTCTTGACTGTGAGGACGTGTTGCCTCCATTGCATAGTCGGGCCAGACTGTACCGCTAGCATTTTTATTGTTTTCTTTGCATTGCTTTTCAACTTCAAACTTGTATTTCCATCGATCGATAGCATCGAACTAGTCTTGAGCAACGTCCTTCCGAACGTTCCTCCCCATTGTAATCTATTGAATGTGAATGAGAGCTTTTACTGACTATTGTGCATTGTTATATTGTCTACAGATTGATATTGTGCATTCTCAAGTTAATATTTGTGCTCGTCAAAGTAACTACTCATAGGCTTACTAGTGAATTGGATAGCTAGTGCCGCACGGATTACTAGTCCGTGACAGTTGGTATCAGAGCCAGAACTTGTTGAATGCAAACCAGGATGCAGGAAGTAAATGAGCGCCTTAGCGCTATGGAGGAACGACAGGCCAGTCGAATGCATAGACTGGAAAGCAGAATGGACCAGTTGAACACTTTGGGAGAACAGATTAGTCGGTTGGATGGACTCTTTTCACTGGCAGACAGAGTGGATTCGCTGGCCGAGCATGTTGATAACTTAGAGGGACGAACAGTCGCAATGGAAGAGTCGCCTCACCCCACAGCTCAGGTGATGAGTGACTTCCAATTACAGTTGGAGGACTTATTTGCAAGGGTTGGCTTGCTTACTAAGGCCACAGGGACGACTGATCACCCTAGGATGAAAGTACCCGAGCCAAAATCATATGCTGGGGCACGAGATGGGAAGGAGTTAGAGAACTTCTTGTTTGATCTGGAGCAGTATTTTCGGGCGGTGAACCCCGAATCAGAAGAAGCCAAGGTTACCATGGCGACCATGTACTTAGCAGGTGATGCGAAACTATGGTGGAGAACCAAATATGCAGATATGGAAGAAGGTCGCATCCTTATTAGAACTTGGGCAGACCTCAAAAAGGAACTCAGAAATCAATTCTTGCCTGAGAACACTGATTTCTTAGCAAGGAGGAAGCTCCACACCATCAAACAAACAGGCAATATTCGAGACTATGTCCGACAATTCTCAACTTGCTTGCTAGATATTCGAGACATGTCTGAGAAGGACAAAGTTTTCTGTTTCATGGAACAAGCCCAGCCGCTTCTACAAGCAGAATTGCAAAGGCAGAAGGTGACAGATATTACAAGTGCTATTGCGGCAGCAGAAAGATTTAGCGATTATATGCCCATGACTGGATCCACTTCGCTCAATCACTCCACAGCTAGAACTGGCAGTACAAATTCAAGCTCAGGGTCGAATGCTCGCTCACCTCACCAAAACTGGGGAAACTCAAGTCAGAATCGAGGAAACTATAATTCCCGGCCGTCCAACCAGAATTGGAGTTCCAACAAAAATTGGAATGCCAGCTCTAGCAACTCAAATTACAACAACAAAGGAAGGCAAAATTACTCTGGGCAGTGGAGACCATCTGCCCCTGCCCCATGCATTCTTTGCAATAGCAGGGATCACCCAACAGGCAAATGTCCATCCAAACCAGCTCTACACTCATTAATGTCCTTGCTTCAAGCAGAACCTTCTAACCCGACCGCATCGAGCTCGAACCCCACCAACAGTGAGACCTCCCAAATGGGAGCTCTATGCAAGCTCAATGCTGTCAAAGGAGAAATGTATGAGCACCCACACAAGAAGGCTTTACAATACATCGACATCACTATCAATGGGTTCCCTTCCCAAGCATTGTTGGATTCCGGAGCGACAGACAATTTTATTGCCCCAGATGAAGCTAGACGTGTGGTCTGAACTTAGAAGGAGATGTGGGTAAGTTAAAAGCTGTCAACTCTGAGGCAATCTCTATTAATGGTGTGGCTAGAGCTGTGCCACTACAGGTTGGTCCATGGGAAGGAAAATCAAACTTCTTGGCCGTTCCACTTGATGATTTTAAGGTGATTCTTGGCCAAGAATTCTTCCGAGGAGCTGCAGCAGGACCATTACCTTTCATGGATTCCTTGGGGTTTTTCGGACCCAGACTACGCATTGTACCAACCTCAATTCGACCAACAACTCATGATAGAATATTGTCGGCGCTCCAAGTCAAGAGGGGCTTGGCCAAAGGAGAAGATACATACTTAGCTGTGGCAAAGCTAGAGATGGAAGATGATACTAGCAAAATCCCTGAGGAAGTTGCCCAAGTTATTGCTGACTTCAGCGAAGTGATGCCGAATGAATTGCCAAAGAATCTACCTCCCAGAAGGCTCATTGATCACGAAATTGAGTTAGTCCCTGGTGCCAAGCCACCCGCACGTAGTCCATATCGCATGAGCCCTCCAGAGCTGACCGAATTGAGAACACAACTAGATGGCTTGTTGGAGTCAGGATTCATTCGGCCCTCTAAAGCACCTTATGGGGCACCTGTTCTTTTTCAGCGGAAACATGATGGCAGTCTTCGCCTTTGTGTTGATTATAGAGCCTTGAACAAAGTCACTATAAAGAACAAATACCCGTTGCCGCTCATTGCAGACTTATTCGACCAACTTGGATCCGCCAGATACTTCACAAAACTCGACTTGAGATCAGGTTACCATCAGGTCCGCATTGCTGCTGGTGACGAACCCAAAACTGCTTGTTCTACTAGATATGGGTCATATGAGTTCCTAGTAATGCCCTTCGGCTTGACCAATGCGCCAGCTACATTTTGCACCCTTATGAATGGCCTGTTCCGTCACCTTCTGGACAAGTCTGTGGTTGTCTATCTTGACGACATTGTGGTTTATAGTGGGACTATAGAAGAACACCTACATCATTTGCGAGAAGTGTTCCAAATCCTTAAGGATAATCATCTCTTTGTCAAGAAGGAAAAGTGCTCATTCGGCCAGACCCAGATCAATTTCTTGGGGCATGTTATTGGCAATGGCAAGATTCGGATGGACATGGAGAAAGTCAAGGCAATCCATGATTAAACTCTCCTAAGAACGTGTCTCAACTACATTCTTTCCTTGGACTCGCAAACTATTATCGTCGCTTCATAAGAAACTACTCTAAGAGAGCTGTTGCCCTGACAAATTTGTTGAAACAAGACCGAACATGGGAATGGGATAGGCAGTGTGAAGCTTCATTCCAAGACTTGAAATTGGCCGTGATGAAAGATCCAGTATTGGCCTTGCCAGACATCACCAAGCCCTTTGAAGTACAAACAGATGCATCTGATTATGCCTTAGGGGGAGTTTTACTTCAATATGGTCACCCGGTAGCATATGAGAGTCGAAAGTTGAATGATACAGAGTCTCGTTACTCAGCTCAGGAAAAGGAATTGCTAGCCATTGTACATTGTTTACGGGTGTGGAGACACTACCTCTTGGGATCTCAAGTTCTTGTAAAAACGGATAATGCTGCAGCAAGCCATTTCCTTACTCAGAAGATGCTAACCTCCAAGCAATCTCGATGGCAGGAAAAATTAGCAGAATTTGACTTAGTATTGGAATACAAGCCAGGGCGCACTAACAATGTAGCTGATGCACTCAGTAGAAGGGCAGACCTTGCAGTGCTAACCCATACTGGTCCGAGTCACACCATCTTGGAGAAGATCAAAGTAGGCCTACAGACGGATCCACAAGCGAAGGCAATTACAGAGTTGATCAAGCAGGGCAAAACTCGACGGTTCTGGATAAAAGATGGAGCAATACTCACAACTGGTAATCGCCTCTATGTTCCGAGAACTTCTGGTTTGAGGAAAGAACTTTTGAGAGAATGCCATGACACCCATTGGGCGGGACATCCAGGTTGGAGACGGACACTTGCATTGCTAGAGAGGGGGTACTATTGGCCGCAGATACAGGAGGATGTAATGGCCTATGTTCGAACATGTCTTATTTGCCAGCAAGATAAGGTTGAAAGAGATCGACCAGTAGGCTTACTAGAGCCCTTGCCGGTTCCAACTCGTCCTTGGGAAAGTGTTTCCATGGACTTCATTACTGGGTTACCGAAAGTGGAGGATTTCAGGAGCATCCTTGTAGTTGTTGACCGATTCTCAAAGTATGTGACCTTTGTGCCGACCGGACTAACTTGCACAGCCGAAGATACGACGCAATTGTTCCTCAAGAATGTAGTGAAGTATTGGGGACTGCCCGAAAACATTGTTAGCGATCGTGATGCTCGATTCACAGGAAAGTTCTGGAAGGAGTTGTTCAAGCTCTTGGGATCCAAACTTAATATGTCGACAAGCCAACATCCCCAATCTGACGGACAGACTGAGCGCTTTAACTCTATGCTTGAAGAATACCTTGGTCATTTTGTAAGTGCAAACCAGAAAAATTGGGTGGGACTACTTGATGTTGCACAATTCTGTTTCAACTTACAAAAGAGCTCCGCTACTCACTCCAGCCCCTTTCAATTAGTCACTGGTCAGCAACCATTGACACCACATACGGTGTTGACCGGATACCAAGGACCCAGCCCAAGAGCTCTTGAATTTGTCAAAGCCTGGCAGAAAAACATTGAAGTTGCTCGGGCCTATCTTGAGAAAGCCTCCCGTCACATGAAGAAATGGGCCGACAAGAAACGACGAATCGATCCTTTTGAAGTCGGGGACTTGGTATTGGTGAAGCTAGATATGTTCAACAAGTATAAACGGACAGCTAGAGCACACAACAATCTGTTTCGCAAGTATGAGGGACCGGTACAGATTATTGAGAAAGTAGGCAAAGTCTCCTATCGCGTCAAGTTACCACATTGGCTCCGTTTCACCCATCCTGTCTTCCATGCAAGTAACTTGAAGTCTTACCATGCCGATGCCGCTGATCCCACAAGAAATGTATCTACCCAAGCATTGCCTAAGCATCCTACTAAGCCAGATCGAGAAGTGGAAGAAATCTTAGCTGACCGCCTCATCAACAACACAGGCCCGGATAGAGAATATTTGGTCAAGTGGCAGGATGAACCTCCTTCAGAGATCAGTTGGGAGCCAGTCGAGCATCTGCTGCCTTACCTCTCAAAACTGGAAGAGTACTTGGAAAAGTTCGCTGCGAGGGCGTCAGCGAATTGAGTGTGGGAGAGTGTCAGGACTAGTACCATTGGTTAGGGAAATCAAGGTTCAGAGGCCTTTCAAGACTTTCCTAATGGTCTCAAAACTCAATGTTCCCTTTTGAAAAGTGCCCAAATGCTTAGCATCTATATTATAGGGGGAAGGTTTGAGCTCTTGACTGTGAGGACGTGTTGCCTCCATTGCATAGTCGGGCCAGACTGTACCGCTAGCATTTTTATTGTTTTCTTTGCATTGCTTTTCAACTTCAAACTTGTATTTCCATCGATCGATAGCATCGAACTAGTCTTGAGCAACGTCCTTCCGAACGTTCCTCCCCATTGTAATCTATTGAATGTGAATGAGAGCTTTTACTGACTATTGTGCATTGTTATATTGTCTACAGATTGATATTGTGCATTCTCAAGTTAATATTTGTGCTCGTCAAAGTAACTACTCATAGGCTTACCAGTGAATTGGATAGCTAGTGCCGCACGGATTACTAGTCCGTGACAGCAGGCAATTAGTGCTGAAAGCTGATCAATGCGTGGAGCTGTCAAAATATTTGAGGAAACTGAAAATAGCAGTTGGATTCAGATCTGTCCCTGATATTGCAATGGTGAAATTGTGAGAGACATTTCATTGTATTATGTGATTAGAATCCTCAAATTATTAATTAGAATATGTATTATTGCAATGGTGAAATTGTGAGAGTCATTTCATTGTGATTTGTGATATGATTTTCAATTTGGAACCATTAAAAGTCTGAAGTTCAGTACCATAGTTTCTGTAGTTATTGTCTTGCACAATTACAGGATGGGTTAAGAGCTCGATTGTTGCACTTGTTTATTAGTTGGTCGTTGTTTAGTTATTTTTCCAGATCTAGAACCTGGTGCGCTGATTCAAATGGTGCGCTGTTGCTTGAAGATGTCTTGGTTTTTTATGATAAAAGCACTCGAGCCTTCAGCTACTAAGCTGAAAATGAAAGGAGCTATGGGGCCGTCCCAGCTTGCAAAGAATCTCTGGACAGTTTACACTATTAATTCATCTATGAAACCGATTAATTCATCTCTGGACAGTTTACACTATGAATACCCAGTTTACACTATTGAAAGCCTTGTGGAAGACCAGCTTGCAAAGAATCTCTGGACAGTTCAAAGCAATTCTAGAGTGAGTAATTAGCTAACTGGCCGCTACTGAGACTCCAGTCGAGGAAACCGATTAAAGTCTGCAACAACCTTCACAAAATCATTGTATCATACAGCATATACTTGCACATAGAGCATATACTTGCAAGAAATGAGGAAAGCATTCTCATTGTATCTGAATCCAAATCCAATACAATATGCAATTTCTAAACTGACATACAATTCAGTTTCTAAACAAGAGATAATTCAGTTTCAAATGCCATCCAAAAGCTTAAAAAAGATAATTACAAGAATAAAAAAACTACCACTAATACACTGTTGATTAGGTCCTTTGTAAAAGCCCAAGGACCCTCAGGAGCATTATTTGATTGGTCGACTACGTCTTCAGTGTCGTTTGTTCTTGCCGGGTGCTCTCTTCTCGCCTCTTGTTCTATTCTCGCTTCGTGTTCTAATCTGTTATCTTCTGATAGCTTCCACATTTCGTAATCTTCATAAGCTTCTTCAACTGATTTGAATCCCTTGTACGTACAACCCTTGTATCCGTTAACTTGTAATGCGCAACCTGGCCAAGTCACATATACTCCAGGAACACGCCCACGATAAACAACATAAGCTTTGTATGCCATTCCTGCGTTGACAATGAGAGAATGTTGTTGGTTTCAGCTTTCAAAAGGGATTTGTACAAAGTGAAACAAAGACCTCTTCCTAAAGTATTCTATAAGGCACTTGGTACAACTAATATATGAAAATGATACCCAAAAATCAGGCTGTTCTGACTTTCTTTCAAGGGAGCAAAACAGCTGAACGACATCAGAACTTGCAGAAATCAAACTAGGGGGTGATGAAATTAGAGAAAACTAAAACACCCCAAAACTAAAATACCCCGAAGCATTATTGAATCCATACATACAAAAGGTTAATAGCAAATGGATTGAATCCATACATACAAAGGGTTAATAGCAAATGGACATCCAGATCAAACATTTCTAAAACAAAAGTTCGGATTCAGAGAGTCACCTGCAAAAAAATCGATCAAGAGAATGAGGCTTCCTTCTAAAATCGATCAAGGCCTCCTCTCCCTCAACTGAGATTCTTCAACTTTTTTTTTTTTTTTTAGGTTTCGAACAGACAACCAAGAGAATGAGGGATAATGAGGTTTGCTTCTAAACTCGATCAAGGCCCAACACGTCTCTTCCTTTCCTCAGATCGTCCTCTCCCTCAGATGAGTCGTCCTCGTCTCCCTCAACCGAGATTCTTCAACTTTTTTTTTTTTTTTAGGTTTCGAACAGACAACCAAGAGAACGAGGGAGAATGAGGTTTGCTTCTAAACTCGATCAAGGCCCCAGCACATCTCTTCCTTTCCTCAGATCGTCCTCTCCCTCAGATGAGTCGTCCTCCTCTCCCTCAGTTGAGATTCTTCAACTTTTTTTTTTTTTTTAGGTTTCGCCCTTGGAACAGACAACCAAGAGAAGGCACACCTTCATGTCTCCTCTGTAAGTCATCTAAACTCGATCAAGGCCCAGCACGTGCCTGGTACCATGCATTGCACGTGCTGGGCATCATCCGGGCATTAGGCCGGGCATTAGAGCGGGCACAGTAGTTTTTGCGATGTTGCTTTGTACGGGTGAAGAAAAAAGTGTGGTTCTTCTAACCAAATCAACAGGTATTCAGAGATTGGATTGAAATCTTTTCTATAATTTCTGTACTCTTTTTTGTGGTACCATGTCATCATTGAAAGTTTTGTTTTGCGGTTTGTGTCTAATTTTACTCGGAGATTGAATCTTTCGGATACATATTTGGATTTTACAGAAGCTTTTATTTTCTTCCCACTGTTGCAACATCTCAGGTTGCATTGATTAATATTCATCAATTGCATATACTTGTGAGAGCATAGGAATTTTTATTAAGTAGGTTCTTGATGCAGGGTCGTTGAAGGTTTGTGCTGCAGTTGAGTTGGGTTAGATATCTGGTATTGGAACCAGGATGTATGCTCAGGGTGTGTTCGACCTTTAAGAAACAAAGCAATATCCCTACCAACAAGGATGGGTGAAATTTTTATCCATAGAAGCAGATTTTGATAGAGCCAAAAAACTGGCATTGAAGACCTCAATCTCACAGATTGTACTTCTGAGTTTTGACCACGATGTATTAGATGTTGTGGTTATGTGGTATGTATTTTTTGGTTTCCTCTTCTTTGTCTTGCCAGTTTCCATTCGGGTCAGTAGTTTGTGAGATGTCATAATTGTAACATGCGACAGTTTTAGCTTAGGGGTGTGCCATTTGGGGTTGAAAAGAAGTAGACACAATTGATCAAATTCTATTTGGGAAATATGCTTGATTTGCTGTTATTATGTTACATTTTCAACAAATTTCTATGTCTCAGGTTGTTCAAAGATTTCAGGAGTTGTTCTCTCAGACCAAATATAAGGAAGCTGCTGAGCTTGCTGCCGATTCTCCTCAAGGAATCCTTCGTACCCCTGACACTGTTGCAAAATTTCAGGTATTTGATTGTCACATTAACCCTCTAAATCTAATGAAAACCAAGAAAGGCAGGCACTGTTACAACATCACACTTATACTCCAGTCACCGTAAAAGGATACTGGCAGGTTGGAGTTCACTGCTTCCTATGCAACATAATTTTCCATTTATTTTATTTTGTAGAGGTGGAATTTATGTTTCCTTTCTCTTCTACCCGCCTTTTTCTTAATCCAGATCTAAATGGGAGATTTTCTCATTGGGAACTATTCAACAGGTCATTCTACTTGAACCCATTTAAGTGTGTTATATCTTTCTTCAGTAATTATTGTATGTATTGATTATTACATGGAAGTTTCGTACACTTTATATTCATTGGATAATAGTTTATCCACTAAACTCTGCTAGTTGACTGGTTTCTTGCTGATTTTAGGTTTCTCTATCGAGAAAATAAATTATAGGAAAAAGAAAAAAAAAACATTACAATAGAATTAGTCGAATGTAACCGTGAAGGATAATAATTGAATTCTGAATAAAAGAGTTTGGTCCTTGCTTTCTGATTTTTATATTGAAATTAAATGAGTTTATTCAAAATATCAAAGTTTTGTCGTTGCAGGTTTCTGTCAGAGTGGGTGTGCTGCAATTGTGGATTCTGGGACATCCTTGCTTGCTGGTCCAACTGTATGTCTTCATACCTTTTAGAAATTTGTTTAAGGATCTTCAGTTGTAGTTCGCATTTTGTTTAAGGATAATTTGGAATTGCTTGACATTGTTTCTGGAATTTGTTATTCTTGTTGATGTTTGGTTAAATGTAGGTTGGGTATACACCCAATTACCTATTTCTACTACAAACAATCCTCAGATCAGATCCCCAGGTATTTTGCAATGTCTGATGCATGTAAATTTTGTTGTAAACCATCTTAAATAAACATGATCAACATTCTAGGATACAGTGTGTTTAAATTATTCATGGTGTGTTGGGACAATCATCAAATCTTAGTTCATTTTCAAATTTCATGGACTTGTGCTTCTATGTTTATCAAGTAAATGCTAAAAGCAGCCAGTTATCAGGAGCTCTGTTTAGCCTTTGAATGTTTTGACTTGAGAGAAGTAAATTAAGTTCACAACCAGTTCTTCAACCTTGTGTCTTATTTGGAATTTGTCTGTATTCACGTAGTTATTCATTGATATAGATTTCTAATTTCTAGTTATTCACGTAAATTAAGTTCACAACCAGTTCTTCAACGTTTTATCTAATCAAGCAACTCTGTTGATACACCTTTTACCCATTCATTTTACCTTTACAGATATGTAGTGGAAAGGATGGAATCTGACCTGTGGGAAAAAGTGTTGGACCCTGAGAATGTGTATAGAAGACAGCTTATTGATCAAGTTGTAGCAACTGCTTTGCCTGAAAGCAAGAGCCCCGAACAAGTCTCTGCAGCTGTTAAAGCTTTCATGACTGCTGATCTTCCACATGAACTAATTGAGCTTCTTGAAAAGATTGTGCTTCAAAACTCTGCTTTCAGTGGGAACTTCAATCTGCAGAATCTGTTAATCCTAACAGCTATCAAGGCAGATGCATCAAGAGTTTCACTGGGCCAAGTTAGCTAGTACCCTTGTCAGACTGAAATAATTCCAAGGTGCTGTTGATGCGGCTCGTAAAGCAAACAGTGCAAAGACATGGAAAGATGTTTGCTTTGCCTGCGTCGATGCTGAGGAGTTCCGTCTGGCACAGATATGTGGGCTTAACATCATTGTACAGGTACAAGTTTCTTTGAATGGTCTTTGAACTACTCTAGCTCTATGATCAAGTGATCCTTTTAGATCCATTCCTGGGCTGTGAATACTTGATCCTCTTAAAGAGAAAGTTGGGAGGGACCTAGTTAATCTACTGATTTAGTCATGGAGCTTTTAAAATTTTTTCATTTGGAACGTTCTTATTGCTATTTGAATTTGAATACACTTTAATTTGTGAAAATGTTTTCTAGGTGGATGACTTGGAGGAGGTCAGTGACTTTTACCAGAACAAAGGTTGCTTCAATGAGCTGATATCTCTGATGGAGAGTGGTCTAGGATTGGAACGTGCACATATCGGCATCTTTACAGAATTAGGTGTTCTGTATGCTAGATATCGTCCTGAGAAGCTTATGGAACACATCAAATTGTTTTTAACGCGTCTCAACATTCCCAAGCTTATACGAGCTTGTGATGAGCAACAACACTGGAAGGAACTCACCTATCTATATATCCAATATGATGAGCAACAACACTGTTTGTGTTTGGGGGAACAGATGGGAAGGATCCACTGCAAGATCTGCACATCTTAGATACTAGTAAGTCTGTAACAGAAAACATTGATTCATTTTTGTAAACACATTGTACAAGTGTAGGAGATTGGCAATCTCGAATTGTGCCTAATACATTCTAGTCTATCAGACCATTGTAACCTTTACATTCTAATCAAATAAATCTTTCCTTCCTATGGAAGATTCTCTGTGATTGCATTATCAGTTTGAAATTGGATTGTTCCAATTCTGCAGCAGCAGCAAATTTTTTTTTTTTAATTTATTATATTATTTTCGCAACAAACCAGATTTTTTTTTTTTGAATTTTGTTTTAACTGCCAACGGCTTACAACCGTGGTCGCATCTTGCCACGGTTGTAAACCGTGGTATTTCTTCATCAATTGCCACGGCTTAAAACCGTGGCCATGAATTGACACGACTAAACACCGTTGCTACTATGTTTGCCACGGCTTATTTCTCACAGTTTAGCCACGGCTTAAAATCGTGGCCAGGGTTAGCCACGGCTTAAAACCGTTGCTACATTGTTAGCCACGGTTTAAAACCGTTGCTATTATCCATACCTTATCACGGTTTAAAACCGCAGCTACTGTGGCCACGGCTAAAAACCGTTGCTATTGTTCTTGCAACGGTTTAAAACCTTGGCTAAATGCTGAAAATCACCACACCTCCTCAAACATAAAACCGTTGCTAAAATGTTTAGCAACGGTTTATAGCCGTTAAAAGGAATTTCGCGACGCCTCTGTAGCCCACGACTCTTAGCCGTGACAATGAGTTATCCCCACGATTTAAAACCGTTGCTAATGGGGATTTTTGGTGTAGTGTACAACTAGATTGTAGTTTACATTTTGCATTAACTAGTTTAAATCAAACAATCAGGATACATGGGTTTTGCAACCAATATATTTCATTAAAAATTGTACTAGCTAGGGCTGTAAGCATATCGTATATGGCTCCTACAATCCCTTAAATTGGGCCTAACAATCAGGATATATGTTATCACATTTCTCATTTTAGATAAATAAACTTGTGCATAATCCTTTGTTAAACCATGTAAAGCTAGTTATCTTATGAAAATTGGAAATTTCATTTGGATTGCCATACCTCTGAAGAAAAGGGGCACAAAGCCGTACTTGACTTGCCCTGTTGTATATACCCCGGCAACATGTGTTATCATTAGTACATAACATTCTCATTGCCCTGTTGTAAATACCCCGGCAACATGTGTTATGTATTATCATTAGTACATAACATTCTTAAAGTATTGAAGCTCTAGTTGATGTTCTCCTAGATTGCTCTTTTGGATATGTACTCAATGCAGACATTGAAGAAATATATTTGTTATATAGAGAAACATTACAAATACCGAAATGTGAAGTTACCAAACAAAGACAATAAAATCAGAGACATCAAATTTACGTGGTTCGGCAAATTTGCCTATATCCATGGGCAAAAAATAAAAATTTCACTAATGAGATCGAAAAATACAATGAAGAGAGAGTCGCCTAGACAACGTTAATGACGTTAATTATATACGTGTCTAAATGATGTCACACACATACGTGGGATGCGTATATTGCACACACTTTCTTTCTCTTTCTCACTTCTCTGTCACAGACACATCTCTTTCACATACAAAAGGGGAGATTCCTAACTCACACAAACACTAAGAAAGAACTCAGATGGTGGATTTTTAAAACAAGGAACCTTTGCGAACTGAAAAGGTTGAAATCCACTTCATATCTTCTTCGCTTCATCCTTAAGAAAAAAAAAAAACCAAAGTCAACAAAGACGGTTAGCTCCATTTATTTGTTTAAATTGATTTCTTTTTTACTTCATCATTAAGAAAATTAAGTCTAGTAACAAAGGCAGCTAACCCCACTTGTTCAAATTGCTTTCTTTTTTACTTAATCCTTAAGCAAGCCAAAGCTTTCCATAGAAGCTTCCACAAACTTCAAGCTAAGTCACTTGAGGAGGTGATGAAAGCTTCTGCGGTTTTTTTTTTTTTTTTTTGAAAGCAAGCGTGCTGCCGATGGGTATAGAACCCAAAACGTGGGGGTTAAACCACCACAACCTTAACCATCCAACCAGGTTAGCATTGACACTTCTGCCGTGTTGCACCTCTTTCTCTCATACTTTTCAACAATTTTCCACCTCGATGAATATTTATCAAATCTGAGCCAATCATTACGAACATAAACAACAAATATTGATCATCCAAAGTTAGGGTATCACCCCTCCAAATGCGCTTATAGGCGCCATACACTCGGAGAATCCAAACACCAGAATGTGCTCAAGTTAACAATCCAACTCCACCTTGGCTAGGTGGAATTTCAAACCAGACTTTTCAGAAACACAATGTTCTCAAACATTCATGTTGTATATCTTCATATCTTCTACCAAATGTTTCTTTAACAACTCGTGTAGAATCTTTTTAACTTTACTGCCTGCACGGAAATGCCAAATCCTCGAGCTATCCAAACATATATCTTTGGAGCTGTCAGTAACTCCACCAGAAACAACATCCACTGGGTCAATGGGATGGATGGGTTTGAGGAGAACGGTGTTTTGCAGGGCAGTTGAAGAAGGAAGAAACGGAGAAGATGGGTAGATTTTAGTTTTTTTTTTCTTTCAACCATATGGTTACCTTGGGATTAGTACTAGGCATTTAGATGCATTTTATGTGATTTTATGGGTTTGGCATGTGCTCTTCATGTACATTCATGATTGGAGTATTTTAGTTAATAAAATAACATTAACTATTCAATGTGGTTGACCTAACAAATCTGAAAATGAGGGTTAGACTCAATTAAAATTTTAAATGAAGGTCGAACTCAATTAAATTTTAAATGAGGACCAAACTAAAAAAAATACTTTATTTTCAATGATGAATTTGCTTTAGGCCTAAGTTGTTATTATATCAAATAAATCGAGCATACACCATATAAAGAAAGTAGAGACATATAGCCTTTGTTATTATATCAAATAAATCGATTGAGGAACGATATGAGATTTAATCGGATTAATCATTATTAATCGTCATACATTTTATAAACATATTTTCTTTATCCTTCTAAGTAAACGTATATCCTTCTAAGTAATATGTTTACTTATTTTATTTTAATATTTATTAAAGTAGTAAAAATCACCTGTCACAATTTAAAGGCAGATTATAAGAAATATATATTATCTTTCTTTCTTTATAGTCTCTTTGCACACTCTTGGTATAGCCTTAATTCTTTATTTTTTCTCATTTGTTTCTAATACATTGTCATGAACCAATTAATTGATGAGTTTTGAAAGCGATTAATCCTAGATCAGCCAGAAGCCGACAATTACTCAGCCAAGAGATTATTCAAACGATTAACTGAAAAATTGTAACACTCTATTAGCGAGAAGAAACTCATCATCAATTAATCACTAATTAACAACATTTACAGAGTTACCCATCAAAACTAAAACATAAATAATCATAAAGCATATGACCCAAAATAGATTATCCAAAGTTATTACATACTTAATACAATGCCATGTAGAACATAAGTAAAATGAAAGCTCTTAATAACCTAGCTTCCTTACTAACCACTCTTCTTTTTCTTGAGGATCTCGAGATAAGAAAATGCGGATCAAAGTTGGTTTCTCCTCAAACAAGTCTACACCATCTAAGACCTTCTTCCTTGAGATGTTCGGAGCAACTCTTAAACTTGAAGTCAATCGATCCCAATCGTCTCCCTTCAACGAGTTAGCAACTTCCTTGTGTACCTCCACCAACAAATTGAGTTTGGAATTGAACTCTTCATCAAATGACAATCCCTTACCCTTATCAGAAGAGACGTGTTGACTCATGAATGAAGATCCAGAAGGGCGAGATGCATGATCATTCGAATTCATGACATTGTCATCATTAGAATTATCTGTTCCATGACATAAACAAATATAACAAAAAATTCTGTCAACAAGAAGTAAAAATAAAAAACAAAAACGATCTAAATATCAGATGCAATTTTAGAAGTTTGGTAGATGTTCTGAAGTTCTCAAGAGAATGAACTAAATCAACAAGGAAACAAAGAAACTAACTTAACAGGCTACGATCTAAAGTGACTTCATTATGATAATCCATATTGCCTCTCTCTCTCTCTCTACCCTGTCCTAAAGCTTGACATATGATTAAGTTTCTTCAAACTCATTATAAACAAGCCACATAATGAGGGTGTAGTTTGCGAACAGGCAAGTGCATTATGCATAGTTTGTAAATGATAGAACTGGGATGAACCCCCAGCCAAACCAACACATTTTTCTATCTACATCATTGATTAGTTCAATACTAATGTAGGAGAGAATTCAACTTATCCCAAGTTGTGAACTTCAGCCTCCTACTAGCATACCACATTGGCAGATTGATAATCTCACACACCAAACAGTAGGGGAATATTGAAGTCATTGAGACTTTAAAAAATCTCCAAAAACATATGTGATTATCAGTTCCATATCATCGTCACAAATCAAACAATACAAAGATCACTAAACATTGAAGTTGATTCATTAACTACATATTTTACTTGTTAAGATGATACCATACATATGTTGATAAAAATATATAAATAAAAATTACCAATTTTGATGGCAGTAGGACTGTTGCTTGCATCCGCCCATTTGACTCCATGATGATAAACCCGAACCACCAGGTGTATAGTAGGACGTCCATAATGTCTATACATAGCATCAATTCTTTCTTGATCTCCAGATTCCAATACTTGACTTAGAATCCATCTCATCTCATTAAGAATTACCCATAAATGACAATCTCCAAGTTGTATAGTAGGATGTTGTAGTAGCTTAGCATTCTTCCATCTTCTAGTATTGTTCCTCGGAAAACAAGATCCAATTTATCCATAGGAAGTTTTTTTCCTTCTTTTCTTTTTTTTTGTAACATTTTTGACATTTTCAATCGTGCTGCTGGAGTTGTCAATTTCCAGAGTAATCGACTGCTTTGCAGCTGGAATATGCACAATGATCTGCATGGTTTCAATACCTCCCTTCCCTTTGCTCCTCTTCTGTGTATGCTGAAAATGAAAGACCCATCTAAGATCAGAAATTCTAAATGTCGAGGAAGTGGGATTGTCCTTGAGATGTGTGCATTATTAAATTTGGATCGTTAGTTTTTTCTCGAGATGAGTGTACTATTCATTTGGACTGTTAGATTTATCTAAAGATGTTATTCCATTAAATTTTTCTCGTGATAAGTGCATAATTAAATTTGTACCGTTAGATTTAACTAGAGATTTTTTACCAAAACTAAACGGTTCAACACGTATCTCAAGGACAATCTAACAGTTTGATCTTTCACCAAAATCTAACGGTTTGATTTACCTAGAGATGTGTGAACTATTAAATTTTGACCGTTAGATTTTTCTTGAGATGAGTGTAATATTAAATTTAGACCGTTAGATTTACCTTGATATGTGTATTCCATTAAATTTGGATCATTAGATTTTTCTCGAGATTAGTGTAATATTAAATTTTGACTATTAGATTTACCTAGAGATGTGTGTTCTATTAAATTTGGACCATTTAATTTTTTTTGAGACGTGTGTTGAATTGTGTAGATTTTGGTGAAAAAATAAGTGAAAAATGTGCTTTAATTTGTAATAAGTTATTCGAGACACTACACCAAATTGACACTTTTGTAACAACTCTAAAAAAAATATCACTTTTGAGATGTTACAATTCACCAAACAATTTCAAGTCAAAACTAAATTTAGTCAAAAAAATGAAAAACAGTAACAAAAAAAAATGATACAATAAGTTGGATCACCATGAATAACATCACTTTTATAATCATAATTTTCATGGTGATACAATTATTGTATCATTTTGTTTGTGAAAGTGTGTAAAATTATTAGGTGGATTGTTACACTTCAAAAGTAATACTGTTTTTGGGGTTGTTACAAAAATGTCAATTTGGTGTAGTGAGAGAGAGAACCATTAGATTGATTTTACTTGAATCCGACGGTTGAAATAAGTGCACATGATGAGCTCATGTGCATAATGCACATGAGCCCCCTTCAATCCCTAATACTATCACACCCCAAAATTTTGCAAAAGGCATCGATTTTTTTACACTATTATTTCTGTTGAAGAATACCATCATTTTTTACTTTCTAAAAGACACTATCAATATAAATTCAAAATCAATCTTAAAAGTTGATCTGATATATGAAAAGTGAAGCATGAAGAATGCTCTTCTTAAAAATTGGCTCATTGATACCATGGAACTCGATATAACAAACATGTTTGTTAGTCTACACATATTTGGGATGTTGTATTCGAGACCTATTATAAAGGAGCTGTTATTAAGTATTTGGGATGGCATTGGTGGTTATTAAGTATTGAACAGGAACTATTTCCAGAAAATTTGTGCAGGTTTTAAAAAAATGGCAAAATATTTTTTTGAGTGAAAAGTTGAATAAAAACATATTTTTTTGTGACTGCCATATGCCGTCACAAAAAAAAAAAAAAACTTCGCGTCCTGTTGTTTTTGCAATGAAAATAATGTCGTTACAAAAGACAATTTATGACAGCCACATTCTCACCAATTCGAATTTAAATATCATCATTAGAAGTAATTGAGAAGGCCATGTTGTCGCAAAATCAAAATTTTAAATTGTCACAAAAGGATAACTAGTGACGACCAGGTTGTCACGAAATTTTTTTATTTTAAATACTTAAAAAATTAAATTTAAAATTACCTTTTATGATGGTTGACAACGTCACGAAAAGGTCTCCACTATTATGACGGCCACTCTTAGTTGTCACTATAACATGTTATGACAGGGTTTTTATAACAACCGTCACAAAAAAATGGACATTAGCAAAACGTTTCGGTGATCTTTTTTTTTTTTTTTTTTTTTTTTTTTTTTCTTCTGTTAATTATCCCTTAATCCCTCCTACCCAAATGCCGCTAGTAAGGTTTGAACTTTAGACTTGTAATTCGATCTGCTACAAGTCTAGTGCTAAGCTAGTGATTATTTTTTAGACCTTTTGTAACAAAGGTGGCCGTCGAAAAAGTTATTCTTTTCATAGTGTGCGTGCATAAATGTTTGGTTTTCCCGTATTTGCTGGTGGTGTAAATTGAATTTCCAAAATGAACTCTTTTTTTTAATGATTTATAGAAAGAAAAAAAAGTAATCATAGGAGAAAATGTTTCACAAATACACAAACGAGGATCAATATGCTTAATGTTGTCCACTTACTACATAGCAGATTGGGATCAGAAAAATCCTAAAATTTTGATTAGTTTAGATTCACCCTTTAGTGTATTAACAGAACAATCTTAAACTCTAAATAGTAATTATTTTAAATTAGATCGAAAAGTTATTCTTTTTTTTCTTTTTTCCTATACTTATTCAGCATGCGAATTGGAACTTGGAAAATCTTGGTCCCATAATTACAATCAACAAAATTTATCATTTTTTTCTTGATAACTTATCGAATTTTATTACCAAGCGTTAGGAGCACAATTTGAGCGAGTTCTATACACTAAAGAGTTTTCGATGATGATTTGAATCATTTTTAGAGCACCTAAAGTATTTATCTCTTTAAGTTTGGGATTAGAGATTACCATTAAGGATGCTCAAGCCAAAACGATTAACATGATCATGTTTTCTAGTTAACCACCATTTTGTTTTTGTAGAAGCAGTTGGCAATATATATGTAGGACATTTATGCATTTATAAAAAAAATGATAAATAAATAAAATGTGGAACATTATTTATGGAGATGTAGCTTAGTTCTTCCCAAGGTAGTCAAAGAGTGGAACGAAATTCGATGGCTTGTTTTTTTTTTCAAAAAGCGAAGCGTAAAGCGGCCCTTAAAAAACAATTCATATATATTTAAAAAAATGTATAATGGAAGTATGTGCTCTGAAAATATTAAAACCATGATTTCCTTAATATATATTTATTACACAGTGTTAGTGTTAACTGAATTTAAAGTTTTAATCTATTTTGTTTTTTGTTTGAATTTTCTAGGCAAGGTGCCCTTAGAAATGCAGTGGATGCAAATAGCTAATTAAGTTTAAAACAAATTTCCCTCCCCCTGCGCGTATTGTTCATTGTCTTCCTCCTCCCGTGTGTACTTTCATCATCTTTCTCCTCCAAAGTATATTGTTCATCGTTTTCCTCCACCTATATTCGAGCAATCCGACGGGTGTCTCTGCCTAAAATCATCTCCTATCTTCTTTCTTTTTATTCATATTCCTTCCCTCTCCCTTTTCGTTCTTTTTTCCAACCAAAGTCAGAGAAAATCAGTAAGATAATTGCGTAATGTTCATATTCTTCCTTCTATCCCCTCCGCTTCCGTCCAAGCAATCCAGCTGGTTTCTTCGCCTAAAATTTTTTTCTCTCTTCTTCCTCTCTATTTCTCTTCCTTCCCTCTCCCTTTCCATTCTTTTTTTGACCAAAATCAGTGAAAATCAATAAGAGAATTCAAAAAAAAAAAAAATTGGAGATGCTTTGTAACATGAAGCCAACAATTTGGGCTCTCCAGGCTTCAACAAAAAAACGCAAAAAGTCATTGCTTTTTGTGGCTTCAAAGTAGTGGCCTTGCTTTGACCAAAATGAAGCAAAATATCATAGCTTGGCCTGACTTTTGGTTTTAAGCGGTGAAAAGGCATAACTTTGACTACTCTGGTTCTTCCTATATCAAAATCCATCAACAGGTCAAATTGAAGTAAGAACCAAGCAGTCCAAAATCCAAGCCCCAAATCATCTACGCATATCAAGAGGATTGGTCTAGGCGTCACACTAGGACTTGTTCTTTCTCTCTAATTTCTCGAAGTTAATTAGATCAAATCATGTAGGGCATTGGCTAGCTAGGTATTTCATCATGATATAAAAAACAATTTGGTACCTTTATAGAAATATTAACGCCATTAAAAAGAGAAGAAACAGAAAAACAATAAAAAGTTATATTAATTATAGTGAATTACTGAGATTTTTACATAATCTTGACCTAATCATTATTTGATTGGACTTTCTCAAAGTTATCTCAATGATGGTTATATTTTTGCAGTTGAGCTTTCTTAGGGGTCGAGGGAGGGAGCTAGGGCGCTTCGAGATGAGCACATCGACTTTGAGATGGGCGATGTCACTCATCTCGAGGCGGATGGGTGGCTTCCACCCATCCCTCGCCCCTTTACCTTGTTCCCTCCCTTGACCCCTAAAATTTTCGTTTTGCAGTTATAGAGTTTGATTATTATTGATGATACATCGAAATGTCCTCACTTCTACACTGTACATGTGTCATGATGATCTCAAGGAATAATAGGCTCAAGCGTTAGTCTAACACTGATCCGACCTAAACGGTTTCAAGCCCGCATAACACAGTCCGCCAGACAAATCCAAATTACTACAGTCTACTAAGCCCACACGTTTCACAACAATCTCTATTACCCGTAAGACCTATTAAGACAAATATATCGGGGATCGGCTTCGGACAGACATACCAACATCACTTTGTTTTCAACTAGGAAGCAAATACCAGAGTATACGTCGTATATGGAAACTTTCATCTATAGATAACACTCCAATTGAGAACTATCTCCCTCATATCTAGGAATACAAGTCCAGCATGGAAACTTTTTTCCATGGCACAACTCCTAATTATAGAAGGATCTCTAAAAAATTCTCATTCCCTAAACTACACCACCGTTGGTCTGGTCGAATCAGGACTCCAATACTATAAATAAGACACGAGGTTGACAAACTAAGGTATGCTACAAATTCACTGTTTACACCATTGGAGTGTCATCGGCCACCACAACGGTGGTTTGTGGCTCACGTGCATTCCTTGTGCAAGTCAACGGGTCAACATCACAAGGTCAAGCAGGGAGCAAAAATCAACTGCATCAATTATTAATTTGTTTAATTATTTTTCTTTACTAGATTATTATATACATGTTATTTGGTTTTACAACCAATATATTTCATTAAAAATTGTACTAACTAGGGCTGTAAGCATATCGGATTTGGCTCCTACAATCCTTTAAGAGTAATTCTACAGTGCCTGGTCATCTGTGCATGTTTTGTGCCTGGATGGTACCAGGCACATGCATTACTGATGTGGCAGGGAGAGAAATCCAACAAATACACATAACTTTTATATATATAAATACACATTGCAGCAATGCCTACATAAGTTTTCATCATTTAAATTGAGCCCAACGTTTCTTGTTTCAAATAAGTAAACTTGCGCATAATCCTTCATCAAAATTGATGTTAAACTAGTAAGTGGTAGGCGAAGTCGAAATGCTTTGAGAACTGGTGCCTTTGATTAGGGAGTATATATAGGATGGGGAAAGTGTGTAACGGCTATGTGGCCCCACAGGCAATTGACGCGTGAAGACTTTATGCTTTTGATTTTGATGATAATATCTTCTTTGCTTTAGGAGTTAAGACACATGTATTCTTCTAATCCGTTTGTTAAATCAAGTTGGAATATTCCTTGTAAATTAATAAATGAATAATTTGTGTAACATTTATGCTATGGTAATGGTAAAATTGGAAAAGTTATTGGTCGATTCATTGTTCTTACTGTTGGTTCTTCGCATTGAAGGAAAATTGGTGCAATGGCAATGCATGGGTTGTTGAGATAGATAAGAACCATTGAAAAAAAAACTTAATAAAAGTAAAATACAAATTGATATTACTACCAGATTTTCAAACACTCCAAAATAATACGTCAGATCACATATTTTTCCAGATCCAAACTTATTATATGAACAACTTTGTAAATGATTGAATCAAGGCGTGCACTCATTGATAGTCCATTGATAATCATTTGATAAACAGGGTAAAATTAGAATTTCAAAAATATAGGAATATAATGGGGTTAAAAAATTAGTGGCTTTTTTACACTATCGCTTTTGCTTAAAGACACCACATAGCACACCACCAATGTAAATATAAAAAAAAAACCTAGCACCATTCTCTCTCAGGGAATAATACCACCATTGCACCGCCTCACCCTGCTCGCCTTCCAGCCGGTCAGAAGAAGAAGAAGAACAAAGGAGAAGAGGAAAAAAATAAATGTGGTGGCAGGGTAGTGCGATTGGCAGTGGCGGGGGCAAGTGGGATGGTGCTGATCTGTCGTTGCTGTGAAGATTGAAGAGAAGGTGGAAAAGAAGATGAACAATAATGAGAGAGGAGTTTATATTGATGGTGGTGTGCTTAAGCAAAAAGTGATAGTATTAAAAGCTAAAGGATGGTGTCAGATGGTCCTTCTTTGGTAGGCGGGAACCCAAATTCAATTTCCACGGAATCGAGTTGGTAACGTGACATTACCCCTTTTCCCATTATAGCGAGAACCCATTTCCCTGAAATTGAAATCAGCCAAACCCCTCTGTCTCTCTATGCACCTGGAGTTCTCTGAGGTAAGCCTAAACTTGTTCTTTTGTTCCCCAAATTGATTTCTGTAATGGGATTTTGTTGTGGATGAAAACCCTTTCCCGTTGTTTTCACGTGAAATTCATTTTTGTTTATTCATGTTTATGTTGCATGTAATTGAAGTTTTAGGGTTCAAAATCAAACTTTTAGGAAGATTAAATTGTTTATTCTTTGTTCTAACTGTTTTTAACAAAGACTTGTATCATCTTCCAGAGAGACTGTCGACAAAAAATATGTACCCTTTAGTTTATCAATAAATATGTACCATAGATGAAATGAAGAAGGGCACCTCAATTTTGAAATGGTTGAGAGACTACCAAAATTCATAAGAGGCAATGAATTGAAGAAATTTTTTTGGGGGGTAATGAGAGCTAGGGTTTTGAGGATCCCCGAACCTTTTCATTAAAAAGAAAAGAAGTGCATCAAGAAGCATCAAATTTACACCACTCAATTGTCCTTTCATCATTAACTACATCATCACAAGGAAAAAAATTTTCTCAATCGAAACTTTTTCTGAATTTTCTTCAAGGCTTTTAATCGAGATAAAACCGTCTTGGGCCTGCCTTCTGATCCTTCAAAGCATGTTTGGTACCTTTACAAAGTATGTACATAAATATTAGTTAACCCTTGTGGACATCTTGTATGTATGTATAACCAGTGCCCTTGCACACATAATTTTAGTATTTAGTATTTATTAGAGAGTAGAGAATTTGCATGTTCTGATGTTTAGTTACTTGACTTTATCATAAATTGTGCATGGTGAAGCCTTTTCAAATAGTTGTTTAAAAAAAAAACTTACCAGTTCCCAGCTCTTGGTTATTGCCATCATGTCCTGTAGGAGAAGTGTTGAGCAAGGGACTGCTGTTGTCGTTCCATTTGGGTATGTGATGAATAATATTTCCTCCTCCCCTCAAGTTCACAAGGGAATACATAATTGGCTGAAAACGATGCCTTCTAGAAATCGACTGAATCTGACATGCTTCTCCACAACTTAGTAATCTGGTCTGTATTATATCCATTTGATCAACAACCACCCCATTTTTTAGCTCTACCCCACCAAATATCAAACGCTGCAAATATGTTGGATGTCCAATCTTGTTATAAATCTTTGCCTTCACTTGTTCAAGCGTGTCAAATTTCTCAATTTCCAATGTGAAGTCTGGTGTAGAGAATAGCGTTCTAAACAGGACATGGGAACCTTCTTTCAGTTGAAAGCCCATGTGAAGGGTTGAATTATCTTTGATGATGTAGGATTTGAAGGGTTTCCTTTCTTCTACAAGTTTCCCTGCCAAGAATAGACCCCATTTGACCAGCATATGAGGCATTCCTAACTTACATTTGATTTTATGTTTCGAACTTCTGGACTTCTTGGTACCCTCTACTTTGAAAGTAAATAATTTTCCAATCATTGTCTTTACATCAATATGCATTATTTTTCTCGCATTACCATTACTTCCATTGGATGATGTGTACCTTGATGAACTGCTCTTATTCCATTTTGGAGAATGATGATTAGCATTTGCAGCTCCCCTCAATTCCGGGATGAAATTTATAGCTGGCATAATACTACCTCTGGAAATCCATCCAGGCTGAAATGATTCTCCAAGACTTAATAATCTGCTTTGTACTATATCTATCTTATCAGTAAGCCAATTTTTTTTCTCCACCCCACCAAAGAACAAATGCTGCTGGTTTGGTGGATATCCGTAGATCTCATGTATCTTTGCTTTCAAATGTTCAAATGCACGGAATTTTCCGATTCCCATGGAGAAGTCACGTCTAAAATCAAAGCTTTTAAAGTAGATCTGGACACTTCCTCTCAACTAGAAGCCCATGTGAAGTGTGGAGATTTCTGTGCCGAACACACCTCACCCAAGTGTGCCTCCCTTGCCTTCGAAACCACTCGGAGCGTACATGTTTCAAGTGGAGTGCTACATTGAGAAACATGTCATCTCATCTGAAGTTCGATCCATGGCAAACATTCTTCCTAAATCTACACGTACAACCGAACTCACATGGAACAGTGCACCGATATGCAAGCAAGTCTGCATACCATAATAATATCACACGTATACAAGCAAGTCTGTATACAAAAATTTCTTTTCTTTTCACATCTTTTTTTTTTTCGGAGTTGTGGAAAAGAGCATAAAAAAATATCAACTAAAACTCAAAACTCTTTTATGGAGACACTTTGTCAACCATAAGTAAATCAACCACAGTATCCACCATTCTTTTGGGGAACAAGTAATATTTGACAGTGACACATTTGCCAAGTAAGCATGTCACACTCTAAACTGTACAAACAAATGAATTTAATAAGTATTAAAAATACGAGGTGTTATACCCTTGCTTGATTATTCTCAATGCAGAAAAATACTACCCATCTGATGGTTGTGTTTTTATCAAGTTATCAACCAACCAAGTGATTGCGATTTAGGAAAAAACTTTAGTGATCACCCATTAAATAGTAGGTCCAAACCTATCTTTCATGTACTACACCGTACTACGTAAGTTCATAAACTGCTTCAGCTAAACACCAAGGAACCATCAACAACTCAACACAAAAGCTCGCACCAAGGAACTAACGAAGTTTCTACCAACAATGTCTCTACCGGAATTAGATTACACTTTCTGTATTATACTCCTCTATTCAACATTGACCAGGCTATTCATGTTACAAATACAACCACCACTACAATCAACTGATGAACTCCCGAATGCCGAAAATAAAGTTTCAACCTAATGCCTGAATTGAAGATATACAAACAATTAGACCACACCTGAGGTAACCTCTTACACATGGTGTCAGAAGGACAACTAAGGTAGCATTACAGATGAAAGAATTCAAATTACACTAACTAATGATACAACCACCATTAAACATAATAATGAAATACCAGAAATAAAATGAGTCCACTAAAACTTATCTCCTTGTCTGCATTAACTAGTAGAAAACTATGGAGGAAACTCTTTCAGATGGTGTTAAGTAAGCTAAAATAAAACCATTAAAGAGGGAAAAATTCAGGTTACAAGGCAGCTACAGAACATATGATGACAAACTGCTCAAAATAAAGAGTCAACAAGGTTTGATCTTGTCTGAATTGGAGATAAGTTACAAGTAACACAACTCCTAAGGATACTGTCACAGGCTTTAGGTGGGGTGACAACTAATCCAAACAAATATTTACGGATGAAACAATTGAGGCAACTAATCCTAACGGCAGTCTCCAGGTTGTGGGACTACAGACTCAAATCCAACAGAACTCCTTGTCAGGTATAAATAACACACACTGGGAGTTAGAACCAAACTGTGTAGATTCAAATGAGGGAGAGGGATAACTTAAAGAGGATATGCTCACGTCTCAAATACAAAAAAAGTAAAGCTACAAGCACAAATGCAAATTCTGTTCTAGAGTTGTTACACCTCCAAGCAATAAGTGCTAAAGACAGAAATAATACATTGCTTAAACATCATAAACAAACACCAAAAACACAACCAATTACCACATGTTTGTGAACATTTCTTCACAAAGATCAAACTGAGAGAGCCTATAAAAAAATACTGAAAGGGGTAAAAGAGATTTCACCGGAGAGATCGCAAACCGTAAAAGATTGCGCAGCCACAACCAAACAGAACCCTCCCTTTTCTTCCCTTCTTCTTCTTCAACTCGTCCTTCTTTTCCTCCTTTTCTTCCTCCCTTCACAAAGAACTAGCACAGATTTTCTTCTTCATCTCTCCCTAGTAGCCAGCTCGCGACCAATTCTTCTTCCTCTTTTCGGCGGCCTACCACGAGCACCCATCTCGCCTGCACTTTTTTTTTTCTTCTACTCTTTTGCAAACAGATCCCTCTCGACCCTCTTCCACCTCTGTTGCTTCCTCGAGTCATCCACACCCCACAAGCAGCCACCCTTGTCGCCAAGACCATCAACCCTTACCTCCTTTTTCCTCTTTTTCAACCAACCAACCACCACACCACCATCTCATCGTTGTTATCTTCTCCTATTTTGCAGACCTCGCCTTCATAGCCACATCGCCAACCAGCTCTCTCCTTCTTCCCATCTTCATCGCCTCGCCACTGTCAGCCACCATCGAAATGCAACAAAAAAAAAAAAAGGAAAAGGAGAAAAGAAAAGGAGGAAGCAAAAGGTTTTATATATATGCGGCTATTCGCCCCCACCAAACTTTCGAATGCACTCACCCTCTTTCACAAAATAAAACCCTACTCACTAGTTTAATAAAAACCCAAAACCAAGCCCAAATACAATTGAGTAACAACCCATCAACATTAGGGTTTACAAATGAAATTTTATATATTTATTTAATTAGGCGGGTATTACAAGAAGGATGCAGAAGCCAATTGGAAGTCTCAGGTATGTATGTTTCAGATTTGGGTTTGTTTTGTGAAGTGCTTAGGGTCAAATACTTGTATTTTAAAGTGCCCATTAGGTCTTTGACAATTTGTTTTAGAGATCAAATTGATTCGAGTTCTCGATGTAATCTAAATTTTCATGTTTAAATTGGCTGCAAATTGTAACTTAGGTTGCTAATTGTACCACCTAGTGAAGGTAAGTCCATATCTACTAATGGGGTAATTTCATATTTACTTCCCAATGGGTCCCCACTCACATGAATGGGAGCCTTGATGATTCAGCTCTAGTTCAAGCTGAGTTGTGAAGGAACCTTTTAGTAGCAATCTCATATTTTCCAGATAATGATCCCAAGTGGAAAGGTGTTACTTCGTATGTGTTTATTAAGGAAGCGGTATGTCTTCTTGTTTCACCGATTTAGTGGATTTGTGTTATTGATTTGTTGTGTTGAGTAGCTTTCTTTAGTATTTTATGGTTTTATTTTTGTGGTTTTATAGTGTTACTTATATTTGCAGTTTCTGAAATTCAGTTTTAATGTCACTTATAGTGTTACCAATCATATGGAAGAAGGTGCCCATACGAGGTTGGTAGGTGGCATCCAATGGCAAATTTATAACTAGCCTGGCTTACCTTTAAGGACTGCAAAAGCTTCTTGTCTTGAATCCCAGTTGGAAGTATCACGGTGACAGATTGAAAATACACGTTCATTGATGATTGCCCGTGTATTGGGGTCGATAAGAGTTGCTTCATATATTTGAATGGAATCAAAAAAATGGCAAAACATAACCATGTATGGCAAGAAACCACTATCATCTTTGAGTAATGGGTGAACATCAGTAACCATAACAGAGATGAGGATCCATTTGCACTTTCAGAAGCAAATGCCCTTAAGCTACTCGGACCATATATTGCTAATGGAAAGTTAACAAGCTCCTGCAAAGAAGTTGCACACGTTTTCTTCTCCCCTGTCACAGGAGGTCCTCTGCAGACCTCCACTGCGTCGCTCACACGTTTTCTTCTCCTCTGTCACAGGAGGTCCTCTGCAGACCTCCACTGCGTCGCTGATTAGACAGTCCATATCATTCGTGGCATGAAACATAGATCAGCGACTAGCATATTCCATGGGTATCTTTGAGGCAATTGAATGTGGTAGGAAGGATCTCGGTGGATAAGAAAGTCTCATATTTGGCAGTTTGAACAATGTTCCGTCTTTCATTGTATTCTTGCGGAAGAATGTTCTAGTCTAGCTGCTTCTGATTTGTTATGATGATTGCCCTTGGGTGTGTACACGTATCCATAGAAGTTGGTTTTCCCAGCTAGCTCTTTGTTAGAGCAAGTTTGCTGCCTTGTAGAAGTCAGGTACTTGATCTGAGTGTTTCAACTGCAGTTTGTTAAATCATAATTTGTTCTATAGATATGCTTGAAAGTTGACCTGATGTATTTGAATTGGAGTTCATTTTGAATTAAATAATCATAATCATCCTCATTTCAAAAAATTTTGGTTGTGTTATCATGCTGTTCTTTGTTTCTCACACTGAATGACCCTTCACATGTACTTTTGTGCCATAGAAAAAAGTAACAGTGGTAACCATTTTGTCAATCCACAGGTTACTACTCCTGGCAGGTGCTCCTAGTTCATTAGGAGCTACATATTGTTCCCCTTACTTGGCGGTTGACGGTGGCTTCTATTCTTGCCCTGCAGGACAGACAACATCCTCTGCTAGTTCCTGGTTAGTATCAGTCTATTCATGTAAAGCTCCAAATTATTTTTATATATTTATTTGATTTACAAATCAATTTATTATAAATACTTATAACTATATATGTTATCCCTGTCTTCTGTAAGGAAAATTATGTTGATGAATACTGTAATAATGCCATAGTAGTTTCTGAAATAAGCTCAAATGGTTATGGTTGTCCTCTCAACTTAATATGCTTTGAGGATGAGAAGAACCACAAAAATAAATATATAAAATAAAATCTGATAAAAAAGGATATAAATATTAATGGATGCATGTTAATTTTGTGTTTGTGTTGGGGCCGCAGCACTTTTAACCTTTATCAACTTAAACATCCTTATATTGAGCTGCCAGTATGCATCCAGGTACCTACTGAAAGGATTCTGTTGGAATCAGATTCATCTGATGCACTGCCAAGATGGAGATCAGACTCTCTGCTATGGGTTCCAGGGGATGATTCTGTCCCAGAAGAACTTCGCCAGGAAGACACTTTAAACGTTAGGGATCCATCAACACTGCCGAATGGAACACTTAATCATCCTGCTAATATTCAGTGTACGAATTTCTGTCTTCTCATCTTTCTTTCACATATTTATCGTAATCATAATATTTGCATTCCTTAAAATATTGGGAGTGTTCATCATGTTAGTAGGCCTCTACAAAGATCTTGTCGCCATGCTGAGTCTACATAGTAATGTGAGAAAAATGGGAGACAAAACATATTGCCTATTTAGATTCTCCATGCGTCATCTGTTCCTAGTTCAATATAAAGGCAGCGATAATAGTTTGTTGAGTTGCATGTAGATGCAAGTATTTTAAATGGAATGAAGTACAAAATGTCTGCATCTCCTTTTTTTTTAATTTAGTATCCTCTTGTGCTTGTATTTATCTTTCCACTATTGTTGAAATACACTGATATAAATCTTTTCAGGTGTTGAGTTACGTTTCATCGTTGCTTGACATGCCAGAAGATGAACTTGCAGAACTCAGCTACAAAAATGCATTGCGCCTGTTTTCCTCATATCCAGGTTCAGAGGTAAAGGAAGAAGAATAACATCGTTGTTCATGTTATAAACAAGACGTATTCCATGTCACTGCATAATGTTATGTATATATATCTGCAAGTTACATACAAACGTGTAAACTGTATCTAACTATCTTGTTCTTCATAAATGGAAAATGCTTTTAAGATATAAAGTTGAATTTATTTCTCTCTCTTTTGGGAATCTCATTTGGGTTAAGAGTTGCCTGTGTATTGGTTTCTTTCTTACTTATGAAGATAGCTTCATTGGGTTTACTTAACTTTTTTAGGTTGATAACCTTGACTAATTTAGAATCCATTATGTCCTTGTCAAGGCTTTTGCTGATGAAATTGGGATTCCATTCATGGAAACAAGTGCCAAAAATGCGATAAATGTGGAACATGCTTTCATGGCTATCAACCATTTAATTGCATGGAACTGATTTTGGTGTTGCACTGCCTCGACCGATCATCGGAGTTCCTGATTGGTGTTGCAATTGAATCTAATACTCGATCTTTAGAAGAAATTGAATGTTGTTGTTAATTGATTTTCGAATGGTATTAAACCTGTTGTTGGAGATATTGATGTCAATCATGAACTTCTTTTTCATCTCCCATTGATTTATTGTAGGATGGCTAGTCAACCAGCCATGAGTAACGCAAGGCCTCCAACAGTGCAAATACGTGGACAATCAACAGAAGGCTAGCTGCCCTTCATCTTAAGGGGAAAATGTATCATCTATGGTTGTTGTATTCAGTTTACCTTTTTTGTCTGCCATGGTTGTTGTAAAATTTTATTCTGTTTTCTATTCAAACCACTTGTCGTGGCTTTAATAGGTTCCTGATGTTTACGTTCTTTATGTTCAACTTAAATTTCAATTCTTTTATACTGTGATTCTAAGAAGGTGCTTGTACAAATCAAGAATATTTGTTAGTGAAGTGAAATGTTTTATTTCATTAAATTTGTCCATTTACTTGGTGTTGGCATGTACTAGCTTTCATATTTTGTTAACTTTGATGAAAATATAATTGAAGTTTTGTTGAATGATTTTTACATAAAACAGTTGTATAAAATTGTGGGTTTTTTAAAAGTTAAAAAATATGGTCATATATGCATTCTACTGTCATTAGCGGCGGTTGAAAGGACTATTAAAGGGATTTTAGCGGAGGTTAAGAACCGTCGCAGCATATTATAAAATTTCAATTTTTGCCCATATTTAGCGACGGTTGATAACCGTCGCTATATGTTATTTAGCGTTGGATTTACCAACGGTCACTAATAACCGTCGCTGTATCAAATAACATACAGCGACGGTTATGCCAGTGGTTGCAAAAAAAACCGCCGAATGCTCTTGTGACGCCTTTATCAGCTGCGGTTGGCCAACAGTCGCTAAACACTTTTGGCAACCGTCACTAAATACCTATTTTCTTGTAGTGGTGTTTGGCTAAACTTGGATTGTAAAAACTTGAGTGTGGATTATAACCAGATTGCCTAAAGGTATTGAATGCATTGACTTGCTTAGCAAAATAAGCAGGGTACTCATTTTTCAAGTGACAGTCTGATGCGGAGTGACTAGAACTTGAACATGCATCACAAACCTTGGATGGAACATTGGTTTGGAATGATGGCTGAGACTTTTCCAGATATGAATCAATCTTCTGTGTCATTGTCACTACAACTGCTTCCAACCTTGAGGAAGGAGGAAGATGAGGAGTAGATGATGTATCCCTTACTTCATACAAACCACCCTTTCGCCTATCCGAGTCTTTTCTTGAATAATCCTATCGTTGAGAATTTTCAGAAATAGCTTCAAAGAATTCCCAAATCTCATTAGCACTCATCTTCATAAGTGACCCACCACTAGTGGCATCAATCATTCGACAGTTTTGAGGGGTTAACGCGTCTTGAAAGTATTGAACCAAGAGCCACTTTTCAAAGTCGTGATGGGGACACCTAGCAATGAGTTCATTGAATCTTTCCCAATATTCATAGAAATGTTCATCCCCTTTCTGTTGAAAATTAGATATATATCTTTGGATGACATTTGTTTTATGAATAGGAAAATATTTTGTCAAAAAAATATCTGATAGGGCATCCCAAGTGTCGATGGTTCCAGTTTCTAACGAGTTTAACCATGACTTCACCCTATCTTTTAAAGAAAATGGGAACAGTCTAAGACGAACTGAATCATCAGAAAAATTGGGATATTTCAGAGTAGCACAAATGTCAAGAAACTCTTTGACATGAAGATACGGATCCTCTTTTTCTAGACCATAAAAGGAAGGCAACAGGTGGATAATTGATGGTCTTAGCTCAAAGCTACTTGTAGTGGTCTGAGGTAAGACAATGCAAAATGGGGTGTTATTGGAACGTGGAGAGAAATAATCCTTAAATGCTCTCTCCCCAGCCATTTCAGTGGTCTCACTCGACAAGAAAAATGATTCTAGAAGGTCAATGGGGACTTCAGACAACTCTACAGGATCCTCTCTAATTAGTCTACCTCTTGAATCACGTTCCCAAAGACGCATAAACAGGTCTACACCAACTGAGGTTTGAAATGTTTGCTAACCTTGGTTTTGGTTTTTCTATGAAACTCGTACCTAAAAGATGGCTCTATCTAACTTGCTAATTGATTTTAATTATGTTTGGCTATTGGTTGCACACAGCTGAAATGATGAGGTGGGGATATCAAGTCCCACCAGTTTTTATTTAGAAGCTGGGTCTGCTTATTATGAATTACTATAGTTTAGCATCCATAATTACAGAAATTAAACAACCATTCACACAATTTCAAACAATTACACAAAGCACCCGGGTCGCTAATACATTGTGTGTGATACGAGTACTTACACTGTGCGTATTCCATTCTGCACAAAAAGTTAGCACAATTAAAAAAAATGTCCGACTTCTTTTTATTTGTTTCAATCAACACACAAGCATATGCAATCAAATTACTGGTCTTAGAAGTCGGATTTCTAAATCAGAAGAAATTATTGGGTAACAATTAAATTGTTTTCCTATATTTTCTTTTGACTTAGAGAATTTATGGTTTTTTTAGGTGATTAAAAATGAAAAACAATAGAGTTTAAAAATTATTACACCACACACTCGTAAAACGAGGTGAAAATAAAATTAAAACTCTCCTCACAAAATAAAAAAATTAAATTAAAATTAAAATTTGCTTGATGTTTGTAGGATCGTCCAATTTTCTCGAGAAGCGTGTATGATGCAAAATCAAACAAATAACACGAAATGAGTGTAAAAAGAACTTAACAAATTAAAAATAAAACTTTGTTTTTTTCTGAATTTTTTTAAATTAGTGAAAATAAATCTTAAATTTTATTCCTCCGCTACCTTCCCCGGCAACGTTGCCAAAAACTTGTTACAGGGTTTAACCGACCTAAATAAATTGGCTGATTTGACCCACTTGTAATACCCGCAAGTGGACAGTGTCTAACTGGTAGACAACGACAAGTACGGGTCAATCCTACAAGGAAAGTGGATGCAATTGAATTTTAGAATTTATCTAAACTAATTTACAGAAAAATGGGGGTAACAGTGTTTTTTAAAACTAAAATAAAAATAAATTAAAAATAAGAAAAATCAAATAAAACGAAACATGGATGAGATGGATTTTGTGGGGTTTGGACTCACCGATGAGTTAACAAATATATTTAATTCTAAATTACTAAACTTATAAACGAGAAGCTTTACGGATAAGGATCCCTTGCTTACACCGAAGATGTGATCTTTAAAATTTCAATTCGAATCATATCAAGTTTCTGTCAAACATTAACAATTTATCTCAAGCAAATAAACTATTACCAAGCATTAAGTGTTTTTTAAGGCCACACTAAATTAAAGTTCAAGCTTAATAGTTTTTAGCACATGCTTTGAATATTGATAAATTGTGAATCTAACGACCAAACATATCAAGTTTTAATTGAACATGAAAGGTGAAAGTAATTTATCAAATTTCTGAAATAAAATTGTAATTAACAATTAATTATTTAAGTCAGTAAAATAAATTAAAATAAATTATACAACCCTTTTGGTTTGTCGCAAACTCGGTGCGGTGGTACTCAGCAGATCAGCAGGTGCACAACACGAAACAGGAGGTGCAAATAGCCAACTGTTTTGAAAAACAGTTGGTTCCCGCCTAAAAATCACAGGTCCCCTACACTTTCTTCTCCAGCGAGCAGCACCGCTCGCGTTGCCTCGTTTATGCTCCTCACGAGCTTTTTCTCCCTCCTAATGGCTAGTGTTGCTCTGTTTCGTAGCGGTGATAGCGGCTCGCGTTGCTCTGCTCCTTCGTCTTCTTTTTGAAATCAGTTAACAACTGAAAATTGAGGGAAGAGACCGGTTGTGCAAGGGCACTGATAGAGAGACTGCTTGGGCTAGCGGGTGAGCGTCCGGAGCTGACCAACGTTGGGTGGCAGCCGGTATACAAAGAGAGACCGAGAGAGAGCTCGGTGCTAGCTGCTGCTCAGGCTGCAACGTGCTGTCTGTCCGACTGTGCGTACGGTGTGGATGGTTGGGCTGTCCGAAGGTGGTGGTGGTTATGGCGTTAATAGGGAAGGTGGCGAAGAGAGTGAGGGACATATGGTGGATAATGATGGTGCTCGGTGGTGAGGTGAAGATTTGATGTGAAACAGGGTTGTCACGTCTCTGTTTCGTGGTGGTGGTGGCTCTGGTGGCCGTGATGATGGAGTGATCTGGACAGAGAGGGAGTGAGAGATGGATCAGGATGGGATGGGTGTGATGAAAATCACTTTGTGAATGAAGAGGGTTTGATTTTGGCTATTGAGGTTTGATTCCCTTCTCCTCCTTCCCTTTCTCATTATTTTCTCTTGTATTTATAGAGAATTAAGAAAATGAATATGGACAAGTTAAGGGGAGGGCTCAATGAGTGATTTAAGGCAAAAATAAATCAGAATCTTGGAAAATTGAGAGTATATGCCTAGGGTTTGATTGGGCTTAGCATTGGGTTTGGGTTTATGGATTTGGTATTGGGTTTGGTTTTGAGTTTAGGTTATGGGCTTAGGTTATTCTCACCCCCGCTTCCTCTGAAGTCGTCGTCTGAGATTTGTTCATTGCATTTTTCTCTGATTTTCATTACAGCTCTACATTCTACAAAAACACAAAAATTTAATAATTAATCTAAAATAAGATAAAAATAAGGATTAACAAAAATATAATAAAATGTAATAATATTATAATTATGTGATTATCAGTTTTGCAAAGCAGTTTAAGAAGGAAGAAACGAAGAAGATGAGTAGATTTTAGTTTTTTTTTTCTTTCTTTCAACCATATGGTTATCTCAAGATTAGTACAAGGCATTTAGATGCATTATTTGTGAATTTTATGGGTTTGACATGTGCCTTGCATGTACATTCATGATAGGGGTATTTTAGTTAATAAAATAACATTAACTATTCAGTGTGGTTGACCCAACAAATCTGAAAATGAGGGTTAGACTCAGTTAAAATTTTAAATGAGGGCCAAACTAAAAAACAAAACTTTATATTCAATTATGAATTTGCTTTAGGCCTAAGTTGTTCTTATATGAAATAAATCGAGCATGTGCCATATAAAGAAATTGAGACATATAGCCTATGTTGTTTATCGTTAATTGGATCCAAATCCGTTGAGGAACGATATGAGATTTAATCGGATTAATCATTATTAATCGACATATATTTTATAAACATATTTTCTTTATCCTTCTAAGTAATATGTTTCCTTAAAAAAAAATTTAATTTGTATTGAAGTAGTAAAAATCACATGTCACAATTTACTTTAACCTTCCTTTCTCTATAGCCTCTTCGCACACTCTAGTATAGCCTTATGACTAAAAATTGATGAGGTTAAGAAAAAGATTTATTTATTTTTTCTCATTTGTTTCTAATACATTGTCACAGACCAATTAATCGATGAGTTTTGAAAGCGATTAATCTTTAGATCAATCAGAAATCGACGATTACTCAACCAAGAGATTATTCAAACAATTAATTGAAAATTTGTAACGCTCTATTAGCGAGAAGAAATTAATCACCAATTAATCACTAATTAATAACATAGTATACAAAGTTAATTAACCATCAAAACTAAAACATAGATAATCATAAAACATATGAACCAAAATAGATTATTCAAAGTTATTACATACTTATTACAGTGCCATGTAGAACTTCTACTACACAAGTATTGAAGTTTTGTGACTGATGCAAGTCACTCCAAAACATACACAAATCATCTACTTTCTTATTAAGTATATTGGAAGCTCTTAATAACCTAGCTTCCTCACTAACCATTCTTCTTTTTCTTGAGGATTTAGAGATAAGAAAATGCGGATCAAAGTTGGTTTCTCCTCAAACAAGTCTACAGCATCTAAGACCTTATTCGTTGAGATGTTTGGAATAACTCTTAAACTTGAAGTCAATCGACCCCAATCGTCTCCCTCCAACGAGTTAGCAACCTCCTCGTCTACCTCCGCTAAGCTCTTACGCTCTTCACGCTTTTCAGAAGAGACGTGATGATTCATGGATGAAGATCCAGAAGAGCGAGATGCATGATCATTCAAATCCATCACATTGACATCACCAACATCATCTGTTACATAACATATACAAATCTTTAGCATTATTTGTATATAACACAATTTTGTCAACAAGAAGTAAAAATCAAACAACAAAGACGATCTAAATATCAAATGCAATTTTAGAAGTTTGGTGGATGTTCTAAAGTTCTCAAGAGAATAAACTAAATCAACAAGGAAACAAGAAACTAACTTAACATCACGTTTAGATCTCAAAAGAATGCGGGAGAGTCAGATTTCGTTATATATATATATATACCAGTTGATGCCCCATCAACCCTGCTTGCCTTGTGAAAAAAAGTCTAAAATTTAGGTCTGGAATACACGATAAACACACATTTTGATAACTATGTTTCCCTCCCATAAAGTACATGCAAAAAAAACTTATATAAAAATTTTATATTTATGCAAACTACTACATGAAACGTTAGACATGGAGCCTAATGCAAGGACATATACACGTCAACGGTTACTGATCTATTTCTTTTGATTGAAAGAAGCAGAAACAATCTAGTTCTGAACATCCATAATATACACCCATAGATAACATGATTACTTCTCAATGCAGAAAAACACAAGCATCGACTCGATGAAACAAACCAAGAAATTGAAGGGCACAGGTCTAGTAACCCTCACATCTGAACAAAACACCAATCACAAAGAATTCAAACCAATATTGGCACAAACTTTGAATCATATTATCATAACTTAGCTAAATCATGACAACAAACCCACAATTTTCGCTCCCCCGTTCTATTAGGTAAATGTCATTGAAACTTAACCCTAAAATTTATGGTTTCAACATGAATCAAGACCAACAAAAGTACCATTTCAATCCCAAATGCTAAAATTACAATAACAAAACTAATGATGACTACAATCCATTGCCTTAAAAGTTCAGAATTTTACATAATTGTAACAATAAAAATAAATTAAAAAAAAAGAGTAGCAATTTGAATCTCACACACCAAACAGTGGAATGTTGAAGTCATTGAGACTTCAAAAAATCTCCAAAAACATATGTGATTATCAGTTCCATATCATCCTCACAAATAAAACAATACAAAGATACACTAAACATTGAAGTTGATTCATTAACTACATATTTTACTCGTTAAGATGATACCATACATATGTTGATAAAAATATATAAATAAAAATTACCAATTTTGATGGCAGTAGGACTGTTGCTTGCATCCGCCCATTTCTTTCGACGATTAGCAACATTTCCTCCACCGATTAACCGATTCACCACGTGTATAGTAGGACGACCATTACAGTCATACATAGCATCAATTCTCTCTTGATTTCCAGATTCCATTTCTTCACTTAGAATCAATCTCATCAGATCAAGAATTACAACCCCTGCCTCAAGGTGTCTACCTCTAAACAGTAGTCTTTGCTCCTCGGCTTCAATTCCAAATACATCCTCTATCTTAATCTTCAAATCATCGACTGTGTCAGATTCTCCTATTTCCATTGTCCGTGTCCACCCTCTTAGGTCTTTCACAATGACCTGGACTGTTTCTCCTCTCAGTTGAAAAGCCATGTTGAGTGTGGAACCGTCTTGGATGTTGTAGTAGCTTAGCATTCTTCCATCTTCTAGTATTGTTCCTCGGAAAACCAGATCCAATTTATCCATAGGAAGTTCTTTTCCTTCTTCTCTGTTTTTTATAACATTTTTGACATTTTCAATCGTGCTGCTGGAGTTGTCAATTTCCACAGTAATCGACTGCTTTGCAGCTGCAATATGCACAATGATCTGCATGGTTTCAATACCTCCCTTCCCTTTGCTCCTCTTCTGTGTATGCTGAAAATGAAAGACCCATCTAAGACTGATGAAGGTATGTACAGACTTTTCAGCTATACCATTGACGAAATATATATTTTTTATTTTAAGTTGGAGCTGATGAAGATATATTATATATCTTTTATCGAAAATTCTAGGGGTCGAGGGAGGGAACGAGGGAAAGCGGCGAGGGCCATCCATCTATCTCGAGATAAGCAACATCATATATTTCAAAGTTGATATGCTCATCTCGAGGTTAATGGGTGGTTATCACCCATCCCTCGCTCCCTCCCTCGACCCCTAACAAAGCTCATCTTTTATTTTGATAGTAGAATTTTACTTATACTCTTGGGGATCGAGGGGGGATCATGTGCACTTATTTCACCTCGGATTTAAGTAAAATCAATCAAATGTTCTCTCTCCACTGACTTATTACAAATTAAACTATTCACTATCTCCATTAACTCATTACAAACATCATCTATTACAAATTAAATCACAATTTTCACTTTTTTTACCAAAATCTGTACAATTCAACACACATCTGGGATTCAAATTTAATAGATCACACATCTCAAGGTAAATCAACGATCTAAATTTAATATTACACTAATCTCAAGAAAAATTTAATGATCCAAATTTAATGAAAGACACTAATCACTTATTTTATGTTGGATAGCATAAACTTGTAAGTATTTTAAGTAACGAATGTGATTTTGGCCAATGGCATGACAGCTCAACGGTTAGAGCTTGACGGATGGTACCACTAGATCATGGGTTCAAACCCAGCTTACGGCATCTTTAGTGGGTTCTGAAATCCTATAAAAACCCTTCTTGCCTTTCAAAAAAAAAAAACAGAAAAACACGACTGTGATTTTGCAAAATATTTGGAAATTTCTCCCTCAACAAATCGAACTCGGTTCTTCAATCCTCTCTCACAATTCCATCCCATTCCACTATACTCTCCACAACCCCTTTCGACAATCACCCCTCCAAAGAAAAGGCGACCTTTCAGAATGCTGGCACTTTTTGAAAATAGGTGCAGTATATATATATGAAGTGATATTGGTATATACTTTTTTTAGTGTGATTGGGGGTTTCTTGTTCTATCAAGTTCAACTATTTATTTTTTCCTCTTAAATTTGCAAAAATAAAACCCTAAGATTTTAATTTTATCAATAAGGAACAAATTTTAATTTTAAAGGAGAGATCATTGTTGCTTGGACTTATTTAAGGGGAAATCTTCACATTGCACCCAATGATATTGTCTGCTTGCTAGTGCAGGGGAGCAATTGAATTATTAGAATGAGATGAAGATCTTACTGATATAATTTAGCTTTCAAAGGGATAACAAAAGTAACAAATCCTGTTGTCTAGAACAATTGCTCTTATCTACTATCCATAGAGGTAAGAAGAATTATTATCTAATAGTTTAACTTCCTTAAGACATGAGTAATATATATTATTGACTTCCTTATGTGAATTTGAATTTGACTAGATTTTAGCAAAAAAAAATGCCATTCTTATCCATAAGATTAATTATTATGACTTTTGTAATATGACACTAAACATGACCTATAAATTCAAATCTAGCAACCTCAAAATTAAGCGAAGTTGTTTATGTTCACAAACTTGTCTTTTATTTTGTTATATTAATCACCTATCAAAAATTCTAGCGGTCGAGGGAAGGAGCGAGGAAAAGGAGGGGAGGGATGGGTATCTCCCTCGAGATGCGTGCTGATGCTTGTCTCAAGGAGGATGGTAGTTACACCCATCCCTCGTTCCCTTTCCTCGCTCCTTCCCTCGACCCTAGAAGGACTCAATTACCTACTGCAGAAATTCTAAATGGTGAGGAAACCAACGAGGGGGAGGGTTTGACCATTCATCTCCCTTGATATGCGTATCCACACCTTTGAGATGCATATCAATGCGAATCTCGAGAAAGATGAGTGATACACCCCCTCGCCCGTTTCCCCGACAATAAGAAAGGTTGCCTACTGTGATTTTCATCTCTTGATTTCTTATAATATTTTATTACACTAAAATAATTCAGGGCTAGGCTCGAAAAGACAACAATTAGTATTTTTCATAATTTAGTTTATATGCTTGGTCTTTCAAATGTGTTAGATTGGACATAGTAGGTGAGTATTTTTAAATAAATGTTATTTGGTCATGATCATCTTGTCTTGAAAGAGAATATAACTATACGAAAAAGGCCAAAAAAAATAGGTATCTAACTTTTGCTTTTGGTTTTTGTAGTAGATACAGAGTTGCATAAAAAATGTTAATTATTTATTCCTCGATTAGGTAATCTGCATCATCATCTGTTTTCTTTTAATATATGTTGTATCAATTTTGTTGTTTTTTGCATATTTGTTTGTATTTTGAATGAATGAACAAAGAGTGATGCTACAGTGCACTGGAATTTTGTCTGGTGTTGTGCTTGGTGGTACCAGGCATCGTAGATGTATCTCGAGATTGGAGTTAACACAACACTAGGCAAGGTACTAGTGCACCTTAAAATTTTCCATGAACAAAAGCTCAAAGTTTGACTTGCCCTTGCAATAAATTGACATTTTTGTAATAACCTCCAAAATAATATCACTTTTGAATTGTAACAGTTTACCAAATAATTGTTTACATTTTTACAAACAAAATGATATAATAATTGTATCACCATGAACAGTTTGGTGCTACAAGTGATACTATTCATGGTGATTTAATTTATTGTATCACTTTTTTGTGTAACTGTTTTTCATTTTTTAATTGAATTTAGTTTTGACTTGAAATTGTTTTGTGGATTGTTACGAGTTGAAAAGTGTTACGGTTGTCACGGACTAGCAATCCGTGCGGCACGTGACAAAATGTCCACTTTCTCGATGTGATCTGTACTGGTCCCTCATACTTGCGAAACATATTGTTGTGTGTTCTAGCTGTCCGTTTATACTTGTTGAACATATCTATCTTCACCAATACCAAGTCCCCAACTTCAAAAGGATCAATCCGCCATTTCTCGCCGGCCCATTTCTTCATGTGACGGGAGGCTTCCTCAAGATAGGCTCGAGCAACTTCAATGTTTTTCTGCCAGACTTTGACAAATTCAATAGCTCTTGGGCTGGGTCCTTGGTAGCCGGTAAGCACTGTGTGTGGTGTTAATGGTTGCTGACCAGTGACTAACTGAAAGGGGCTAGAGTGAGTAGTTGAGCTCTTTAATAAGTTGAAACAGAATTACGCAACATCAAGTAGTCCCACCCAATTATTCTGATTTGCACTTACAAAATGATGGAGGTATTCTTCGAGCATAGAGTTAAAGCGCTCAGTCTGTCCGTCAGATTGGGGATGTTGGTTTGTCGACATATTAAGTTTGGATCCCAAGAGCTTGAACAACTCCTTCTAGAACTTTCCTGTGAAGCGAGCATCACGATCACTAACAATGTTTTCGAGCAGTCCCCAATACTTCACTACATGCTTGAGGAAAAATTGCGCCGTATCTTCGGCTATGCAAGTCAGTCCGGTCGGCACAAAGGTCACATACTTTGAGAATCGGTCAACAACTACAAGGATACACCTGAAATCCTCCACCTTCGGTAACCCAGTAATGAAGTCCAGGAAACACTTTTTCAAGGACAAGTTGGAACAGGCAAGGGCTCTAGTAAGCCTATTGGTTGATCTATTTCAACCTTATCTTGCTGGCAAATAAGACATGTTCGAACTTAGGCCATTACATCCTCCTGTATCTGCGGCCAATAGTACCCCTTCTCTAGCAATGCAACTGTTCGTCTCCAACCTGGATGTCCCACCCAATGGGTGTCATGGCATTCTCTCAAAAGTTCTTTCCTCAAACTAGAAGTTCTTGGAACATAGAGGCGATTGCCAGTTTGAGTATTGCGCCATCTTTTATCCAGAACCGTCGAGTTTTGCCCTACTTGATCAACTCTGTAATCGCCTTCGCTTGTGGGTCTGTCTTTAGGCCCGCTTTGATCTTCTCCAAGATGGTGTGACTCGGACCGATATGGGTTAGCACTGCAAGGTCTGCCCTTCTACTGAGTGCATCAACTACATTGTTAGTGCGCCCTGGCTTGTATTCCAATACAAAGTCAAATTCTGCTAATTTTTCCTGCCATCGAGATTGCTTGGAGGTTAGCATCTTTTGAGTAAAGAAATGGCTTGCTGCAGCATTATCTGTTTTAACAAGGACTTGAGATCCCAAGAGGTAGTGTCTCCACACCCGTAAACAATGTACAATGGCTAGCAATTCATTTTCCTGAGCTGAGTAACGAGACTCTGTATCATTCAACTTTCGACTATCATATGCTACCGGGTGAGCATCTTGAAGCAAAACTCCCCCTAAGGCATAATCAAATGCATCTATTTGTACTTCAAAGGGCTTGGTGATGTCTGGCAAGGCCAATACTGGATCTTTCATCACGGCTAGTTTCAAGTCTTGGAATGAAACTTCACACTGCCTATCACATTCCCATGTTCGGTCTTGTTTCAATAAATTTGTCAGTGCAACAACTCTCTTGGAATAGTCCCTTATGAAGCGACGATAATAGTTTGTGAGTCCAAGAAAAGAACCTAGTTGAGACACGTCCTTAGGAGTGTTCCAATCATGGATTGCCTTGACTTTCTCCATGTCCATCCGAATCTTGCCATTGCCAATAACATGACCCAAGAAATTGATCTGAGTCTGGCCGAATGAGCACTTCTCCTTCTTTTCTTGACAAAGAAATGATTATCCCTAAGGATTTGGAACACTTCTCGCAAATGATGTAGGTGTTCTTCTATAGTCCCACTATAAACTACAATATCGTCAAGATAGACAACCACAGACTTGTCCAGAAGGTAACGGAACAGGTCATTCATAAGGGTGCAAAACGTAGCTGGAGCATTGGTCAAGCCGAAAGGCATTACTAGGAACTCATATGACCCATATCTAGTAGAACAAAGAGTATTGGGTTCGTCACCAGCAGCAATGTGGACCTGATGGTAGCCTGATCTCAAATCGAGTTTTGTGAAGTATCTGGCGGATCCAAGTTGGTCGAATAAGTCTGCAATGAGCGGTAGCGGGTATTTGTTCTTTATAGTGACTTTGTTCAAGGCTCTATAATCAACACAAATGCGAAGACTGCCATCATGTTTCTACTGAAAAAGAAAAGGTGCCCCATAAGGTGCTTTAGATGGCCGGATGAATCCCGATTCCAACAAGCCATCTAGTTGTTTTCTCAATTCGGTCAACTCTGGAGGGCTCATGCGGTATGTACTACGTGCGGATGGCTTGGCAACAGGCACTAACTCAATTTCATGATCAATGAGCCTTCTGGGAGGTAGATTCTTTGGTAATTCATTCAGCATCACTTTGCTGAAGTCAATAATAACTTGGGCAACTTCCTCAGGGATTTTGCTAGTATCATCTTCCATCTCTAGCTTTGCCACAACAAAGTATGTATCTTCTCTTTTGGCTAAGCGTCTCTTGACTTGGAGTGCCAACAATATTCTGTCATCAGTTGTGGGTCCAATTGAGGTTGGTACAATACGTAGTCTGAGTCTGAAAAACCCCAAGGAGTCCATGAAAGGTAGTGGTCCTGCTGCAGCTCCTCGGAAGAACTCTTGGCCAAGAATCACTTTAAAATCATCAAGTGAGATGACCAAGAAGTTTGATCTTCCTTTCCATGGACCAACCTGTAGTGGCACAACTCTAGCCCTACCATTAATAGAGATTGCCTCAGAGTTGACAACTTTCAACTTACCCACATCTTCTTCTAAGTTCATACCCACACGTCTAGCTTCATCCGGGGCAATAAAATTGTCTGTCGCTCCTAAATCCAACAATGCTTGGGAAGAAAACCCATTGATAGTGATGTCGATGTATTGCAAAGCCTTCTTGTGTGGGTGCTCATACATTTCTCCTTTGACAGCATTGAGCTTGCGTAGAGCTCCCATCTGGGAGGTCTCACTGTTGGCGGGGTTCGAGCTCGATGCGGTCGGGTTAGAAAGTTCTGCTTGAAGCAAGGACATCAATGAGTGTAGGGCGGGTTTGGATGGACATTTGCCTGTTGGGTGATCCCTGCTATTGCAAAGAGTGCATGGGGCAGGTGCAGATAGTCTCCACTGCCCATAGTAGTTTTGCCCTCATTTGTTGTTGTAATTTGAGTTGCTAGAGCTGACATTCCAATTTGTGTTGGAACTTCAATTCTGGTTGGATGGTCGAGAATTGTAGTTTCCTCGATTCTGACTTAAGTTTTCCCAGTTTTGGTGAGGTGATCGAGCATTCGACCCTGAGCTTGAATTGGTACTGCCAGTTCTAGTTGTGGAGTGATTGAGCGAAGTGGATCCAGCCATGAGCATATAATCGCTAAACCTTTTTGCTGCTGCAATAACATTTGTAATATCTGTTACCTTCTGCCTTTGCAATTCTGCTTGCAGGAGCGGCTGAACTTGTTCCATGAAATAGAAAACTTTATCCTTCTTAGACATGTCTCCAATATCTAGCAATCAAGTTGATAACTGCCTGACATAGTCTCGAATATTGTATGTCTGTTTGATGGTGTGGAGCTTCCTCCTTGCTAAGAAATCAGTGTTCTCAGGCAAGAATTGATTTCTGAGTTTCTTCTTGAGGTCTGCACAAGTTTTAATAAGGATTTGACCTTCTTCCATATTTTCATATTTGGTTCTTCACCATAGTTTCGCATCACCTACTAAGTACATGGTCGCCATGGTGACCTTGGCTTCTTCTGATTCGGGGTTCACTGCGCAAAAATACTGCTCCAGATCAAACAAGAAGTTCTCTAGCTCCTTCCCATCTCGTATCCCAGCATATGACTTTGGCTCTGACACTTTCATCTCCCCTGTGGCCTTAGTCAGCAAGCCAACCCTTGCGAATAAATCCTCCAGCTGTAATTGGAAGTCACTCATCACCTGAGCTGTGGGGTGGGGTGACTCTTCCATAACGACTGTCCGTCCCTCTAAATTATCGACGACTGAAAGAGTCCATCAAGCCGACTCGGTCTGCCAAGTGAAAGAGTCCATCAAGCCGACTGATATGTTCTCCCAAACTGCTCAGCTGATCCATTCTGTTTTCTAGTATCTGCATTCGACTAGCCTGTCGTTCCTCCATAGCGCTAAGGCGCTCGCTTAGTTCCTGCATCTTGGTTTGCAATCAACAAGCTCTAACTCTGATACCAACTGTCACGGACTAGCAATCTTGCGGCACTAGCTATCCAATTCACTAGTAAGCCCATGAGTAGTTACTTCAACAGGCACAAATATTAGCTTGAGAATACACACTATTAATCTGTAGACAATATAACGATGCACAATAGTCAGCAAAAACTTTCATTAACATTCAATAGATTACAATGGGAGGAACGTTCGAAAGGACGTTGCTCAAGACTAGTTCAATGCTAACGATTGATGGAAATACAAGTTTGAAGTTGAAAAGCAGTGCAAAGAAAACAATAAAATCTTAGCGGTAAGTACAGTCTGGCCTGACTATGCAATGGAGGTAACACGTCCTCAAAGTCAAGAGCTCAAACCTTCTCCCTATAATATAGATGTTAAGCATTTGGGCACTTTTCAAAAGGGAACATTAAATTTTGAGACCATTAGGAAAGTCTTGAAAGACCTCTGACGTTGATTCCCTGACCAACGGTACTAGTCCTGACAATTGTTTTGGTGGTTGTTACAAAAATGCCAATTTAGTATAGTGTTGGAGAGAGGAAGAGAGAGAGAGCAGTAGAAAAACATCATGAAGGGAAAATGCATTCCACTTAAGAAGTCTTCTTGTAAGCAACAGTATCATTGATAACTGCTATTGATACACAGATTGAGCCAACGAAACACATTGATCAACAAATCAATTACACAAGGTTGTTTAGAGAAACGGTTGTGTTGTAGTTATTATCACAATTGAAGTCGAAGGTGCGAGTCTGAGTCAAACCTTGTTGAAATTAGGAAGTTTATTTGATGATGGAGGATTGACTTTTAAGTGCCTATAAGCCCCTTTTCTTTGAGGCTCACTTCCACCAAATCGCCCTTCTTCAGCTCCATTCACGTTGTTTTGCTCCTCCTTTTTCTTTTTGTTGCTCCTCCTAATTGCTGACTTGGTTCACACAGAGATACACATAAGAAAAAGAACTAGAGTTGGGAGAGAAGGAGAGATTGATTGATGAATGAAGAAAACAAATTTCTTAGGTTATTTCGCAACACCAAGTAATGGCTCTGCTCCGCTGGGTTGGGTAATATATACATCGACTCAAATCACTTCTTAATTAGGAAGCTTTCTAAAACACTCACTTTGATCCAATAGGAAGCTTTCTAAAACACTCACTTTGATCCAGTGGGATGGGTTTGGAGGGAGTGGTGTTTTGTAGAGTAGTTGAAGAAGGAAGAAATGGAGAAGATGGGTAGATTTTTTTTTTCAACCATATAGTTACCTCGACATTATTATTTGGCATTTAGATGGTTTTTTATGTGAATTTTAGATGCATTCATGTGGTATTTTATTCAATAAAATAAGATTAACCAGTCAATATGATTGACCTAACAAATCTGTTAGAAAATGAGAGTTAGACTCAATTAAAATTTTTAATGATGGTCAAACTCTATTAAGTATAAACTAATAAGGGCCAACTAAAAAAACATTTTTTTAATGATGAATTTGCTTGAGGCCTACCTAAGTTCTTATTATATCAAATAAATGGAACATGTGTCATAAAAATAAAGTAGATACAGATAGCCTATATATTAACTATCAAAACTAAAACACAAAAAATCATAAAACATACGAACCAAAAAAAGATTATCCAAAGATATTACTTACTTATTACAATGCCATGTAGAATATCTACTACACTGTCTACACATTTAACATTGAGTTTTTGTGACTAATGCAAATCACCCAAAAAATACACAAATCATATACTTTGTAATTAAGTATATCGGAATCTCTTAATAACCAAACTTCCTAACTAACCACGCTTTTTTTTTTTCTCGAGGGTTTGGAGATAAAAAATGCTGATCAAAGTTGGTTTCCTCTCAAACAAGTCTACAACATCTAAGAACTTCGGCATTGAGATGTTCGGAACAACTCTTAAACTTGAAGTCAATCGATCCCAATTGTCTCCCTTCAACGAGTTAGCAATCTCCTTATCTACCTTCGCCAACAAATTGTGTTTGGAATTGAACTCTTCATCAAATGACAATCTCTTACCCTTCTCAGAAGAGACGTGTTGATTCATGGATGAAGATCCAGAAGAGCCAGATGCATGATCATTCAAATCCATCACATTTTTACATAACATAAACAAATCTTTAGCATTTTCTGTACATAACACAAAATTTTGTCAACAAGAATTAAAAATCAAACAACAAAGATGATCTAAATATCAGATGCAATTTTAGAAGTTTGGTGGATGTTATGAAGTTCTCAAGAGAATGAACTAAATCAACAAGGAAACAAAGAAACAAACTTAACATCACATTTCTGTCTCAAAAGAATGCGGGAGAGTCAGATTCCGTTATATAATATATATATAAAAGTTGATGCCCCGTCAACCCCTTGGCTTGTGAAAAAAAGTCTAAAATTTAGGTTTGGAATACATGATAGACACACTTTTTGATAACTATGTTTCCGTCCCATAAAGTACATCCAAAAAACTTATATAAAAATTTTATATTTGTGCAAACTACTACATGAGCCTAATGCAAGTGCATATACACGTCAACAGTTACTGATCTATTTCTTTTGATTGAAAGAAGCAGAAACAATCTAGCTCTGAACATCCATAATATACACCCATAAATAACATAGTTACTTCTCAATGCAAAAGAAACACAAGCATCGACTCGATGAAACAAACCAAGAACTTGAAGGGCACAAGCCTAATAACCCTCACATCTGAACAAAACACCAATCACACAGAGTTCAAACCAATATTGGGATAAACTTTGAATCATATTATCATAACTCAGCTAAATCATGACAACAAACCCATAATTTCCGCTCCGCCGTTCTATTAGGTAAATGTCATTGAAACTTGACCTTAAAATTTATGGTTTCAACATGAATCACCAACAAAAGTACCGTTTCGATCCCAAATGCTAAAATTACAATAACAACTACAATCCATTGCCTTAAAAGTTCAGAATTTTACATAATTGTAACATTAAAAAAAAATTAAAAAAAAAATTAGCAATTTGAATCAGTACCTAAATTCAATCTCCACAGATACCCATTGTATGAGTTTGAAACAATCCCATTGCAGAAAACGAATAAATAAGTAGGGATGAAATTACTTACGAGTTTGCAAGGGACGCCCAACATCCAACACTGCTTGACTTGCATCCCGTGTCAACAAATTTGACTTGCATCCCGTTTCAACATATTTGACTATACAGCATTGATAATCAAGAAATATAGTTAATTGCCTTAAAAGTTCAGAATTTTACATAACTGTAACATTAAAAATAAAAATTAAAAAAAAAATTAGCAATTTGAATCAGTACCCAAATTCAATCACCACATACACCCATTGCAAGATTTTGAAACAATCCCATTGCAGAAAACAAATAGAAATGAAATTACTTGCGTGTTTGCAAGGGAGACCCTACATCCAACACTCCTTGACTTGCATCCCGTTTTAACATATTTGACCATACAGCATTGAAAACATGGAAATGCTTTGTAATTTAAAATCATTGTCTTAAACTTTCTTGAACTGTCCCTTATGCTAAAGTGACTTCATTATGATAATCCATATTGCCTCTCTCTCTCTCTCTCTCTACCCTGTCCTAAAGCTTGACATATGATTAAGCTTCTTCAAACTCATTATAAACAAGCCACATAACGAGGGTGTAGTTTGAGAACAGGCAAGTGCATTATGCATAGTTTGTAAATGATAGAACTGGGATGAGCCCCCAGCTAGTAGATACAAACCAACACATTTTTCTATCTACATCATTGATTAGTTCAATACTAATGTAGGAGAGAATTCAACTTATCCCAAGTTGTGAACTTCAGCCTCCTACAAGCATACCACCTTGACAGATTGATAATCTCACACACCAAACAGTAGGAGAATATTGAAGTCATGAGACTTCAAAAAATCTCCAAAAACATATGTGGTTATCAGTTCCATATCATCCTCACAAATCAAACAATACAAAGATCACTAAACATTGAAGTTGATTCATTAACTACATATTTTACTTGTTAAGATGATACCATACATATGTTGATAAAATTAGTAGGACCATCAAATATTAGCAACAAAGATGATACATATGTTGATAAAAATATATAAATAAAAATAACCAATTTTGATGGCAGTAGGACTGTTGCTTGCATCCACCCATTTGACTCCATGATGAACAACATTTCCTCCACCCCTTAACAGAAGCAGCACATGTATAGTAGGATGATAATTACCGACGTACATGGCATCAATTGTCTCTTGATCTCCATATTCCAATACTTCACTTTGAATCAATCTTATTAAAGAGATTTTCACAGTTCTGTTTGAAAGGAAATCTTTCTCTTTGTATTTCACAGATCTTCTACCACATTATTTCAGAGTTTTTGTTTTGAATTTTATACATTGTATTGGTGATTTTGAGCAAAAAAGATATTAAGGGCGGATAGTATTCCGTTCATCAACAGTGCATTTGATTGAACGAGACAGATAAGAATTCAGGGTTGTTTTATCCTAGGGACGGGGGGCTATCAGACTGCTTGTACACTTTTGGACAGAGCCGCGAAACATCTTAAAGAGAGTGATTTAGTCCGCGACTCATCCCAAAAACTTTTGATAACTTCGTTTCTGTTTTTTAATTTGCATCACTACATTTTCAACAAGTGGTACACCCTTCCCCCTCGTTGGTTTCCTCGCCCCTTTCCTCGACAATAAGAAAGGTTCCTTATTGTGATTTCATATTTTTTCATCACTTGGTTTCATATAATATTTTATTACACTACAATAATTAAGGGCTAGACTCGAAAAGACAACAATTAGTATTTTTCATAATTTAGTTGATGTGCTTGGTCTTTCAAATGTGTTAGATTGGACATAGTAGGTTAGTTTTTAAATAAATGTTATTTGGTCATGATCATCTTCTCTTGAAAGAGAATATAACTATACGAAAAAATAGGTATGTAACTTTTGCTTTTGGTTTTTGTAGTGATATAGAGTTGTATAAAAATGTTAATTATTTATTCCCCGATTAGGCAATCTGCATCATCATCTGTTTTCTTTTAATATATGTTGTATCAATCTTTGTTGTTATTTGCATATTTGTTTGTATTTTGAATGAATGAATAAAGAGTGATGTTACGGTGCATGGGTACCTTGTTTGGTTTTGTGTTTGGTGGTGTCAGACACCATAGATATATTTTGAGATAGGAGTTAACACAACACCAGGCAAGGTACCAGTGCACCTTAACATTTTCCATATACAAAAGCTCAAAGTTTGACTTGCCTTCTAAAAATTGACATTTTTGTAATAACCTCAAAACTAATATCACTTTTGAATTATAACAGTTCACCAAACAATTGTATGCATTTTTACAAACAAAGTGATACAATAATTGTATCACCATGAAGAGTATGGTGCTACAAGTGATACTATTCATGGTGATCTGATTTATTGTATCATTTTTTTGTGTAACTGTTTTTCATTTTTTTAACTGAATTTAATTTTGACTTGAAATTGTTTGGTGAATTGTTACAGCTTAAAAGTGTTACTGTTTTGGTAATTGTTACAAAAATACCAATTTAGTATCGTGTTGGAGAGAGAAAGAGATAGAGAGTAGTAGAAAAGCATCATGAAGGGAAAATGCATTCCACTTAAAAAATCTTCTTGTAAGTAACCGTATCATTGATAACTGCTATTGATACATAGATTGAGCCAATGAAACACATTGATCAACAAATCAATTACACAAAGTTGTCTAGAGCAACAGTTGTGTTGTAGTTATTATCACCATTGAAGTCGAAGGTGCGGGTCTGAGTCAAACCTTGTTGAAATTAGGAAGTTTATTTGATGATGGAGGATTGACTTTTAAGTGCAAAGCCCCTTTTCTTTGAGGCTCACTTCCACCAAACCTCCCTTCTTCAACTCCATTCACTTCTTCAACTCTATTCATGTTGTTTTGCTCCTCCTTTTTCTTTTTGTTGCTCCTCCTAATTACTTACTTGGTTCACAAAGAGATACACACAAGAAAAAGAACTAGAATTGGGAGAGAAGGAGAGATTGATGAATGAAGAAAACAAATTTCTTAGGTTATTTCGCAACACCAAGTAATGGCTCTGCTCTGCTGCGTTGGGTAATATATACATCGACTCAAATCACTACCTAATAAGGATTTAGGAAGCTTTCTAATACACTCACTTTGATCCAATGGGATGGGTTTGGAGAGAGTGGTGTTTTGCAGAGTGGTTGAAGAAGGAAGAAATGGAGAAGATGGGTAGATTTTTTTTTTCAACTATATAGTTACCTCGAGATTATTATTAGGCATTTAGATGGTTTTTTATGTGAATTTTAGATGCATTCATGCTGTATTTTATTCAATAAAATAAGATTAACCAGTCAATGTGATTGACCTAACAAATCAGTTAGAAAACGAGAGTTAGACTCAATTAAAATTTTGGATTAGGATCAAACTCTATTAAGTATGAACTAATGAGGGCCAACTAAAAATCCTTTTTTAATGATGAATTTGCTTGAGGCCCAAGTTGTTATTATATCAAATAAATGGAACATACGTTGTATAGAGAAAGTAGATACATATAGCCTATATATCAACCATCAAGACTAAAACACAAAATATTATAAAACATATGAACCAAAAAAAGATTATCCAAAGATATTACATATTACAATGCCATGTAGAATATCTATTACACATTTAACATTGAGCTTTTGTGACTAATGCAAATCACCCAAAAACATACACCAATCATATACTTTGTAATTAAGTTTATCTAAATCTCTTAATAACCAAGCTTCCTTACTAACCACGCTTCTTTTTCTTGAGGGTTTAGAGATAAGAAAATGCGGATCAAAGTTGGTGTCTCCTCAAACAATTCTACAACATCTAAGAACTTCTTCATTGAGATGTTTGGAACAACTCTTAAACTTGAAGTCAATCGATCCCAATCGTCTCCCTTCAACGAGTTAGTAACCTCCTTGTCTACCTTTGCCAACAAATTGTGTTTGAAATTGAACTCTTCATCAAATGACAATCTTTGACACTTTTCAGAAGAGCGAGATGCATGATCATTTGAATCCATCACATTGTTATCATCAGCATCACCTGTTACATAACATAAAGTCATAAACAAATCTGTAACATTATTTGTACATAACACAATTTTGTCAACAAGAGTAAAAATCAAACAACAAAGACGATCTAAAGTACATCCAAAAAAAATTATATCTTTATGCAAACTACTACATGAAACATTAGACATGGAGCCTAATGCAAGGGCGGACATGGAACCTAATGCAAGGGCATATACACATCAACAATTACTGATCTATTTCTTTTGATTGAAAGAAGCAAAAACAATCTAGTTTTGAACATTCATAATATACACTCATAGATAACATAGTTACTTCTCAATGTAGAAGAAACACAAGCATCGACTCGATGAAACAAACCAAAAACTTGAAGGGCACAAGCCTAGTAACCCTGACATCTGAACAAAACATCAATCACACAGAGTTCAAACCAATATTGGCACAAACTTTGAATCATATTATCATAACTCAGCTAAATCATGACAACAAACCCACAATTTTCGCTCCCCCGTTCTATTAGGTAAATGTCATTGAAACTTAACCTCAAAATTTATGGTTTCAACATGAATCAGGACCAACAAAAACACCATTTTGATCCCAAGTGCTAAAATTACAATGACGAAACTAATTATAACTACAATCCATTGCCTTAAAAGTTCAGAATTTTACATAATTGTAACAATAAAAATAATTTTTTTTTAAAAAGTAGCAATTTGAATCAGTACCCAAATTCAATCTCCACATACACCCATTGCAAGATTTTTAAACAATCCCATTGCAAAAAAACAAATAGAGATGAAATTACTTGCGTGTTTGGAAGGGAGGCCCAACGTCCAACACTCCTCGACTTGCATCCCATTTTAACATATTTGACTATACAGCATTGATAATCAAGAAATATAGTTAATTGCCAAGAAACAGGTTTTGAAACATGGAAATGCTTTGTAATTTAAAATCATTGTCTTAAATTTTCTTGAACTGTCCCTTATGCTAAAGTGACTTCATTATGATAATCCATATTGCCTCTCTCTCTCTCTCTCTCTACCCTGTCCTAAAGCTTGACATATGATTAAGCTTCTTCAAACTCATTATAAACAAGCCACATAACGAGGGTGTAGTTTGAGAACAGGCAAGTGCATTATGCATAGTTTGTAAATGATAGAACTGGGATGAGCCCCCAGCTAGTAGATACAAACCAACGCATTTTTCTATCTACATCATTGATTAGTTCAATACTAATGTAGGAGAGAATTCAACTTATCCCAAGTTGTGAACTTCAGCCTCCTACAAGCATACCACCTTGACAGATTGATAATCTCACACACCAAACAGGGGAAATTGAAGTCATTGAGACTTCAAAAAATCTCCAAAAACATGTGATTATCAGTTCTATATCATCCTCACAAATCAAACAATACAAAGATTACTAAACATTGAAGTTGAATCATTAACTACATATTTTACTTGTTAAGATGATACCAACATATGTTGATAAGCCGTGTTGAGTGTGGAACTGTCTTGGATGTTGTAGTAGCTTAGTGTTTTTCCTTCTTCTAGTATTGTTCCATGGAAAACCAGATCCAATTCATCCATAGGAATTTCTTTTCCTTCTTCTCTGTTTTTTATAACATTTTTGACATTTTTAATCGTGCTGCTGGAGTTCTGAATTTCCAGAGTAATCGATGCTTTGCAGCTGCAATATGCACAATGATCTGCATGGTTTCAATACCTCCCTTCCCTTTGCTCCTCTTCTGTGTATGCTGAAAATGAAAGTCCCATCTACGACTGATGAAGGTATAGACTTTTCAGCTTCACCATTGACGAAATATATTTTTTAATTTTAAGTTGGAGCTGATGAAGATATATTATATATCTTTTTATTTTAATAATATGGATTTTACTTATAATGTCTAGTACTATCACACCCCAAAACTTTGCAAAAGGCATTGACTTTTTGACATTTTCATTTCTGCTGAAAAATAGGTACCATCATTTTCTAGTGTATAAAGGACACCAACAATATAAATTTAAACTCAAAAAATCCTCTCCCTCCTTTTTTTTTTTTTTTTTTAAAGCAACCGTGCCGCCGGTGGGTATAGAACCCAAGACATAGGGTTTAAATCACCACAGCCTTTACCATCCAACTAGGCTACCATTAGCCTATCATTCATCTCTTATCTCTAAGGAACAAAACCACCATCACATCGCCTCCTCGGTTGACCACACCTCTTTTCTCATCTCTTACACTTCTCATATATTTCTCTTCTTCACATTTCTTCTCAGAAACAATAACAGGGATGAAGCAATAGCAACCACATTACCCTGCCAGTCGCACCGCTGGCCTTCTTATTTCTTCCTCTTCTTCTCCATTGTTTTTTCCTTTGCAAGGGCAAAAAATTTTGATCCTCACACAGGCCTCTGCGAGTGAAGAACTCGTCCCTGCAGAGTCATTCGCAAGGATGGATTCTCCACTCAGAGATGCTTGTGCGAGTGCAAAGAGAAAAAAACACAGAGAATAATGCGAGGTCGGGGAGGGGTGGTACGGCCGATAGTGGGGTGGTTGTTGTTTCTTGCATGGAGATTTGGAGGAGGACATATACATGTCTTAGCCAGCCGGATATGTTGTTGTTGGTAAGGAAGAAAATGTATGCAAAATGAAGAAGTCACTGTATAAGTTGAAGCAATCTTCGAGGCAGTGGTACATGAGGTTTGATACTTTTATGATTGAGATCCTTGTGTATTCACACAGAAGCTCAGTGATAGGTTTTTCGTGTTTCTCTTACTTTATGTTGATGATATGCTCATTGCTGCGAAGAACATGAAAGAAATTGATAAATTGAAGTTGAAACTTAGCATGGAGTTTGAGATGAAAGATTTTGGCTCAGCAAAGAAGATACTTTGGATGGAGATAGTGAGAGATAGGAAGAAAGGTAGACTGACATTGTCTCAGAGACAATACTTAAAGAAGGTTATTCACCGTTTTGACATGGATACGTCTAACCTGGTAAGTACTCATTTGGCTGCTCACTTTAAGTTCTCATTTGTTTACAATACATTGTCACTGACCAATTAATCGGTGAGTTTTGAAAGCATTAATCCCTAGATCAGCCAGAAGCCGAAGATTACTCAGCCAAGAGATTATTCAAACGATTAATCGAAACATTGTAACGCTCTACTAGCAAGAAAAAATTAATCGCCAATTAATCACTAATTAATAACATAGTATACATAGTTAACCATCAAAACTAAAACATAAATAATCATAAAACATATGAACAAAAATAAATTACCCAAAGTTATTACATACTGGGTAGTTAAATCATATATTTTTAAAATTTAATTATAGTCATATACAAAAATAAATAATTAATCAAAATACTATAAATTTTTAATTATATTACTTCACTAATTCATACAGTGAACTTAATTTTGTAGGTTGGAACTAGTTACATGGGCTGCTTGTTTAGGAACAATAACAAAAAACAAGCATTGTGCATTTGCAAGGAATGAGCAAATTTGAACATCGGAAATAATAACATGGCATATCCACAAATAAAATATAGACACTGAAATGGGGGTTCAATCAGAGGCTCGTGATGCTCAAATTACAGAAAAAAAAAACACAGAAAAAAGGAAGAATAAGAGATCTGAAATAAAGAATTTTCAACATCAGAAATTAGACATGTTATACCCACAGAGCATGGCATATGGTATACCCATAGAACATGGCTTGTGATGGCTAAATTTTATCTTAAAAAACACTAAAAAAGGAATAAGAGATCTGAAACAAAGAAGAAGAAGAAGAGATCCAACATACTTTTGATTTGGTTTGAAGGAAGGTAGGAAAAGGGAGAGTGATCCTGATCTGCTTCTTCTTCTTATTTGGTTCTTCTTCCCCTTTCTTCTTCAGTTCTTTTTCTCCGAGTATACCTGTTTTACTGAATCGTTGCACGAAATCAACAAAAAAAAATCAACCTGTTTTGCTCTGCCGAAAGAAGAAAAAAAAATGGAAGAAGAAGAGATCTGAAATAACAAGAAGGGATCTGAAAAAAGAAGAATAACAAATCTGAAAGAAGAAGCATTGATTAGTTTTACATATCTTGAAGGAGGGAGGAAAAAAGAATTGTTGCAGTCACTCAGCTCCTTCAGTTCTTTTTTTCCAAGGTACTTTTTTTTTTCTTCTTCTTTTTCTTAATCTTCATTTCTTCTTCTTTTTCTCAATCTTCATTTCTTATTCGTTGTTCGTTCTTTGTTGTTCATTCTTCTTCCTTCATTCCTCTTCTTTTCTTTCAATCTCTACAAAAATGAATTGATTAGGATAAAGACGATAAATCGGCGAGTCAACTCGGTCGATTATGCAGTGACTCGTCGATTTTGGCTGATTTATCTGAGTCTTTGAAGGCCTAGCGAGTTTACTCAACTAGAAACGGTCTAGTCCTGTTTTTTGATTAATGGCCGATTTAATACCACAGATTACATACTTACTACAATGCCATGTAGAACATCTACTACACATAAATATTGAAGTTTTGTGTTTAATAGGGCTGAAAACCGAACCGACGGTTCAGCTTTTCACCTAAACCGTGAACCGAATTGACTTAGGTCGGTTTTAAAAATTTCAAACCGAATCCACCATTAACAAAACCGATCCAAAACTGAACCGATTCTAATTTATGCAAATCGTAACCGAACCGACTAAAATCAAACCAAAATAAAACCGAACCGACCGACTATTTTAAACATATTGTATTATTTATATATAAAATATACATTATTTATTATATATATTTGGTCGGTTCGGTTTAGTCGGTTAAAATCACATAGAAACCGAAAACCAAACCGACCACTTCGGTTTTGAATTTTTTAAAACCGAAATCGATCCGAACCGATTGGTTCGGTCGGTTTAATCGTTTGATCAATTTTTGTTCAGCCCTAGTGTTTAATGCAAGTCATTCCAAAACATACACAAATCAACTACTTTCTTATTAAGTATATTGGAAGCTCTTAATAACCTAGCTTTTTCACTAACCACTTTTTTTTCTTGAGGATTTAGATATAAGAAAATGCGGATCAAAGTTGGTTTCTCCTCAAACAAGTCTAGAGCATCTAAGACCTTCTTCCTTGAGATGTTTGGAACAACTCTTAAACTTGAAGTCAATTGATCCCAATCGTTACATAACAACACATTATGCATAGTTTGTAAATGATAGAACTGGGATGAGCCCCCAGCTAGTAGATACAAACCAACACATTTTTCTATCTACATCATTGATTAGTTCAATACTAATGTAGGAGAGAATTCAACTTATCCCAAGTTGTGAACTTCAGCCTCCTACAAGCATACCACCTTGACAGATTGATAATCTCACACACCAAACAGTAGGAGAATATTGAAGTCATGAGACTTCAAAAAATCTCCAAAAACATATGTGGTTATCAGTTCCATATCATCCTCACAAATCAAACAATACAAAGATCACTAAACATTGAAGTTGATTCATTAACTACATATTTTACTTGTTAAGATGATACCATACATATGTTGATAAAATTAGTAGGACCATCAAATATTAGCAACAAAGATGATACATATGTTGATAAAAATATATAAATAAAAATAACCAATTTTGATGGCAGTAGGACTGTTGCTTGCATCCACCCATTTGACTCCATGATGAACAACATTTCCTCCACCCCTTAACAGAAGCAGCACATGTATAGTAGGATGATAATTACCGACGTACATGGCATCAATTGTCTCTTGATCTCCATATTCCAATACTTCACTTTGAATCAATCTTATTAAAGAGATTTTCACAGTTCTGTTTGAAAGGAAATCTTTCTCTTTGTATTTCACAGATCTTCTACCACATTATTTCAGAGTTTTTTGTTTTGAATTTTATACATTGTATTGGTGATTTTGAGCAAAAAAGATATTAAGGGCGGATAGTATTCCGTTCATCAACAGTGCATTTGATTGAACGAGACAGATAAGAATTCAGGGTTGTTTTATCCTAGGGACGGGGGGCTATCAGACTGCTTGTACACTTTTGGACAGAGCCGCGAAACATCTTAAAGAGAGTGATTTAGTCCGCGACTCATCCCAAAAACTTTTGATAACTTCGTTTCTGTTTTTTAATTTGCATCACTACATTTTCAACAAGTGGTACACCCTTCCCCCTCGTTGGTTTCCTCGCCCCTTTCCTCGACAATAAGAAAGGTTCCTTATTGTGATTTCATATTTTTTCATCACTTGGTTTCATATAATATTTTATTACACTACAATAATTAAGGGCTAGACTCGAAAAGACAACAATTAGTATTTTTTCATAATTTAGTTGATGTGCTTGGTCTTTCAAATGTGTTAGATTGGACATAGTAGGTGAGTTTTTAAATAAATGTTATTTGGTCATGATCATCTTCTCTTGAAAGAGAATATAACTATACGAAAAAATAGGTATGTAACTTTTGCTTTTGGTTTTTGTAGTGATATAGAGTTGTATAAAAAATGTTAATTATTTATTCCCCGATTAGGCAATCTGCATCATCATCTGTTTTCTTTTAATATATGTTGTATCAATCTTTGTTGTTATTTGCATATTTGTTTGTATTTTGAATGAATGAATAAAGAGTGATGTTACGGTGCATGGGTACCTTGTCTGGTTTTGTGTTTGGTGGTGTCAGACACCATAGATATATTTTGAGATAGGAGTTAACACAACACCAGGCAAGGTACCAGTGCACCTTAACATTTTCCATATACAAAAGCTCAAAGTTTGACTTGCCTTCTAAAAAATTGACATTTTTGTAATAACCTCAAAACTAATATCACTTTTGAATTATAACAGTTCACCAAACAATTGTATGCATTTTTACAAACAAAGTGATACAATAATTGTATCACCATGAAGAGTATGGTGCTACAAGTGATACTATTCATGGTGATCTGATTTATTGTATCATTTTTTTGTGTAACTGTTTTTCATTTTTTTAACTGAATTTAATTTTGACTTGAAATTGTTTGGTGAATTGTTACAGCTTAAAAGTGTTACTGTTTTGGTAATTGTTACAAAAATACCAATTTAGTATCGTGTTGGAGAGAGAAAGAGATAGAGAGTAGTAGAAAAGCATCATGAAGGGAAAATGCATTCCACTTAAAAAATCTTCTTGTAAGTAACCGTATCATTGATAACTGCTATTGATACATAGATTGAGCCAATGAAACACATTGATCAACAAATCAATTACACAAAGTTGTCTAGAGCAACAGTTGTGTTGTAGTTATTATCACCATTGAAGTCGAAGGTGCGGGTCTGAGTCAAACCTTGTTGAAATTAGGAAGTTTATTTGATGATGGAGGATTGACTTTTAAGTGCAAAGCCCCTTTTCTTTGAGGCTCACTTCCACCAAACCTCCCTTCTTCAACTCCATTCACTTCTTCAACTCTATTCATGTTGTTTTGCTCCTCCTTTTTCTTTTTGTTGCTCCTCCTAATTACTTACTTGGTTCACAAAGAGATACACACAAGAAAAAGAACTAGAATTGGGAGAGAAGGAGAGATTGATGAATGAAGAAAACAAATTTCTTAGGTTATTTCGCAACACCAAGTAATGGCTCTGCTCTGCTGCGTTGGGTAATATATACATCGACTCAAATCACTACCTAATAAGGATTTAGGAAGCTTTCTAATACACTCACTTTGATCCAATGGGATGGGTTTGGAGAGAGTGGTGTTTTGCAGAGTGGTTGAAGAAGGAAGAAATGGAGAAGATGGGTAGATTTTTTTTTCAACTATATAGTTACCTCGAGATTATTATTAGGCATTTAGATGGTTTTTTATGTGAATTTTAGATGCATTCATGCTGTATTTTATTCAATAAAATAAGATTAACCAGTCAATGTGATTGACCTAACAAATCAGTTAGAAAACGAGAGTTAGACTCAATTAAAATTTTGGATTAGGATCAAACTCTATTAAGTATGAACTAATGAGGGCCAACTAAAAATCCTTTTTTAATGATGAATTTGCTTGAGGCCCAAGTTGTTATTATATCAAATAAATGGAACATACGTTGTATAGAGAAAGTAGATACATATAGCCTATATATCAACCATCAAGACTAAAACACAAAATATTATAAAACATATGAACCAAAAAAAGATTATCCAAAGATATTACATATTACAATGCCATGTAGAATATCTATTACACATTTAACATTGAGCTTTTGTGACTAATGCAAATCACCCAAAAACATACACCAATCATATACTTTGTAATTAAGTTTATCTAAATCTCTTAATAACCAAGCTTCCTTACTAACCACGCTTCTTTTTCTTGAGGGTTTAGAGATAAGAAAATGCGGATCAAAGTTGGTGTCTCCTCAAACAATTCTACAACATCTAAGAACTTCTTCATTGAGATGTTTGGAACAACTCTTAAACTTGAAGTCAATCGATCCCAATCGTCTCCCTTCAACGAGTTAGTAACCTCCTTGTCTACCTTTGCCAACAAATTGTGTTTGAAATTGAACTCTTCATCAAATGACAATCTTTGACACTTTTCAGAAGAGCGAGATGCATGATCATTTGAATCCATCACATTGTTATCATCAGCATCACCTGTTACATAACATAAAGTCATAAACAAATCTGTAACATTATTTGTACATAACACAATTTTGTCAACAAGAGTAAAAATCAAACAACAAAGACGATCTAAAGTACATCCAAAAAAAATTATATCTTTATGCAAACTACTACATGAAACATTAGACATGGAGCCTAATGCAAGGGCGGACATGGAACCTAATGCAAGGGCATATACACATCAACAATTACTGATCTATTTCTTTTGATTGAAAGAAGCAAAAACAATCTAGTTTTGAACATTCATAATATACACTCATAGATAACATAGTTACTTCTCAATGTAGAAGAAACACAAGCATCGACTCGATGAAACAAACCAAAAACTTGAAGGGCACAAGCCTAGTAACCCTGACATCTGAACAAAACATCAATCACACAGAGTTCAAACCAATATTGGCACAAACTTTGAATCATATTATCATAACTCAGCTAAATCATGACAACAAACCCACAATTTTCGCTCCCCCGTTCTATTAGGTAAATGTCATTGAAACTTAACCTCAAAATTTATGGTTTCAACATGAATCAGGACCAACAAAAACACCATTTTGATCCCAAGTGCTAAAATTACAATGACGAAACTAATTATAACTACAATCCATTGCCTTAAAAGTTCAGAATTTTACATAATTGTAACAATAAAAATAATTTTTTTTTAAAAAGTAGCAATTTGAATCAGTACCCAAATTCAATCTCCACATACACCCATTGCAAGATTTTTAAACAATCCCATTGCAAAAAAACAAATAGAGATGAAATTACTTGCGTGTTTGGAAGGGAGGCCCAACGTCCAACACTCCTCGACTTGCATCCCATTTTAACATATTTGACTATACAGCATTGATAATCAAGAAATATAGTTAATTGCCAAGAAACAGGTTTTGAAACATGGAAATGCTTTGTAATTTAAAATCATTGTCTTAAATTTTCTTGAACTGTCCCTTATGCTAAAGTGACTTCATTATGATAATCCATATTGCCTCTCTCTCTCTCTCTCTCTACCCTGTCCTAAAGCTTGACATATGATTAAGCTTCTTCAAACTCATTATAAACAAGCCACATAACGAGGGTGTAGTTTGAGAACAGGCAAGTGCATTATGCATAGTTTGTAAATGATAGAACTGGGATGAGCCCCCAGCTAGTAGATACAAACCAACGCATTTTTCTATCTACATCATTGATTAGTTCAATACTAATGTAGGAGAGAATTCAACTTATCCCAAGTTGTGAACTTCAGCCTCCTACAAGCATACCACCTTGACAGATTGATAATCTCACACACCAAACAGGGGAAATTGAAGTCATTGAGACTTCAAAAAATCTCCAAAAACATGTGATTATCAGTTCTATATCATCCTCACAAATCAAACAATACAAAGATTACTAAACATTGAAGTTGAATCATTAACTACATATTTTACTTGTTAAGATGATACCAACATATGTTGATAAGCCGTGTTGAGTGTGGAACTGTCTTGGATGTTGTAGTAGCTTAGTGTTTTTCCTTCTTCTAGTATTGTTCCATGGAAAACCAGATCCAATTCATCCATAGGAATTTCTTTTCCTTCTTCTCTGTTTTTTATAACATTTTTGACATTTTTAATCGTGCTGCTGGAGTTCTGAATTTCCAGAGTAATCGATGCTTTGCAGCTGCAATATGCACAATGATCTGCATGGTTTCAATACCTCCCTTCCCTTTGCTCCTCTTCTGTGTATGCTGAAAATGAAAGTCCCATCTACGACTGATGAAGGTATAGACTTTTCAGCTTCACCATTGACGAAATATATTTTTTAATTTTAAGTTGGAGCTGATGAAGATATATTATATATCTTTTTATTTTAATAATATGGATTTTACTTATAATGTCTAGTACTATCACACCCCAAAACTTTGCAAAAGGCATTGACTTTTTGACATTTTCATTTCTGCTGAAAAATAGGTACCATCATTTTCTAGTGTATAAAGGACACCAACAATATAAATTTAAACTCAAAAAATCCTCTCCCTCCTTTTTTTTTTTTTTTTTTAAAGCAACCGTGCCGCCGGTGGGTATAGAACCCAAGACATAGGGTTTAAATCACCACAGCCTTTACCATCCAACTAGGCTACCATTAGCCTATCATTCATCTCTTATCTCTAAGGAACAAAACCACCATCACATCGCCTCCTCGGTTGACCACACCTCTTTTCTCATCTCTTACACTTCTCATATATTTCTCTTCTTCACATTTCTTCTCAGAAACAATAACAGGGATGAAGCAATAGCAACCACATTACCCTGCCAGTCGCACCGCTGGCCTTCTTATTTCTTCCTCTTCTTCTCCATTGTTTTTTCCTTTGCAAGGGCAAAAAATTTTGATCCTCACACAGGCCTCTGCGAGTGAAGAACTCGTCCCTGCAGAGTCATTCGCAAGGATGGATTCTCCACTCAGAGATGCTTGTGCGAGTGCAAAAGAGAAAAAAACACAGAGAATAATGCGAGGTCGGGGAGGGGTGGTACGGCCGATAGTGGGGTGGTTGTTGTTTCTTGCATGGAGATTTGGAGGAGGACATATACATGTCTTAGCCAGCCGGATATGTTGTTGTTGGTAAGGAAGAAAATGTATGCAAAATGAAGAAGTCACTGTATAAGTTGAAGCAATCTTCGAGGCAGTGGTACATGAGGTTTGATACTTTTATGATTGAGATCCTTGTGTATTCACACAGAAGCTCAGTGATAGGTTTTTCGTGTTTCTCTTACTTTATGTTGATGATATGCTCATTGCTGCGAAGAACATGAAAGAAATTGATAAATTGAAGTTGAAACTTAGCATGGAGTTTGAGATGAAAGATTTTGGCTCAGCAAAGAAGATACTTTGGATGGAGATAGTGAGAGATAGGAAGAAAGGTAGACTGACATTGTCTCAGAGACAATACTTAAAGAAGGTTATTCACCGTTTTGACATGGATACGTCTAACCTGGTAAGTACTCATTTGGCTGCTCACTTTAAGTTCTCATTTGTTTACAATACATTGTCACTGACCAATTAATCGGTGAGTTTTGAAAGCATTAATCCCTAGATCAGCCAGAAGCCGAAGATTACTCAGCCAAGAGATTATTCAAACGATTAATCGAAACATTGTAACGCTCTACTAGCAAGAAAAAATTAATCGCCAATTAATCACTAATTAATAACATAGTATACATAGTTAACCATCAAAACTAAAACATAAATAATCATAAAACATATGAACAAAAATAAATTACCCAAAGTTATTACATACTGGGTAGTTAAATCATATATTTTTAAAATTTAATTATAGTCATATACAAAAATAAATAATTAATCAAAATACTATAAATTTTTAATTATATTACTTCACTAATTCATACAGTGAACTTAATTTTGTAGGTTGGAACTAGTTACATGGGCTGCTTGTTTAGGAACAATAACAAAAAACAAGCATTGTGCATTTGCAAGGAATGAGCAAATTTGAACATCGGAAATAATAACATGGCATATCCACAAATAAAATATAGACACTGAAATGGGGGTTCAATCAGAGGCTCGTGATGCTCAAATTACAGAAAAAAAAAACACAGAAAAAAGGAAGAATAAGAGATCTGAAATAAAGAATTTTCAACATCAGAAATTAGACATGTTATACCCACAGAGCATGGCATATGGTATACCCATAGAACATGGCTTGTGATGGCTAAATTTTATCTTAAAAAACACTAAAAAAGGAATAAGAGATCTGAAACAAAGAAGAAGAAGAAGAGATCCAACATACTTTTGATTTGGTTTGAAGGAAGGTAGGAAAAGGGAGAGTGATCCTGATCTGCTTCTTCTTCTTATTTGGTTCTTCTTCCCCTTTCTTCTTCAGTTCTTTTTCTCCGAGTATACCTGTTTTACTGAATCGTTGCACGAAATCAACAAAAAAAAAATCAACCTGTTTTGCTCTGCCGAAAGAAGAAAAAAAAAATGGAAGAAGAAGAGATCTGAAATAACAAGAAGGGATCTGAAAAAAGAAGAATAACAAATCTGAAAGAAGAAGCATTGATTAGTTTTACATATCTTGAAGGAGGGAGGAAAAAAGAATTGTTGCAGTCACTCAGCTCCTTCAGTTCTTTTTTTCCAAGGTACTTTTTTTTTTCTTCTTCTTTTTCTTAATCTTCATTTCTTCTTCTTTTTCTCAATCTTCATTTCTTATTCGTTGTTCGTTCTTTGTTGTTCATTCTTCTTCCTTCATTCCTCTTCTTTTCTTTCAATCTCTACAAAAATGAATTGATTAGGATAAAGACGATAAATCGGCGAGTCAACTCGGTCGATTATGCAGTGACTCGTCGATTTTGGCTGATTTATCTGAGTCTTTGAAGGCCTAGCGAGTTTACTCAACTAGAAACGGTCTAGTCCTGTTTTTTGATTAATGGCCGATTTAATACCACAGATTACATACTTACTACAATGCCATGTAGAACATCTACTACACATAAATATTGAAGTTTTGTGTTTAATAGGGCTGAAAACCGAACCGACGGTTCAGCTTTTCACCTAAACCGTGAACCGAATTGACTTAGGTCGGTTTTAAAAATTTCAAACCGAATCCACCATTAACAAAACCGATCCAAAACTGAACCGATTCTAATTTATGCAAATCGTAACCGAACCGACTAAAATCAAACCAAAATAAAACCGAACCGACCGACTATTTTAAACATATTGTATTATTTATATATAAAATATACATTATTTATTATATATATTTGGTCGGTTCGGTTTAGTCGGTTAAAATCACATAGAAACCGAAAACCAAACCGACCACTTCGGTTTTGAATTTTTTAAAACCGAAATCGATCCGAACCGATTGGTTCGGTCGGTTTAATCGGTTTGATCAATTTTTGTTCAGCCCTAGTGTTTAATGCAAGTCATTCCAAAACATACACAAATCAACTACTTTCTTATTAAGTATATTGGAAGCTCTTAATAACCTAGCTTTTTCACTAACCACTTTTTTTTCTTGAGGATTTAGATATAAGAAAATGCGGATCAAAGTTGGTTTCTCCTCAAACAAGTCTAGAGCATCTAAGACCTTCTTCCTTGAGATGTTTGGAACAACTCTTAAACTTGAAGTCAATTGATCCCAATCGTTACATAACACAAACAAATCTTTAACATTATTTGTTATATAACACAAAACTTTGTCAACAAGTAGTACAAATCAAACAATAAAGACGATCTAAATATCAACAGCAATTTTAAATGTTTGGTGGCCATTGTGAACACATAAACCCATAACATTGCCTTTTCCTAGTCAACACTTTGAAGAAGTTTTCAAGAGACGGAGTTAATTGATGTGATCACAAACAACATAATTAATTAAGTCCACAAAAACTCAAGTCTGAATTTCTTGATTATTGATTGTTTCAGTTGTAAAACCAGATCCAATTTATCCATAGGAATTGCTTTTCCCTTTTCTTTGTTTTCTATAACATTTTCAATCGTGCTGCTGGAGATATCAATTTCCAGAGTAATCGACTGCTTTGCAGCTGCACTGTGCACATTGATCTGCATGCTTTCAATACCTCCCTTCCCTTCCCTTTGTTCCTGTTCTGTGTAAGCTGAAAATGAAAGACCCATCTAAGACTCTTAAGCTATAATAGAATTTTCAGCTTTACCATTTATGAATATATAATATGGTTTTTATTTTTAAATCAGAGTTGATGAAGATATATTATATATCTCTTATTTAATGCTAGATAGCATAAACTTGTAAGTATTTTAAGTAACGACTGTGATTTTGCAAAATATTTGGAAATTTCTCCCTCAACAAATCAAACTCAGTTCATTCAATCCTCTCTCAGAATTCCATCCCATTCCACTACACTCTGTACAACCCCTTTCGACAATCACCCCTCCAAAGAAAAGGCGGACATTTCAGAATGCTGACACTTTTTGAAAATAGGTGCAGTATATATATGATGTGATATTGGTATATATTTTTTAGTGTGGTTGGGTTTCTTGTTCTATCAAGTTCAACTATTTTTTTTTTCCTCTTAAATTTGCAAAAATAAAACCCCTAAGATTTTAATTTTATGAATATGGAACAAATTTTAATTTTAAAGGAGAGATCATTGTTGCTTGGACTTATTTAAGGGGGAATCTTCACATTGCACCCAATGATATTGTCTGCTTGCTAGTGTAGGGAAGCAATTGAATTATTAGAATGAGATGCCGGCAGTGAAGATCTTACTGATATAATTTAGCTTTCAAAGGGATAACAAAAGTAACAAATCCTGTTGTCTAGAACAATTGCTTTTATCTACTATTCATAGAGGTAAGAAGAATTATTATCTCATAGTTTAACTTCCTTGAGACATGATCAGTAATATATATTATTGACTTCCTTGTGTGAATTTGAATTTGACTAGATTTTAGCAAAAAAATAATAATGTCATTCTTATCCATAAGATTAATTATTATGACTTTTGTAGAATGACACTAAACATGACCTATAAATTCAAATCTAGCAACCTCAAAATTAAGCGAAGTCATTTATGTTCACAAACTTGTCTTTTATTTTGTTATATTAATCACCTATCGGAAATTCTAATGGTCGAGGGAAGGAACGAGGGATGGGTGTCTCCCTCGAGATGCGAGGTGACGTTTGTCTCGAGGAGGATGGGTGGTTACACCCATCCCTCGCTCCCTTTCCTCGCCTCTAGAAGGACTCAATCACCTACTACAGAAATTCTAAATGGCAAGTAAACCAGTGAGAGGGAGGGTGTGACCATTCATCTCCCTCGAGATGCACGCCTGTACCTTTGAGATGCGCAGCAATGCAAATCTCGAAGGAGATGAATGGTACACCCGCTCCCCCTCGCTGGTTTCCTCGACAATAAGAAAGGTTCCCCTACAGTGATTTCATATTTTTTCATCACTTGGTTTCTTATAATATTTTATTAGACTACAATAATTAAGGGCTAGACTCAAAAACACAACAATTAATATTTTTTCATAATTTAGTTTATATGCTTGGTCTTTCAAATGTGTTAGATTGGACATCGTAGGTGAGCTTTCTTAAATAAATGTTATTTGGTCATGATCATCTTGTCTTGAAAGAGAATATAACTATACGAAAAAGTCCAAAAAAAAATAGGTATCTAACTTTTGCTTTTGGTTTTTGTAGCAGATACAGAGTTGTATAAAAAATGTTAATTATTTAATTCCTCGATTAGGTAATTTGCATCATCATCTGTTTTCTTTTAATATATGTTGTATCAATCTTTGTTGTTCTTTGCATATTTGTTTGTATTTTGAATGAATTAACAAAGAGTGATGCTACGGTGCACTGGTACCTTGCTTGGTGTTGTACATGGTACCACCAGGCACCGTAGATGTACCTCGATATAGGAGTTAACACAACACCAGACAAGGTACCAATGCACCTTAGAATTTTCCGTGAACAAAAGCTCAAAGTCTGACTTGCCTTGCAATAAATTGACATTTTTGTAATAACCACCAAAATAATATCACTTTTAAATTGTAACAGTTCACCAAACAATTGTATGCATTTTTACAAACAAAGTGTTGTATCACCATGAAGAGTATGGTGCTAAAAGTGATACTATTCATGGTGATCTAATTTATTGTATCACTTTTTTGTGTAACTGTTTTTCATTTTTTTAACTGAATTTAATTTTGAATTGAAATTGTTTGGTAGATTGTTACAATTGAAAAGTGTTACTGTTTTGGTGGTTGTTACAAAAATGCCAATTTAGTATAGTGTTGGAGAGAGGAAGAGAGAGAGAGCAGTAGAAAAGCATCATGAAGGGAAAATGCATTCCACTAAAAAAGTCTTCTTGTAAGCAACCATATCATTGATAACTGTTATTGATACACAGATTGAACCAACGAAACACATTGATCAACAAATCAATTGCACAAGGTTGTCTAGAGCAATAGTTGTGTTGTAGTTATTACCACCATTGAAGTCGAAGGTGCGAGTCTGAGTCAAAATTAGAATGTTTATTTGATGATAGAAGATTGACTTTTAAGTGGCTATAAGCCCCTTTTCTTTGAGGCTCACTTCCACCAAATAGCCCTTCTTCAACTCCATTCACGATGTTTTGCTCCTCCTTTTTCTTTTTGGTGCTCCTCTTAATTGCTTACTTGGTTCACACAAAGATACACACAAGCAAAAGAACTAGAATTGGGAGAGAAGGAGAGATTGATGAATGAAGAAAATCAAATTTCTTAGGTTATTTCGCAAAACCAAGTAATGGCTATGCTCCGCTGCGTTGGGTAATATATACATCAACTCAAATCACTTCCTAATTAGGAAGCTTTCTAAAACACTCACTTCGATCCAATGGGATGGGTTTGGAGAGAGTGGTGTTTTGCAAAGTAGTTGAAGAAGGAAGAAATGGAGAAGATGGGTAGATTTGTTTTTTATATTCAACCATATAGTTACCTCAAGATTATTATTAGGCATTTTGATGGTTTTTTATGTGAATTTTAGATGCATTCATGCGGTATTTTATTCAATAAAATAAGATTAACCAGTCAATGTGATTGACCTAACAAATCTGTTAGAAAATGAGAGTTAGACTCAATTAAAATTTTGGATGAGGGTCAAACTCTATTAAGTATAAACTATTGAGGGCCAACTAAAAAACCCTTTTTTAATGATGAATTTTCTTGAGGCCTAAGTTGTTATTCTATCAAATAAATGGAACGTACGTTATAAAAAAAGTAGATATATATATATATATCTCAGACGCTGAAGTAGCAGCAAAGCCAGGTCTGTCTACCCCCATATCTATCTTAGAGGAACCCCCAATGCAAGTAATGGAGGTGCTTCTCGCACTTGCTAGTATAGGAGGAATGGGGGAGGATCCCACGACGCTCATGGCTTGCCTAACACCTCAAGACGTTCAGGCTGTGCATTCAAAAATTGCACAAATAGGCCGAGATGCATTGGTCGCTGAAATTCAAACTTCACTTGAAGAGGAAGCAGCAAGGGTGGGGCAAAACTCTAGTGAAGAAGAACGTGACGTTACCACAATACAGCCTCCCACGGCATATGTTCCTCGACGGTCCTCCCGAAGCAAGAAGACAAATCCTAAATTCAGGTAACTGATGATGATAATACAAGTAGAATGCAAATGCTTTTTAGAACCTTGTATGGATGCTAGATTAGTGCTAGCATTCAATGGTTTTTGTATCATGATTCATTGTGGTTCGTATCCTTACGACGACTTCTCATACATATTGGGGCCCACATTAGGTATAAATCACGTCATGAGAGTGATTAAAAGATTGATTGGTACTTATGAGGAAGAAAAGTTATGGCAGGTCTATCATGCAACTACTTTAGTAGCAGAACACTTTGCAGGGTTACTCCCCAACTTGGAGACGCTGATTCTATAACTAATTAGGTTCTTTGTTGAAGATTTAAAGCAAGTATATCCTCGTCGCCTCTATCTCGCAGGGAGACTTGCTTTCGCTTCGGTCCATTGTTTCCACCTTGTATGAGGACGGCTTATCCATGCCGAAGCACATGTGCTTCTAATAATCAGGTGAAACTCACAAAATCTTAACTGGTGAGTCTCGAACCTGCGACCTTTTTCAAGGAGAGTTGATGTCCGATCAACTGAGCTACAATTGGTGGACAACTGTTAATATTAAGAATGTTATCGTCCAATTGCTTAGCTGAAGCAGGCTACCGTGAAGACTGAAGAGTGTCGATGCGGAGCAAACAAACAAGAGAGAGAGTAAGTCCACCTCCATAAATCGATCTATGTCTAATCGAAATCGTATTGTGTGATTGGAGAAATCAATCTCCGTTGAAATCGTCTTGTGTGATTGGAGGGGATTGGAGAAAATCGATTTTTATCGAAATCGTTTTGGGCAATTGAGAAGGCGGAGAGGTGAACTTGCGAAGGGTTTGCGATTTTGTGTATATATGTATTTTATTATCTATGAGAGGGGGAAATCTAAAATTTTAAAGGGGGGCAAGATTGCAAATATTGTTAGTTTAGTGGGATTTCTTAAAAAGCTAAGGGGGGGCAATTGCCCCTCTAAGCTATAAGGTAGATCTGCCCATGAAACCATCCACATTACCTAATACCACCCACCTTCCTAGCATATCACCATTATATAAAAACAACTTCATTATATACAAATCATCCAATAATCAAAGAATTGTGAATCAAATTGAGAGAAGTAATCGTAGTACTTGTAGAATTTAGAGAGAAATAAATGGAGTGAAGGTCAATGGCTTACCATGTTTGGCTAACATCCTACCTTAGGATGTGGGTGAGCCTATGGGAGGATAACTTCAAGATGACTATTTTAGATTAGTTTATTTACATTTTCATGTATTAAAAACACATGTTTAGTTAGATTGATCATGTAGATTGGTTATGTTGTAAACCTATGAGGTAAGTTAGATGTTTTGTGTTTCATTATATGAATTCTGTTGGAGCGTCGCGCACTTGCGCGCACCCCTTGGTCCACTATACATAGCAACGATATTGTCCCCAACTTAAACACCACCTATCGGGTCAGGCCTTCCATCTGGGCCTAGGTGGTGTGGGGTTTTCCCTTAAAAGGCCTCGTTGCTATTAGGGAGTGGACCATCTCCTTATAAACCTTTGTGACAACTCTTCCTTACTTGATGTGGGACTATTCAAGCCAACACTTTTCCAACAATCTCCACCCTGGCGCGAATCATCACACATCCTACAATCCATCAACCGGTCTGCAACATCTCGAAGTACACCTTCTCCTCGAGTTTCAAGTGCAACCACGATCCTGTGGGTAGCACTCGATGTATGGGCTCGACTATTCCCGGTGTTGTTGGCTCCACCTAGTCGCAACCTCCGCACTAACTCCACCTTGTCCAGATTTGTAGGATACTCTCGGACACCATCTCGGCAAGGATCTGGATCATTCATCTGGCGGACCGCACACTTGCGCCTACGCCTTATCCCCTGGATAATGTGCCGCTTGCACTTCCACCTTGCCGACCAAGTCCCAGCCGAACCATAAGGGATCAAACAAGGTAACTTGTACACCTTGATGGGTAACACGGTAACAGGAAATGTGGCAGTGGAAACTTCTTCATCGGAAAGCACTAGGTTGTGGCACATGCGACTTGGGCATATGACAGAAAAAGGATTGTCTCTACTGAGCAAGCAAGGGTTACTGAAGGGTATGCAGAAACCGACTATGGAGTTTTGCGAGCATTGTGTATATGGAAAACAATGTAGGGTAAAATTCAGTACAAGCAAACACAGGAGCAGAGGTATTCTAGACTATGTGCATACAGATGTGTGGGGACCAGCGAAGGTCGCCTCTAAGGGAGGTTCCAGGTACTTTGTCTCCTTCATTGATGATTATTCCCGTTATACATGGGTATATTTTTTGAAGTCCAAGAATGAAGTATTTGAGACATTTAAAAGGTGGAGAGCAATGGTTGAGAATAGAACTGGAAGAAAGGTGAAGACTTTGAGGTCTGATAATGGTACCGAGTATACTGAGGGTACTTTCAAACAGTTTTGTGATCAGGAAGGAATTGTTCGACATTGGACTGTTAGAAACACGCCACAACAAAATGGAGTTGCTGAGAGATTGAACCGTACTATGCTTGAAAGAGCTAGGTGTATGCGCTCCAATGCTTGTCTTGGCAGAGAATGGTGGGCTGAATCAATAGCCACTGCGTGTTTCTTGATTAATAGATCGCCACATTCTACATTAGACTGCAAAACACCTTATGAGGTGTGGTCAGGTGAACATGTTGATTACAGTGTACTGAAAGTTTTCGGTTGTATTGCCTACTACCATGTGAAAGAAAATAAGCTTGATGCTAGGGCTAAGAAGACCATTTTCTTGGGGTATGCAAAAGGCGTGAAGGGTTATCGTCTATGGTGTTTAGAGGATAATAAATTTGTGATCAGTCGAGATGTTACATTTGATGAGAATTCCTTGTTAGCTTGTACTAAAGCTAAGGAGTTGGTTGATAGTGGTGGTGAATCTAGTAACACTCAGAAAGTGGAAGTTGAAGCGTTTGTGGATGCAATAGATGAACAAGTGGTTGAAGCAGGCACACATGATCTGAATTATGAGCCTGAAGACCATAAGGAACAACAACCAGTTGAAGATAATCAATCCCAACAGCAACCTTTGGCCTTAATTAGGTCAAAACGATCGGTTAAGCAAGTTCAAAAATTTGGCTTTGAAGAACCGTTGAAGCACTATGGTAAGTTGAATACAGTTGATCTGGTTGCATATGCACTCTCTGTGGAAGATGATGAGCCAACTACTTACAAGCAGGCTGCGCGTCATTCAGATAGTCAGAGTTGGTTAGTAGCTATGCAGGGTGAAATGGAGTCTCTCCAGAAGAACCATACTTGGGATCTAGTGTCGTTGCCTAATGGAAGGAAAGCAATTGGCTGCAAGTGGGTGTTTAAGAAGAAACAGACTACTCTAGAGTCTGGTACTCAGTTCAAAGCAAGATTAGTAGCTAAGGGTTTTGCTCAGAGGGAAGGCGTTGACTACAATGAGATATTTTCGCCTGTGGTAAAACACACTTCTATTCGTGTGTTGTTGAGCTTGGTAGCTCATGGTGAGCTTGAGCTTGAACAACTTGATGTGAAAACAACTTTCTTGCATGGAGACTTAGAGGAGGAAATTTATATGCATCAGCCGGAAGGTTTTAAGGTTGTTGGAAAAGAAGACCATGTTTGTCGTTTGAGGAGATCACTTTATGGGTTAAAGCAGTCACCTAGGCAGTGGTACAAACGGTTTGACACTTTTATGTTGAAACATGGGTTTACACGAAGTAAGTATGATTGTTGTGTTTACTTGAAAAAACTTCGTAGTGGCGATTTTATTTATCTTTTGCTCTATGTTGACGATATGCTCATTACCTGTAAGAGTATGGTGGAGATAAATAAATTGAAGTCTCAACTTGCTTCTGAGTTTGAGATGAAGGATATGGGTGTTGCAAGGAAGATACTTGGTATGGAGATAAGAAGAGAAAGGGAGAATAAAAAATTATTTCTTTCACAGAAGGGGTACCTTGAGAAGGTTATATCATGGTTTGGCATGGAAAACGCAAAGCCGGTTATTACTCCTTTGGCTTCACATTTTAGACTTTCTCGAAAGTTATCTCCAGTCACAGTGGAAGAAAAGGAATACATGTCGCATGTTCCTTATGCTAGTGCAGTTGGCAGTTTAATGTATGCTATGGTGTGTACACGCCCTGACATTTCACAGGCTGTTAGTGTTGTGAGCAGGTATATGGAAAACCCTGGGAAGAAACATTGGGAGGCAATGAAATGGATGCTTAGGTACTTAAAAGGTACCTTGGATGTGGGTTTGGACTTCGGTGGAGATTCATGTCAGGTTCGTGGGTTTGTTGATTCTGATTATGTTGGTGATCTAGATAGACGAAGATCTACTATTGGTTACGTATTTCAGATATACGGTGCTCCGGTTAGTTGGAGATCTATGCTTCAGGATACAGTGGCTCTCTCTACTACAGAGGCAGAGTATATGGCATTGACAGAAGGTGTAAAAGAAGCATTGTGGCTTCAAGGTCTTGTAAATGACTTGGGTGTGGAACAAGATAGTGTTGAGGTTTTCTGTGACAGTCAGAGTGCCATCCACTTGGCTAAAAATCAGGTTCATCACGCAAGGACTAAGCATATTGACGTCCGATATCACTTTGTTCGAGATGTAATTGAGGATGGTGATGTGTCTTTGGTGAAAGTACACACAAACGACAACCCTGCTGATATGTTGACAAAGGTTGTTCCTGGAGTTAAGTTCCAACATTGTTTGGACTTACTCCACATTGACTCATGTTGATTGAGGGCCCTTTGGGGCGTTGCCCTTCGGGGCGGTTTCGTGAGGTGACAAAGCTATGATGGAGTGTTGATCAGTTTATTCTCATGCCTTGTTTCGGCTCATTTTTTCCTTATAAAAATTCGCCGAGGTGGAGAATTGTGAAATAGGAAACATGTTTGAAACAGGAAAGTGTTTGGACTCTTATTTGAAACAGGAAACTGTTTGGACTTCTGGAAATTGTTTTTTGAACAGGAAATAAATTCTAGGAAACTGTTGTGAAACAGGAAACTACTATGAAACAGGAAACTGCTGCCAAACAGAAAACTGTTGTCCCTATATATATACTAGGAACTATAGGTGTTTTTATTAAGGTGATTCCATGTAGACAAAGTGTGAAGCACAGGGAATAGAGAAAGATAATCCCTTGAATTGTTTCATCTCTTGTTGAGAGATTGTGTGGAGAAAGATAATTCCTTGAATTGTTTCATCTCTTGTTGAGAGATTGTGTGAGAATTGTCATCTTCTTGTACCTTGTTCTTGAATATAGTGGAATCATCTCACCGTGGACGTAGGCAATTGCTGAACCACGTAAACCTTGTGTCTCTTGTGGTATATTCTTAATTTTCTCTAATTTCTTTCATTGCTAGTTGCTCTATTTAATTGATTGGATCATTGTGCTACTTGTGTGCAATTGTTGGTGTCTACCCGCTTCCGCAATAAGGCGCAACAAATTCAACTCAAGCTTTCTTCTTCTCATTCTCAAGCTCAAGATTAGATACGTTTCTATATTTGCAATTTCTCTAACAAGTTCCTAATTACAATGTATACATATTGTTAGTCTAAGTTTATTATGATTTTTTTAGATATTTGGTGTTTTATTTAAATATGGATTCGTTTTATGCTTTTAAATCCATATTTGATTAATGGATTTCTAACATAATTTAAACTTGAAATCAATTTGTCAATAATTTCATACTTTCCATCCTAAGTGAGATGAAAGTCTATCTTAGGATGTGTTAAGGAATTTGGAAAATAACCATGGATAAAATGTGAAACACGTGAAATACTCGAGCTTTTGATTGTAGAAATATTCTCAGAGCTTTTAAAGTTGAATTATTATTTTGAAAGTTGAATTAGTTGTCTTTACTAAATACACAATGTCAACAAATGCCATGATACGAAAACAGTATCACACTTTTAATCATGAGCTACATCAAAAGCTACAAAACTTAAGTGGCGTTTGTCTTTTAAGTGTTTAAAATCTACCTTCTAATTGGAGTTGGTAGTTCTGAACGAGCTTCTGAATAAGTTGTTTGTTTTGCTTCTTAATGAACTGCTTATTAGAAGTTGTAAAATGAAAATGTGTTTATTTTTAGGTGTTGTTTAACATTTTTGCTCAATACCAAAACTCTCACCACTCACAACAAAATGCCAACATTAGTCTCATTCTTCACATGTTTTATCTCCTTCAAACCCTATTGAAATCTCCTTCCACCACCACCAGAAACCACCCAATATCACCCTATGTTCCTTATACATTTCCAACAACTGAAAGAAAATAAAGTGGATGGAGAAGGAAAAAAAGGAGGTGGGGAAAGTGGTGCTAGAGGTGGCAACATTTTTCCGTGATAGAGAGGAGATGGAGATAAGGGGTGGTAAATGGAGAAAAGAGACAACAACAGTCACTACAAATTTATTGTGAGGTTATTATAGAATGAATTTTCATTGAATACTCAATGTTAAGTGATCAACACCCCCATGATGCTTATTGTAATCACAAGTTTAATTTTTAATTAAAAGTAAAAACAAAAACCCTCGGTAGGGTGTCACACTTTTTATTAATACTGCTGACTCCAATTAGAACAAAAGCAAACACCATCTTAATCGCGTACTTCCTCTATCTACTCATAAATCTTCACTATTATAAAGAGGTCGGACTTCATGAACAGTAGAATCTTAATGAAGAACAAATTTAAAAAGCTGCAAACAACAAAAATTGTTGCACAAATTGGTTTTGGAAAATAGAAATCATTGCCTTATTGAAAAATATAAATTTTCTAGTTTCCAAATAAAATTAAAGCAGATAAGCACATGCAACGCCGCACTTGAAAGCCGGTATTGCTAATAAAGCCAAGAAATTTTTTTAGAGTAAGACACTTCTTAGCTATCACCCACTCAACAGTCCAGATTAACTATCTTTAGGCTTGAAAAAATCAATGGTCTAGATTATAACATCTCTCATAACCAAATTCAAAATTAAATGATGGAGATTAAGACATCTTAAAAGTAACGATGTAGATTAAAACATTTAGTTGTCACTCACTCACAGTTGGTAGATCAGTGGCCCAAATTAATTGATCTATATGCTTGAAATAGCCAATGGTTCAGATTATAACATCTCTATCATATCCATGTGAACGCGAAAATTATAACATCCCTTATCATAACCAAACTCATTAAAAAATACGACATTGAGGATTAGTTTAGTGAGTCTATTTTAATCAAATGCACTAATCAAAGAACATACTTTCCAATTTCATAAAATTTCATATTATCAACGCTTGCAGAGCAAGTCGTAAAATGAATCAATCTAGCACATGCAATAGGTCTATTGACTAACAAAATATCAAACAAGCCTCGATATTGCAAGTGGGAGAGCTAAGATAACGGGCAGAGTGATGAATTATAGTTAATTAATGATAATATATTAATTAATTACTTTAACATAATTTTTATTTGAATAATACAAAATAATTACACTAAATATTAATTGCTAAACAAAACTTCATCTAATCTATTGGGGAGGAAATTTGATCCACCTAATTGAATTATTTATGATTTGTCTCTATAAAAAATATAACTGATTAGAGGTTATAAAAAATATAACTGATTAGAGGTTACTCCATCATTAATCACTATTACAATCTCATCTAGGACTTTTTTTTTTTTTAAATCTCCGCTATGGAGAGGCAGTTATGGTATGTCAGACCTTAATTATTTGTCCCAAAACGGGATACAATAGCAAATTGGTAAGGAAAAAAAAACAGAAATTAGACACATTTATCTTCTAGGCTAACCCAAACCCCTAGATCAAAGCCTGTACTTGCTGTTGTTTTTCCTCATTCTATCAGATATTCGAAGACATACCTTGAAGTCGTTGTTTATAATCCTCTTATCGAATCTTTTCGTTAATCGAATTTGGTCTGTCTTGAAACCTGACATTGTGCATGCTCTATCTTCTTTTTCCGAAATGACTTCATCCAAAATATCGATATTGTTGTCCAATTCATTTTCGCTGTTAGCATTATGAACCAAATAATTAATCTGTTTTATATTCTGAGCTTCAATTACTACGACGTCCACTGAAGTTTCGTCATCGTCAGCATGCAAACACGTTGAAGGAAGTCCAACTTCATGCGACTGTGCCAGGACTTGCGCATCCTGATTCTTAGTTGAACTAGTACCCTGCTATAACCCCGAATCCAGCGAAATGCATTTGTGTATCCCGGAGTCAACCATGTTATTAGAAGAAGTATGTGCATCCGACTCATTATCCGACAAAGCATGATTTTTGGATTGATTACACCCTGCCTGCACTTTCAAAGTCTGTGCCGTAGCTGCTGCTCCCTGTTTCTGTATGTTGTCGGCATGCAAACAATTTGAAAGAAAATTTCCAAGTCCCTGTGAGGTGCCAGGAGTTGCGCACACTGATTCCTAGTTGAAACAGAGCCCTACAGGCCGATTTTATCCAGTACATGAACCCCCGAATCCAGGGAAATGCAATTGTGAATTTTGAAATCAACCTGTATCGGTCTGTCCCCTGTTTTGTTTGGCACCTCAACCCTGTTTGCATCCCTTGACTCGTGTCTTTCGTTCACCCCGTTTAACTCCCCTAACTGAGTCAAGAGTGCGACATTGATGTGCTGCTGGTTCTCTGATTCAGCTATGTTGGACGTAGCTTGTGCAGATTCTGAGCTAGTATCTGCCACAAAAGGAATGATCCACAGCGGGGCTGCATTTGCGGATCCTTCATCAGACTTAGCCTGTGCATTTTCAGCATTGTCGGACTGAACTTGTGCAGATTCATCACAATTCTGCTTCATCATTGCCATTTTAATTTCACTGGTTGTATAGCCAGCCCCTTTTAATGTATCTTGCGACTTTTCAACTTCATCCTTAATCACCTTTGTGTATTGTTCCGCTGTCCGACTTACTTCCTTGGTGTTTAGATCATCTTCAGGACCCTCCCCAATTTCTTCCGAATTATCTTCTGCAAGAACCTTGAATTTATTAGCCGAAATCACATTATCGAATTCCTTTCCATTTGTTTTCTCATTGATTTCATTTTCAGACGCACTACAAACCTCGACTCCTTTAGAATTTTTGGCCCCGCTAACTCCTATTTTTTCTTTAGCTCCCATCGCTTTATTGGCAACCGGAACATACATTTGCTTTTGCACATTTTGATCTTGCTTATCCTCAACATGTTTTTGTTTTTGCTTGGCCTTGTCAAGCGACTTATTTTCTTTGTAGATTTCTCCATCAAACTTAGTTTGTTCTTACTTCCTACCAACCAATTTTCTGCAATAGTCCTTCTCATGCCCAATTAGGGAACAATGATCACAATATTTGAATCCAGGATAATCCAGTTTTTGCCAAAAGCCCCCATATTTTGGACTCTCAACCCAAATTCTATGTGGGAGAGGTTTAGTGACGTCCATCGCAACGCACATACGGGCAACTGTGGGCGGGCAAAAAAATCTAGTTCCATCATCTATCCGCATGAAACTACCAAAAGAATCCCCAATCGCCTTCATGATGGTGGGAAGAAAGAAAGCAAAAGGAAGGTTAGGAAGTTCAATCCATAATGGTGCCAACTCCGGATCCGCCCGTAGGCTAAAACCAGGATGCCAACGAAACATTTTAAATCTAACTCCCCGAATCGTAAAGGAATCCTTGGATAAAACTTTTTTGACTTCATCCTCAGATTGTAAATAAACCATCACATGCCTAGGGTCAATAAGACTCATTATAAATTCACCGGATATCCCCCAAGATCTATGAATGGAGTCTCGTATCGAATCTAGCGACGGTCTAAAACTGGAGAATTTCATAACAACAATATGATTGGAAACATGAGACTCACCTCTTGCAATATCCGAATCGGATAGCCGCAAAGCCGGACTTCCTTCTTTCCTAAAGGTCGTGGAATCCGTCGGCTTGTAGTCAAGGTCATCCTTCATCGCCTTCCCAAGAACCTGCGCAAAGGAACGCCAAGAAGATCCGTCATCCTCCTTGCCAGCCGCAGGAGCAACCCCCTTGGCTGGCTATGTCGCCGCCATGGAACCTATTCGCCTCTATAGTTTTGTTCCCTGGATGAGATCACGTCCAAGCACCTCGACCAATCACGTGCAAGCACCTCGACCAAGCACCTGGATGAAGGTTGTAGAGAGCAACCATGACCAAGAACTTGCACCTCGACCAAGCAACCACGTCCAGGAACAGCCAGATGTGTTGGGTCGACGACCAAGCAGGGCGTCAGCCAACGTTGTCCACTCTGGCGGCGATCGATCAACCTTGGGAATGGCGGCAGCAGCGGCTCTAGGTATTTCGTACAATATTCAATGCCTCAGATTGTCTCTCGCTTTCTAGGAACGGCCAAGATTAAATTTACAATCTTCAAAGCGATCTTTCCAGATTTACCCCCGAATCGCCCAAGGAGCAAAGCTCTCGTATATACTTATTCTCAACCATCTAGGACTAGCTGTCCATAGGTGTTGATTGTGAAAAGGCTCACGTTTATTATCAAAATTCTCTTTAAACAATAACACACACATGAATCTCAAAATACAAAGATGTATCTTGAGAAAAAAAATAATGGATCCAACTTTTTTATGTATCTCCAGAAAAATCTTATGAATAAAATACAAACTAGACCACGAGATATAAATTCATCTCGAGAAAATACTTAAAAAAAATTATTCTTCAAAGCAGACAAGAGAGGTTGGGGTTGCCGGTGGCTGGTGTTGATGATAGAAAAGGGAAATAAATCAAGCAGAAAAGGGAGGGAGAGCAAGAAATGAGGCGATTGTTGGGCTCATAGTAAACAGAGATGGAGAAAAAAAAGGGATGAGACAAGTTTCGCGTCGCAGATAATAGAGGGAGAGAGGAAGGGGTGGGGCGGTATACATCATCAGAGTCACAAGAATCGAGGTGCCACAACGTAACAAAAACTCAAAAAAAAATTCAAAATTCAGTGGGGGCAATTGCCCCACTTAGATCCGTCCCCTGATAACACACAATTTGTCAAGTTTATTGAAGCTATTTTAATCAAATGCACTAATCAAGAACATACCTCTCAACCTTGTTAGGTAAGAAAAAGGTTTGCTAAAGAAGTCAACACATAAAATTTGGTAATGCCAAAAACAATAGAAGTTTAGAAGTTGAAGATGACGGCAGTTTCTTTACTCTCTCAAGTCTCAAGTCACAACTTAGGATGATAGCCACAGGACCAACTTATATATCATGATCAAATATTTTGAGGCAAGGAATGTGATTTTTCAAAAAATGTTGAAATTTCATGAAATATTTTTTTTTAGAGTAATTGAAATTTATTTCGAAATTCGAAATATTTATTTATTTCATTAGGTTATTCTCAAATTTCGTACATTTTTTTTTGGAAGTTGAGCCAGGTTTTGTATAGGATCCCGTAACCTATCCTCGAGGTGCCACCTATAGGTCAACATCATCCCGAAAGAAACGATGCCGCCGGAGGGTCTCGAAGCAAGGACGTGGGGACTAATCCCACACGGCCCGAACCACTCGACCACAACCCCTTTTAACCCGTTATAACCTTAGTTTAGTAATAAAATTTTGTTATATAAGTTATTCTTATACAGTATGTAGTTTGTAGGACATTATGAGTTTTATGAGACTCTTTATGTAGTATGTAAGAGTTTGAAATGCATAAATTATAAGTTTTTTTTGAGTTTGCCACTCATTAGATTATACCTATTAGAGTTTAGCACTCATTTTAAAAACTATTTGAGTCTAACTCGCGTTTTCTAATAGAACCGTTAAGTCCAATCATTGACCGGTTAAGATTAATTTTTTGACCCTTTTGCCTTTACCTTAAGTTCAACCATAGTTTAGCCCAAAAGATATGTCGAATAAGATGAGTACTAAACACTAATTATTTGAAAAATTGTAGGTCAGCAACATATTTGTCTCAAGTCAAGTTGGCATTGAAAATTCCAATTGTATTTCTTCTCTAGTCATTCAACTTTTGTTCTGTTGGTACACAATTGATATTGGGATTCAAGAGGTAAAGGCAATAAACTCATCATTCCAACTTCAAAATCAGGAGGTAGGCTAATCTATATGACTAATCATATTGTTAGAAATTCAAGAATCAAATAAAGTTAGGTGATGATGATTGGCTTGCCATGTATAGTTGAAGAACAATCAGAACAATGTATAAATTTATTTAAAATAAATAATGTAACAATCCAAATACTATTTGCATTATAAATTGATTACAACGAAATAAAATAAAATAAATAAATCTACTAACTTGTGTTGCAGATAGAGGCTTGCAAAATCACTATCGAATTGATATGTCTTGATTTGTAGATAGAGGCTAGCAGATACACTATGTTCTATAGACATAATTCACCCATACTCGATGTTGTAGTTCTTTAGGCGTCTAACTACCAGGATTCAACTATCTAATACCAACACCGTAGCACATGGGTGTTGGCTCTAGCAAATTTACCGAATGCGATCTCTCTCAGAAGTGAAGAAGAATTTACCATAACACCGGTGCAAAGTTAAGACACGTGTATTCTTCTAATCCGTTCGTTGAATCAAGTTGGAATATTCCTTGTAAATTAATAAATGAATAATTTGTGTAACATATATGCTATGGTAATGGTTTGCATTGAAGGAAAATTGTTGCAATGGCAATGCATGGTCTGTTGAGATAATAAGAACCATTGAAAAAAAAACTTTATAAAAGTCAAATACAAATTGATATTACTACCAAGTTTTCAAACACTCCAAACCAGTACGTCAAATCACATTTTTTTCTAGTTCCAAACTTATTATATGAAAAGCTTTGTAAATGATTGACTTGAGGCATGTGCTCACTGATAATCATTTGATAAACAGTGATCAGAATTTAAAATTTTCAAAAATATAGGAATAAAATGGGATTAAAAAATTAATGACTTTTTTACACTACCACTTTTGCTTAAAGACTCCACAAACTCCCTACTTTGTGAAGCACACTACCAATGTAAATATAAAAAAAAAAGCCTAGCACCTCTTCTCTCTCAGGAAACAATACCACCACTGCACTGCCTCACCATGCCCGCCCTCTAGGCGGTCAGAAGAAGTAGAAGAATAAAGGAAAAGAGGAAAAAAATAAATGTGGTGGTAGGGTAGTGCGATCGACAGTGGCGGGGAGGGTGGATTGGTGATGATTTGTCGTTGCTGTGAAGAGAGAGAAGGTAAAAAAGAAGATGAATAATGGTGAAAGCGGAGTTTATATTGGTGATACACTTCAACACATTAAAAAACAGGATGGTGGCGTGCTTAATGTCACAACTATTTTCTTGCCTAGCCAAGTGACACTACTACAAATATATGCTTGCATAGCGCTTAAAAATAGGCTTAGATAGCGCTCAAAAAAGCGCTATGCAAGGCGCGTACTTGAATAGCGCTTCGCTTAGATAGCGCTTTAAAAAGCGCTATCTAAGCGTTGATTTTTTTTTTTAATTAACTTCAATAGCGCCTTCTAAAGCGCTATGTAAGCGCTATTTTTTTTTTAAGTTAGCTTGAATAGCGCTTTTTTAAGCGCTATTTAATTTAAATGAATTTTTTGAATTAGATTTGTTTATCTGCTAAGATAGCGCGTAAATAAGCGCTATGGAAGTAATTAGACTGTTCTTAGATAGCGCTTAAAGAAGCGCTATTGTAGTATATATGTTAAACTTAGATAGCGCTAATTTGAGCGCTATCTAAGTTATTTGATTTGTTTTTTCTATTTTTCCGATACCGATTTTCTGGGCTAAATATAATATTTAATATAATAATGACAACGTTCAATCAATCAATAAAGACACAACATGATAACTAACTGTTTCTCATTCATTCAAAATATAATTTAAGCATTCATACAAAATTGTTAATATGCTATCATATATATTTGTTCGTAGCACAATACTAATAAATATCTTAAACTACAGGCATAATTAAAATGTTTTGTTTCAGCTTTCCATTTTCTCCTTGAGAAATCGGTTGTACAAGTATCCTGACCAATTGATTACGAAATTCTCCATTTTTTTCGGAGAATAAAATTTGACTGGTTGTTTATGAACAAACTGCAAATACAAAAGTTACAATCAGTATATAGTTAGATGATATCAAATACTTCAAAAATCAACAAATAAAATAATTCAATAAAACTATTTACTTACATAAACAGGAATACTTGTATCACCAGATTTCAAGAGATCCTCAATATAGCAACAAATATAATGACCGTAATGGATGCCATCCATCTCAATCTGCTTTGGACACTATGAGAAATAACATCCAATTAATTATATGCAATTTGTTACCATGTCTTATTATATAAAATAATTTTTAGTACTGTAAAATATTTACCTGAATGTTTGCCCAATTAAATCTGTTCATTGCCGCCTTTGTTATAGAGCCACCTCGACGAGTCCGATAACTTCTCAATGCACTATTTTGTATAAAGTAATATTATACATATGTAATACGTATAAATTTGTAATATAAAAATAAAACTAGAACATGTATTTACCTTTCAACAAAGTTTTCAAATCAAAGCGTTGTGCGATCTTCGTACGCGGAGCTGGATCCATAAAGTATATCATCTCTGTTTTGGTATTGATACCAATCAATACCCAATGTTGACTGCATAATGTTTCAAAAAATTTAGACATCCTGATACTTAATAAACACATAATTGAATCTTATTTATATTGAACTCACCCAACATTATGCGGCACCAATAATAGATGGTCTTTTCCTGTATGCTTCAACAAACATTCGGCCAAATGATTGGACGATGTCCCATTACCTAGCATAGGTGTAATATGGGGCGACATAAAAGAAAACTTCCCCGCTAACTCGACATTTTCGGATAGATAGACTTCACCCAAATACCTTCAACAATCAACAATGCATAAGGACAAATAAAGTTTTAAAACATTAACATCAAATAAATTTATTTTACTAGTTTTATCACCTTATATAGAAGGCGATGCTTGAGGCACCTAACCATCGATCCTTTAGAATCTCCACGACATGTTCATGAACAATGCATTCGTTCCAAGGCTCCCCGTCAAAATATGCTGTCATGGGAACTTCGATACCACCATTCATGATGTTTGAGGGTAAGAAACGCAAAATATGTAATACCATGAAATTATGAGGAGAATCTCCACACTTAGGATATCCTAATGGCTTAGCACAAAGCGTTGATTCTACACTTTTCATGATAGGCTTATTAGCATCGTTCCTCTTATCCATATTCTTATTCTTAGGAGGTGGGCACTGCAAATCAAAAATTAACTTGTGAGGTAAGTATTGAATTTGAGCTATATGTTCTCATACTTTCAAGAATAGCTTTCTAGCACTAAGCTATATGTTCTCCTTATCAATTTCAAGAATAGCTTTTTAGCAACCTAAATAAGCTATATGTTCCTTATCAATTCCTAGCAATCTAAATAATTTCATCAACATGAACAACAAACAACAAAGATATCCCAGACATGCTCCTAATCGCAAGAAAAAATGAGAAAATACATAAATAATTGTATCTCTATTCTCAAAGACACCAGCTTTTTTGGCCACGAAATGAAATGGCCAACAGCTTCTCCTACAGTCCTAACTTCGTCTATACATTGCGGCACCGCTGAATGTTTCTCAGATTCTACCGCCACTTCAAATTGTATCCTCGCATAACCTGAAATTGCATCATGGCATTGTATAAGTATAACAACACACACACACACACTAAGTCGGTATATAAATCTTAAAGTAATATGTTCAACCTTCTGGTAGTGGAACACCATGAAGAATTTCATTCGGGCGATTATGCAAAATACCTTGCCCAACATGTCTACGAGGGTTCTCAACATACAAATAACATCTAATAGGACCCTAGAAACGAAAAATATGTTAGTCTTTTATCCAATAAACATATTTATTAGCCAAGTTTGAAAATTAAATATACCTCAGGAAGAACCTCATTCGGAACCTCATTCGAAAAATCAAGGTCATCATTAAAATTCATGTCATCATCATCCACATTGAAATTATCCTTATGACTAGAACCACAAGATGATGGCACAGTAGGTTGGTAGCCTTTAGCCTTCATCTCTTGCATGTCTTTCTCTAATCTATTGCATTGCTTTTTCAACTTTGACATTTCGGACAATTCGGGTGCCTGAGTTAAAGATTTCTTCGTAACACCCCATCCACAACTTTTAAAACGCTATCTAAGACATAATTAAGATAGCGCTTAACTGAAAAAAAAATTTTAAAAGCGCTATTGTTGCGTTTTTTTTTTATTATTTTTTTAAAGACAAATAAGCGCTATCCTAGCGCCCACTTGGATAGCTCTTTAAAAAGCGCTATCTAAGTCGCGTTACCTAAGCTAATATTTGTAGTAGTGTGAGGTTGGCAAGTGTACATAATGTAGAGTTTTCCACATTGTTCTAGAGAGAGTTCTCTAGAACCTCCCATAAAGTTCCATAAGATTCTAGTCCTTAGATATTTCTTAGGAAGTGTGTAGAAACTCAATATAGACCGTTAAATTAAAATGATCACCACCGTCCATTGAGGAGATGGAGTTGTATAAATAGGCTAAGGCCTCATTTGTTGTAATCACCTCAGAGAATTCAAGCAATACAAGTTCTAGTTCTCTTTAGCTCTCTTGTGTGTTCTTAGCTTGCTTAATTTTCCAAAGTCTAAGTAAGTCTTTTGTGGGCAAGGCTGACTAGCTTTCTTTGATAACTCAAGGCAAAGTTTGCTAGTGCCGCACGGGAAGTACTTGTGAAAAGAAAGCCCGTGACAGTTGGTATCAGAGCCAGGTTTGGCAAGGTTGGTGAAATTATTCTACACAAGAGAATGGCGTCAGAGGTCAACAACCCAGCAATTGGCAACACTGACAAAGGTGGGAAAGTCCGCAAGGACAAGTCTAAGGACTTAATCTCTGCGATGGATGAAAGGTTGGCCAAGTTGTGTGCCACCATGTCCGACTTAAGGGAGAAAGTTGAAGACATGGACCTACGCATCGAGGGGCAAGCGTCCAACGGGGAGGACCAAGAGCTTCGAGAAGAGATGCAAGAAGAGATGCAAGGAGCCTTAAACACAGTAGTGGACATGGTGTCCAAAAAGATCGAGTCCCTAGAAGCCAAAGTTGTTGCTAAAGATGAGGAGATGGAAGCTTATAAGGAAAGAGTTGAGAAACTTGAAACTCAACTCAGGGTGTGCATGGCTGCGGTAGCCAATGGTGGGAGTGCACCAGGGACAATCAACATAGAGTCGAAGCTCCCAAACCTAAGGCCTATGGTGGGGCAAGGAGTGCAAAGGAGATCGACAACTTCTTGTGGAACATGGAGCGCTACTTTGATGCAGTTGGCATAATAGATGAAGCATCAAAAGTACGTAGTGTCTCCTTATATTTAAACGATGTTGCTACAATTTGGTGGCGCAGAAGGTCCGATGATGTCAAGAAAGGATTATGCACCATCGACACTTGGGAAGAGTTCACGAAGGAACTCAAGAGACAATTCTACCCGGAGGATGCCGAGAACGAAGCTAGGGCCAAGCTTCGTCGCCTTCAACATAAGGAATGTCACATAAGGGAGTATGTGAAGGAGTTCTCAGAGTTGCTCTTGGAGATTCCTGACATGGGAGAAAAGGATGCATTGTTTAGCTTCCTTGATGGCCTAACGGGTTGGGCCAAGTTGGAATTGAAGAGGCGAGGTGTGCAAGACCTTGCAACGGCTATGACTGCAGCCGAATCCTTGATTGAGTTCAAAAGAAAGGACTCATCCAAGGGACAAGGGAAAAGGTCGAGTAATGATGGCAAAGGTGGGGGAGACAAAGAGAATTCCTCCAAGGAACACAAGTACTCCAAAGACAAGGGGAAGGAGAAAAGAGATGGATCACCCAAAAAAATGTCGTGCTTCTTATGTAATGGACCCCCATCGGGCATTTGAGTGTCCCAACCGAGGGAAACTTGCCACGCTTGTCATGGAGGAAGAAGCAAAGGAGGAAAGGAGGATCGCCTCAATGAATCTCCTAAGTGTCATTCAAGCTAAGGTCGAAGAACAACCACGTGGAAGGATGTACGTGGAGACCGAGATCGGGGACAAGACTTTGAAAGCCATGGTGGATACCGGAGCCGACACAGTCTACATGGCCAAAGACCTTGCTGAAGAAATTGGCCTATCATATACCAAGGAGAAAGGTTATATCAAGGGAGTCAATGCTAAAAGTCTCCCAATTGAAGGAGTAGCTCGTGGCACCGATATTCGGCTTGGACAATGGCAAGGTAAAGTCGACATAACTATTGCCCCAATTGATGATCAAAAATTTTATTTGGGTATAGATTTCTTGGACATGGTGAAGGCTTTTCTGGTACCATATGCCAACACCATGTGCATCATGGAGAAGGGACAACCTTGTGTTGTGCCCATAGTAAGGGAGATAAGTAAGGAGAGAATGGTGTCCGCTCTCCAACTTTCTAAAGGAGTAAAGAGGAATGAACCTACTTACTTGGCTACCCTCAAGGAAGATGAAGGTCCCATGGATGGAGAGGTGAATGCACCTAAGGGTGTCCAAGATGTTCTCAAGGAGTATAAGGATGTTATGCCTGCCGAATTGCCTAAGAAACTTCCACCAAGGAGAGAGGTGGATCATGCTATTGAGTTAGAAGTTGGAGTAAAGCCACCCGCATTTGCTCCTTATCGTATGGCACCTCCTGAGCTCGAGGAGTTAAGAAGACAGCTAAAGGATTTACTAGATGCTGGTTATATCCGACCCTCCAAAGCTCCATATGGTGCGCCGGTCTTATTTCAAAAGAAACATGATGGATCCCTACGGCTTTGTATTGACTATCGGGCACTCAACAAGGTCACTATCAAGAACAAGTACCCAATTCCACTTATTGCGGATCTCTTTGATCAACTTGGTGATGCAAGGTACTTTACCAAGCTTGACTTGCACTCGGGATATTATCAAGTCCGCATAGCCGAAGGAGATGAACCAAAGACAGCATGTGTTACAAGGTACGGGTCTTACGAGTTCCTAGTCATGCCATTTGGTTTAACTAATGCGCCAGCCACATTTTGCACTCTAATGAATAAGGTACTAGCTCCTTACCTTGATCGGTTCGTAGTTGTGTACCTTGATGACATTGTGATCTATAGTAAGACATTGGAGGAACATGTGGAACACTTGAGGCAAGTGTTCCAAACCTTGAAGGAGAATGAGCTCTATGTCAAAAAGGAGAAGTGCTCATTTGCCCAAGAGGAGGTGACATTCTTGGGTCATAACATTGGCAAAGGCAAGCTTCATATGGACAAGTCCAAGGTACAAGCCATCCAAGAATGGGAGCCACCGACCAAAGTCACCGAGTTAAGATCTTTTCTTGGCTTGGTGAACTATTACAGAAGGTTCATCCAAGGCTACTCTTCCATAGCCGCTCCATTGACGGACTTGCTCAAGAAGGGACGAAGTTGGGATTGGAGTTCAAAATGCCAACAAACTTTCGAAGGATTGAAGAAGGCAATTGTGGAAGAACCGGTGTTGGCACTTCCCAACCATTCTATGTCTTTTGAGGTACACACGGATGCTTCCGACTTTGCTATTGGTGGGGTATTGATGCAAGAAGGGCATCCTATTGCCTTTGAAAGTAGGAAGCTCAATGGCACTGAGAGGCGGTACACAGTACAAGAGAAGGAAATGACTGCGGTTGTACATTGCCTACGAACATGGCGACACTACTTGCTTGGGAGCAAATTTGTGGTCAAGACCGACAATGTTGCCACTAGCTACTTCCAGACACAGAAGAAGCTCACACCAAAACAAGCTAGGTGGCAAGATTTCTTGGCAGAGTTCGATTACACTTTGGAGTACAAGCCTGGCAAAGCAAATCTTATTGCAGATGCTTTGAGTAGAAAAGGAGAACTTGCTGACATAAGTCAACCTCAAAGCAACTTGAATGAACGCATAAAGGAAGGATTGACACATGATTCCATGGCTCAAACCATCATAGCTCTTGTCAAAGATGGGAAGATAAGGCGGTTTTGGGTGGAGAATGGCTTGATATACTCTAAGGGAAGGCGAATTTATGTTCCACCTCATGACAACCTAAGGAAGGAAGTCTTGAAAGAATGCCATGATAGCAAGTGGGCGGGACATCCACGTATACATCGGACTCTTGCTCTTGTTGAAGATTCCTATTACTTGCCACATATGAGGGATGATATCGAAGCATATGTGAAGACTTGTCTTGTATGCCAACAAGATAAAGTGGAGCAACAATCACCTGCCGGCTTACTTGAACCCCTCCCCATCCCAGAGAGACCTTTGGAGAGTGTTTCTTTAGATTTCATAGTTGGATTGCCTGCATCAGAGGGTTGCAATTGGATCTTTGTGGTCGTGGACAGATTTTCGAAGTATGTCACCTTCATTCCCACACCCAAGGAATGCACAGCCGAGCAAGCCGCACATTTATTCCTTAAACATGTGGTGAAGTATTGGGGTGTGCCCAAATCTATCATCAGTGATCGGGATACTCGGTTCACGGGGAAATTTTGGACTGAGTTGTTCAAGTTATTGGGTACTGACCTTAATTTCTCTACTAGCTTTCATCCTCAAACGGATGGTCAAACGGAAAGGATGAATGCTTTGCTGGAGTTATATCTTAGGCACTATGTGAGTGCCAACCAACGAGATTGGGCTAAGTTGCTAGATGTTGCCCAATTCTCTTTCAACTTGCAGAAGAGTGAAGCGACGGGTCGTAGCCCATTTGAGATTATCATGGGACAACAACCTATGACCCCGAGTTCTATTGCCACTGGCTACACAGGAGTGAGTCCATCAGCCTATAAGTTTGCCAAAGGATGGAATGATCAAGCTGATGAGGCTCGAGCTTACCTGGAAAAGGCCTCCACATGGATGAAGAAGTGGATCGACAAAAAGAGACGACCTCGAGAGTTTCAGGTTGGAGACCTTGTGCTTGTCAAGATGCATGCACATGCTAGACTTTCTGGACTACATCGTGGCCTTATCAAGAGATATGAGGGTCCTTTCCCCATAGTCAAGAAAGTGGGAAAGCAAGCCTATAAAGTCGAGTTGCCGCCGAGGATCAAGTTTCATCCTGTCTTCCATGTGAGCCTACTAAAACCGTATAAAGAAGATCGGGATGATCCAAGCAGAGGAGTTTCACAAAGAGCACCAATGGTCATGATGATCCAACATGACAAGGAACCAGAGATTATCTTGTCGGATCGTGTGGTGCGTCATTCCAACCAACCTCCCACACATGAGTTACTCGTCAAGTGGAAGGGATTGCCAAAAAGTGAAGCTAGTTGGGAGCCAATCCAATATTTGTGGCAATTCAAGGAGCAAATCAAAGCATACGAGGATTTGAAGGCAACGAGGACGTCGCCTGATTAGGTGGGGGAGAATGTCACAACTATTTTTTTGCCTAGCAAAGTGAGGTTGGCAAGTGTACATAATGTAGAGTTTTTCACATTGTTCTAGAGAGAGTTTTCTAGAACCTCCCATAAAGTTTGATAAGATTCTATTCCTTAGATATTTCTTAGGAAGTGTGTAGAAACTCAATATAGACCGTTAGATTAAAACGATCACCACCGTCCATTGAGGAGGTGAAGTTGTATAAATACGCTAAGACCTCATTTGTTGTAATCACCTCAGAGAATTCAAGCAATACAAGTTCTAGTTCTCTTTAGCTCTCTTGTGTGTTCTTAGCTTGCTTAGTTTTCCAAAGTCTAAGTAAGTCTTTGGTGGGCAAGGCTGACTAGCTTTCTTTGATAACTCAAGGCAAAGTTTGCTAGTGCCGCACGAAAAGTACTTGTGAAAAGAAAGCCCGTGACATTAAGCAAAAGTGATAGTATTAAAAGCAAAAGAATGGTGTCAAAAATTCGCTGCAAGAGAAAAATGGGAGGCTTGAAAGTCTAAGAGTCTTTGACCAATAGATATGAGTCTTGAAACCCCTCTCTCTATGCACCTGGAGTTCTCTGAGGTAAGCCTAAACTTGTTCTTTTGTCCCTCTAATTGATTTTTGTAATGGGATTTTGTTGTGGATGAAAACCCTTTGTTTATGCATGTTATGTTGGATGCAATTGAAGTTTTAGGGTTCAAAACCAAACTTTTAAGAAGATCAAATTGTTTATTCCTTGTTCTAATTGTTCTTAACAAAGATTTGTATCAAATTTCCAGAGAGACTGTCAGACCAAATCCAGCCCACTTCTGTTGTGACCGCGAGATTGTTATTATCGTAATTGATAATTATTTATGTGTGTTGTTTTTGTCAATTATCCTTTTTCTGACCTTTTAGCTTATCAATAAATATGTACCATATATGAAATGAAGAAGGGCACCTCAATTTCTAAAAGGTTGAGACATTACCAAAATTCATAAGAGGCAATCAATTGAAGTCTTGAATTTTTTTTTTTTTGAAACGCAAACAGGGTTTTAAGTATTCCGTAACCTTTATATTAATAAAAATTGAAAAACTCAATTACAGTCTCTCGAGGAGGTAAGTGCCCCTAATGATTAAACATAAAAGAGGAAGCCCCATACTAACTTTCAACAACAATCATTTGGTAAGGCGAACCCTTACCTTGTTCTTGAAGCTAACTATACCATTAAACTGTGCAAAAGGAAATTCATCAAAACAGAAAGGGAATTTTTCATCCAGTTTCACGTGTCTGTCATCTTCTTCAAGTCTTCTCAATCCAACCCAAATTTCTCCATTGAAACATTTTCTGAATTTTCTTCAAGGCTTTTAATCGAGATAAAAACCGTTTTGGGCCTGCCTTCTGATCCTTCAAAGCATGTTTGGTACCTTTACAAAGGATGTACATAAAGATTAGTTGAACTTTATCGAATTCTCAATAAATATTAGTTAACCCTTGTGGACATCATTTATGTATGTATAACTAGTGCCCTTGCATGCATAGTTTTAGTATTTACTAGTGAATTTGCATGTTCTGATGTTTATTTACTTGACTTTATCATAAATTGTGTAAGGCGAAGCCTTTTCAAGTAGTTCGAAAAAAAGAAAAAAGAAAAAAGAAAAAAGAAAAATGAAAAAAGAAAAAAGAAAAAAGAAAAAAGAAAAATGAAAAACGTTACTAGTTCGCAACTCTTGGTTTTTGCCATAATGGTGGGTAGGAGATGTGCTGGGGGACGGACTGCTGTTGTCGATCCATTTGGGCGTGTGATGAATTATATATATATAACACTATTTATATGTTATGACAGATAGCAGCCAACTAAGTTTTCGTCAATTTTATCTGGAAGTAAACTGGAAATGACGCAGAAGAATGATATAGGATAGACCCGTTAACACCAAAGGCAAGGACATAGTAAGTTATTGATTCCATTTAGTATGACTTCTTTGGTGAAACCTTAAATGATATATATAGAAGAAAAAGTATTATTGCAGTTTTGGTCTGACATGCGTAGCAAGTACACCTGAAGTTTTTTTTATTTAATCCTTAAAAAATGACAATAGAGCAAAACAAAGGAAGAGAAAGGGAGAGAGATTTGTCACAGAGAATTTAGCGTACCTCTGAAAGCTTACCACTCCTAGTTGGAATTTAGTTACACATGTTTTTTATCAATAAAACAGCAGATGTATTAATAGTGACGAGTGCAAAAGGTAATTTTCTAATGTTATTTGTAAGTTGCAACATGATCAAAATGAAAACTAAACGGTAAAAAACAAAAGTGCATATAGATTAACCAGTAATACATGAAGTCAAGTAAGGTTGAAAGCAAAGGTACTCTAAATAGGTTACAACTGAAATCCCAACACCCTCAATCTAAAGAAGGAAACACTGTAACTTCTGTCACAAAGTCTTATAATTTGGTGACAGGCTCATTGAATGATATCCAAATATTTTTTATTTTTCTTCCACAATTCCAATTGATGAATGAGACTTTAAATTGTCACAACAATCTGACCATGTTGCAAATTTTAAACAAACCAACAGTCGGGCAACTCAAATCATTAAAGCAAATTAAACATTTAAACAATGAGAAATGGGCTGTAGCGCCTTGAAAAGCTTTGACGATGTCAAGTGAGTTTGTCAACACCACACCCAGTTCCACACCAGCCAATAGGGCCGGCAAGCTTCCTTCCTAATAAATTCCAGCTCCGCGGAACAGCTTGATTTTGTAGACTCCATAATCCAGCCCTTATTAACACTAAGCCGCGACCGGTATTCAGGAAAGGCAACATCTACTTTTGCTGGTTCTTTTATCCTTTGGAAAATCTTTTGCAACCAAAAGAAAGAAACAAAAAAGTTAGCAACTGCTTAAATATTTGTAATTATATCGAGAATTAATCACATAAAAATTCACAATCACAATTATGATAAACTAAATCTTATTATTTGGGGATGAAGCATATCCAAATCAGATTCAAAATACAAAAATAAATGATAAAAACAAAAGCAATAAATGAAATTAATTTCTTGCTACTGATAATCCACTGATTTTAGAGACAGTCTGTTTGCACGCTTCCAACTTCAGTCAAAACGATCCCTCCGACAAACAAAGTCTTTTTAAACAACCACCTGACCTGATAATAACAAGATTTACATAAATGAACTTTTCGTGTCATTTTCACTTCAGCGACTTTCTTGGATCTCTGGAAAGATCCACTTTCAAGACCAAGTTCTTTGATGTGATCAACGTATTAGGAAAGAATAATAAAAAATGCTAAGAAACTAGGTTTTTCAACCAGGGTGATGAGGCGTGATCTTGAAAGAATGATGAAATCCCCAAAAGGTTTATGTGTATCTCGAGGTTGTGAAAACCTCCTCTAACGATGCCACATCATCTTGGTTGCAAAACATGGTTGTAAAAACTGGTTTCCTCCATGTTTAAACATCCTAGCCTCACTCAAGAATAATAGTCACTTTAAACAACTTTCCCTAATTTCCTCCATGTTTCATTCCCTAATTTTTGGCATACTAATACTTGTTGTCAGGAGATCGCACAAGGTGATAAAGCTCAGATTGAGAGCATAGATCAGCCATTGAACGAGGTTGTCCATGAGCCAAGTATGGATACAAGGGTAGATCGGTCTTTGAACGAGATTGTCCATGAGCCAAGTATGGACACAAAGTAGATCAGTACTTGAACGAGGTTCTCCATATGCCAAGTATGGACGCAGAAGTCCCTCCAGAGGCTTTTTGAGACAATAAAGGAGATGAGATAATGATGAAAACTGATCAACAGAAAGAGAACACAAACTTGATGATAATAATTTGTGTGGAAACAGTGTCGAAGCAATGAATGCATGAGGAGCTGACATAGCGGAGCCTCAGAGTATAATGGGCCCCAAAGATATCAGGTTGTTGAAGGCAAAGAATATGAGAAACTCAAGGCTTAATTAGAAGCTCATGAAGAAAATTATTTACCAAGTCCTCCGTGATGCACTAGACGTAGGAAAGGAAACTAAAAGTACATGGAGTATACTCCAATACAAACAAAGAGGTAAGGCCTCGCTCTACCAAATGATTGTTATTGAACATCATGTTTAGTCATTAGGGGTGACTTGAACATCATGTTTAGTCATTAGGGGTGACTTACTCCCTTCGTCGCCTTCGAGATTGTAATTGTGTTTTTCTATTTTTATTAATATAAAGGTTTAAGGGTCCTTAAAACCCTGCTTGCTTTCTAGAAAAAAAAATTTAAAAATAAATAAATAAAAATGATCCTTAATAAGGACTTTTAAGCTTGTAACAACAAAGAAGAGTATACTATAGGTGTTCTTGGGATTGGCTCGCTCATTGCACAAGCCTGTATCCCCACAAGGCATATTTTTGAATGTACAGGATGCGGCGAAGTGAGAACAACTTCATATGTAGTAATGAACTAGCGATCTCCTGGCAATCTCTATGGAAATGGCACTAATTATAACATGTTGAAACAACTTTACTAGTAAAACTCTGCAATGTGCTAAATACACTAACTGTAGTCAATAGATAAAAGTTGAAAGTAACTGCAAAGAAAACTGAATTGTTTGCTAATCTTGGAAACCTTGATTTGGAATCAATTTCCCTTTGGTTGGATTTCTGATTGTTTTGCAGGCTTTTCCATGAGGTCTCTTGTAAAAGCCATGGCAGTGTAAGGAAGGATCTTGTCATTGCAGAATGTTTTGCATGAGCAGACCTGAAGACAAGGACTAATTGATTACGGACGTGGTACAGGAATCAATCAGGTGACTTTTATTTTTGGGCCACTTATCATGTCTAGTAGAGAACTAGAGATTAGTATGTCGTATACTTGTATATGCTATAAGAACCATCAGAAAGCAGTTCATATAATTTCAGGTAAATGAATCAAGCACTAAATTACATCTTTTCTGAACTCTGGGTATCCTAAACCTACAACAGATTGCCCCTGTTTTGTTCCATATGATGGTAGAGTGGTAAGCTCTGTGCCTCTCCGGGTAATCTGCAGTAGTTAGATCTGATCGACTAACAAAAAACTATATCAGGTGTTCGTTCTCTGGAAGCATGTAAGATTAAGCCATGCTATGTACAAATGGAAGAGGTTCTTCCAACATCTGACTGGGAAAAGAGTTGTATGGATATGTTACTACAAGATTGTAGTTTACATTTTGCATTAACTAGTTTAAATCAAACAATCAGGATACATGGGTTTTGCAACCAATATATTTCATTAAAAATTGTACTAGCTAGGGCTGTAAGCATATTGTATATGGCTCCTACAATCCCTTAAATTGGGCCTAACAATCAGGATATCTGTTATCATCACATTTCTCATTTTAGATAAATAAACTTGTGCATAATCCTTCATTAAACCATGTAAAGCTAATTATCTTATGAAAATTGGAAATTTCATTTGGATTGTCATACCTCTGAAGAAAAGGGGCACAAAGCCGTACTTGACTTGCCCTGTTGTATATACCCTGGCAACATGTGTTATCATTAGTACATAACATTCTCATTGCCCTGTTGTAAATACCCCGGCAACATGTGTTATGTGTTAACATTAGTACATAACATTCTTAAAGTATTGAAGCTCTAGTCGATGTTCTCCTAGATTGCTCTTTTGGAGATGTACTCAATGCAAACATTGAAGAAATCTATTTGTTACATGGAGAAACATTACAAATACCGAAATGTGAAGTTACCAAACAAAGACAATAAAATCAGAGACATCAAATTTACGTGATTCGGCAAATTTGCCTATATCCTAGACAACATTAATGACGTTAAGCATATACGTGTCTAAATGATGTCACACACATACACGGGATGCGTATATTGCACACACTTTCTTTCTCTTTCTCACTTCTCTGTCACAGACACATCTCTCTCGCATACAAAAGGGGAGATTCCTAACTCACACAAACACTGAGAAAAAACTCAGATGATGGATCTTTCAAACAAGGAACCTTTGCGAACTGAAAAGGTTGAAAACCACTTCCTATCTTCTTTGCTTCATCCTTAAGGAAAAAAAAAAACCAAAGTCAACAAAGACGGTTAGTTCCATTTACTTGTTTAAATTGATTTCTTTTTTATTTCATCATTAAGAAAGTTAAGTCTAGTAAACAAAGGCTGCTAACTCCACTTGTTCAAATTGTTTTCTCTTTTACTTAATCCTTAAGTAAGCCAAAACTTTCCATAGAAGCTTCCACAAACTTCAAGTCAAGTCACCTGAGAAGGTGATGAAAGCTTCTGCCGTTTTTTTTTTTTTTTTTGAAAGCGAGCGTGCTGCCGGTGGGTATAGAACTCAAACATGAATAAACACTAATTAATAACATAGTTTACAGAGTTAACCATCAAAACTAAAACATAAATAATCATAAAACATATAAACCAAAATAGATTACCCAAAGTTATTACATACTTATTACAATGCCATGTAGAACATAATTATATTGGAAGCTCTTAATAACCTAGCTTCCTAACCACTCTTCTTTTTCTTGAGGATTTAGAGATAAGAAAATGCGGATCAAAGTTGGTTTCTCCTCAAACAAGTCTACAGCATCTAAGACCTTCTTCCTTGAGATGTTCGGAACAACTCTTAAACTTGAAGTCAATCGATCCCAATCGTCTCCCTTCCACGAGTTAGCATCTTCCTTGTATACCTCCGCCAACAAATTAAGTTTGGAATTGAACTCTTCATCAAATGACAATCCCTTACCCTCTTCATCAAATGACAATTCAAATGACAGTCCCTTACCCTTCTCAGAAGAGACGTGTTGACTCATGGATGAAGATCCAGAAGGGCGAGATGCATGATCATTCGAATTCATGACATTGTCGTCATTAGTATTATCTGTTACATAACATAAACAAATCTTTAACATTATCTGTACATAATACAAAATTTTGTCAACAAGAAGTAAAAAATAAAAAACAAAAACGATCTAAATATCAGATGCAATTTTAGAAGTTTGGTAGATGTTTTGAAGTTCTCAAGAGAATGAACTAAATCAACAAGGAAACAAAGAAACTAACTTAACAACACATTTATGTCTCAAAAGAATGCGGGAGAGTCAAATTCCGGTGTGTATATATATATCATTTGATGCCCCATCAACCCTGCTTGCTTTGTGAAAAAAAAAACCCTAAAATTTAGGTCTGGAATACACGATAGCCACACATTTTGATAACTATGTTTCCCTCCCATAAAGTACATCCAAAAAAACTTGTATAAAAATTTTATATTTATGCAAACTACTACATGAAACGTTAGACATGGAGCCTAATGCAAGGGCAGACATGGAACTTAATGCAAGGGCATATACACGCCAACAGTTACTGATCTATTTCTTTTGATTGAAAGAAGCAAAAACAATCTAGTTCTGAACATCCATAATATACACCCATAGATAACATAGATACTTCTCAATGCAGAAGAAACACAAGCACCGACTCGATGAAACAAACCAAGAAATTGAAGGGCATAGGCCTAGTAACCCTCACATCTGAACAACACACCAATCACATAGAGTTCAAACCAATATTGGCACAAACTTTGAATCATATTATTATAACTCAGCTAAATCATGACAACAAACCCACAATTTCCGCTCCCCCATTCTATTAAGTAAATGCCATTGAAACTTAACCCTAAAATTTATGATTTCAACATGAATCAAGACAAACAAAAGTATTGTTTTGATCCCAAACGTAAAATTACAATAACAAAACTAATTATGACTACAATCCATTGCCTTAAAGTTCAGAATTTTACATAATTGTAACAATAAAAATAAATAAATAAAAAGTAGCAATTTGAACCAGTACCCAAATTCAATCTCCACATACACCCATTGAAAGATTTTGAAACAATTAAACTGAATATACCGCAAAGGCATTCTTAAGAATGTTAATGTTGACTGATTTGAATGTACCCACATCTGACCTTCCCTAAAGATTTGCAAAGAAAAAAAATTCCCATTTTCGTTGAAATAATAAGGAAATCGCTATATAAATACATAAATAAAACTTACCATTGTCATCACTAGCATCATTTGAATCCATCACATTGTCATCACTAGCATCATCTGTTATATAACATAAAAAATCTTTAGCATTATTTGTACATAACACAATTTTGTCAACAAGAAGTAAAAATCAAACAACAAAGACGATCTAAAGTACATCCAAAAAAACTTACATAAAAAATTTATATTTATGCAAATTACTACATGAAACGTTAGACATGGAGCCTAATGCAAGGGCAGACATGGAACCTGATGCAAGGGCATATACATGTCAACGGTTACTGATCTATTTCTTTTGATTGAAAGAAGCATAAACAATCTAGTTCTGAACATCCATAATATACACCCATAGATAACATAGTTACTTCTCAATGCAGAAAAACACAAGCATTGACTCGATGAAACAAACCAAGAAATTGAAGGGCACAGGCCTAGTAACCCTCACATCTGAACAAAACACCAATCACACAGAGTTCAAACCAATATTGACACAAACTTTGAATCATATTATCATAACTCAGCTAAATCATGACAACAAACCCACAATTTCCGCTCCCTCGTTCTATTAGGTAAATGACATTGAAACTTAACCCTAAAATTTATGGTTTCAACATGAATCAGGACCAACAAAAGTACCATTTCGATCCCAAATGCTAAAATTACAATAAAAAAAACTAATTATAACTACAATCCATTGCCTTAAAAGTTCAGAATTTTACATAATTGTAACAATAAAAATATTTTTTTTTTTAAAACCCAAATTCAATCTCCACATACACCCATTGCAAGAATTTGAAACAATTAAACTGAATATATTGCAAAGGCATTCTTAAGAATGTTAATTATGACCGATTTGAATGTACCCACATCTGACCATCCCTAAAGATTTGCAAAGAAAAAAAAAATTCCCACTTTCATTGAAATAATAAGGAATTCACTATATAAATAATAAATAAAACTTACCAATTTTGATGGCAGGAGATGATCTCTTCCGCGGACTGCTGCTTCCATCCGCCCATTCGATTTGCCGATTCCCTAATAAACGAAATATCGACCGTATAGTAGGACAAGCATTACAGTCATACATATCATCAATTCGCTCTTGATCTCCAGATTCCAATACTTTACTTTGAATCAATCTCATCTGATCAAGAATTACACCCTCTTCTTTAAGGCGTTCAGCCAAAAACCAGAATCTTTGCCGATCGTGGTTAAGTTCAACTCCAAATAAATCCTCTATCTTCTTCTTCAAATCATTGAGTGTGTCAGATTCTCCTATAGTTTCTATTGTCCATGTCCGCCCTCGACTTTTGTCTTCCAAAAAGACCTGGACTGTATCTCCTCTCAGTTGAAAAGCCATGTTGAGTGTGGAACCGTCTTGGATGTTGTAGTAGCTTAATGTTTTTCCTTCTTCTAGTATTGTTCCTTGGAAAACCAGATCCAATTCATCCATAGGAAGTTCTTTTCCTTCTTCTCTGCTTTTTATAACCTTTTTTACATTTTCAATCGTGCTGCTGGAGTTGTCAATTTCCAGAGTAATCGACTGCTTTGCAGCTGCAATATGCACAATGATCCGCATGGTTTCAATACCTCCCTTCCCTTTGCTCCTCCACATACACCCATTGCAAGATTTTGAAACAATCCCATTGCAGAAAACAAATAGAGATGAAATTACTTGCGTGTTTGCAAGGGGGGCCCAACATCCAACACTCCTTGACTTGCATCCCGTTTTAACATATTTGACTATACAACATTGATAATCAAGAAATATAGTTAATTGCCAAGAAACAGGTTTTGAAGACTGGAAAAGAAGATGACTCGCTGAAACATGGAAATGCTTTGTAATTTAAAATCATTGTGTCTTAAACCAGCCAACTTTCTTGAACTGTCCCTTATGCTAAAGTGACTTCATTATGATAATCCATATTGCCTCTCTCTCTCTCTCTCTCTACCCTGTCCTAAAGCTTGACATATGATTAAGCTTCTTCAAACTCATTATAAACAAGCCACATAATGAGGGTGTAGTTTGAGAACAGGCAAGTGCATTATGCATAGTTTGTAAATGATAGAACTGGGATGAGCCCCCAGCTAGTAGATACAAACCAACACATTTTTCTATCTACATCATTGATTAGTTCAATACTAATGTAGGAGAGAACTCAACTTATCCCAAGTTGTGAACTTCAGCCTCCTACAAGCATACCACCTTTACAGATTGATAATGTCAATTTAGTATAGTCAATTTACAAAAATGTTACTATTTAGATGGTTAAGGGAAAATGCATTCCACTTAAGAAGTCCTCTTGCAGGCAACCATATCATTGATAACTACTATTGATACACACATTGAGCCAACGAAGCACAATGATCAACAAATCAATTACACCTCCTAAGGTTGTCTAGAGCAATAGTTGTGTTGTAGTTATTATCACATTGAAGTTCGAAGGTGCGAGTCTGAGTCAAACTTTGTTGAAATTAGGAAGTTTATTTGATGATGGAGGATTGACTTTTAAGTGCCTATAAAGCCCTTTTTTTTAGGCTCACTTCCACCACATCGCCCTTCTTCAACTCCATTCACATTGTTTTGCTCCTCCTTTTTCGTTTTTTGCTCCTTCTAATTGCTTACTCGGTTCACACAAAGAGATACACACAAGAAAAAAAAAAACTAGAATTGGGAGAGAAGGAGATATTGATGAATGAAGAAAACAAATTTCTTAGGTTATTTTGCAACACCAAGTAATGGCTCTACTCCGCTGCGTTGGGTAATATATACATCGACTTAAATCACTTCCTAATTAGGAAGCTTGCTAAAACACTCACTTTGATCCAATGGGATGGGTTTGGGGAGAGTGGTGTTTTGCAAAGTAGTTGAAGAAGGAAGAAATGGAGAAGATGGGTAGATTTTTTTTTTCAACCATATAGTTACTTCAAGATTATTATTAGGCATTTAGATGGTTTTTTATGTGAATTTTAGATGCACTCATGCGGTATTTTATTCAATAACATAAGATTAACCAGTCCATGTGGTTGACCTAACAAATCTATTAGAAAATAAGAGTTAGACTAAATTAAAATTTTAGATTAGGGTCAAACTCTATTAAGTATAAACTAACGAGGACCAACTAAAAAACCCTTTTTTAATGATGAATTTACTTGAGGCCTAAGTTGTTATTATATCAAATAAATGGAACATACGTAATAAAAAAAATATAGATACGTATAGCCTATATATTAACCATCAAAACTAAAACACAAAAAATCATAAAACATATGAACAAAAAAAAGATTATCCAAAGATATTACTTACTCATTACAATGCCATGTAGAATATCTACTACACTGTCTACACATTTAACATTGAGTTTTTGTGACTAATGCAAATCACCCAAAAACATACACAAATCATATACTTTGTAATTAAGTTTAATGAAATCTCTTAATAACCAAGCTTCCTCACTAACCACGCTTCTTTTTCTTGAGGGTTTAGAGATGAGAAAATACAGATCAAAGTTGGTTTCCTCTCAAACAAGTCTACAGCATCTAAGAACTTCGTCATTGAGATGTTCGGAACAACTCTTAAACTTGAAGTCAATCGATCCCTATCGTCTCCTTTCAACGAGTTAGCAACCTCCTTGTCTACCTCCGCCAACAAATTGAGTTTGGAATTGAACTCTTCCTCAAATGACAATCTCTTACCCTTCTCAGAAGAGACGTGTTGATTCATGGTTGAAGATCCAGAAGAGCGAGATGCATGATCATTCAAATCCATCATTTTGTCATCACTAGCATCATCTGTTACATAACATAAACAAATCTTTAGCAATATTTGTACATAACACAAAATTTTGTCAACAAAAAATTAAAATCAAACAACAAAGACGATCGAAATATCAGATGCAATTTTAGAAGCTGAATTTCTCAATAGAATGAAATAAATCAACAAGGAAACAAGAAACTAACTTAACATCACATATATGTCTCAAAAGAACGTGGGAGAGTCAGATTCTGATATATATATATGTGTCTCAAAAGATCGCTTAGAATTAGGGGTGGGCATCCCATCCCGCGATCCTGTTCCCGTCCTGTCCCGTCCCGAACTAATTAATTAATATTAATTATTAATATGTTTACTTAATTATTTATTTTAGAATTGTGGATGCCCATACAAATATAATGAAAATTTAAAATAAATTGTGGATGTCAAATTTGTATACTGAAATATACAAATAAGCGTGATTTGTTTGATCAAATTTGTTTAAAGAAATTTTCACCTTGTTCCTTTTGTTTTGTAGGAGCCCTTACAGTGATCAAGAAGCAGAACAACTGGGGGGGGATGCTTATGTTAATTTTGGACAATGGTTTGATTCAACTGTTTTCCACTCCTTGGAACGGGGTAATTAGTGAAAGAAATGTTTATAATCTCAATACTTAATTGCTATTTTAAAATTTTGTTTTAATTCATTCTGTTTTAAACTTCTATGGTGCAGTTTCTATGGGGTCTTGGTCTTCCAGCTGACGAAGCAGAGTTCTCTGATGTGTATGGTCTGGATGATGAACTCTTGGAATGGTCCCAAAGCCTGTACTCGGTGTTCTGCTCCTCTTCCCTATCACTCTAGAGGTTGAAATCTTTAGTCTGGCCTTTCCCCCCTCTGAATGTCTTTGTTTGAGTAGTCTGATGGTTCTAGTTCTGAATTGTGTTTTAACTTGTTGCAGACTGAGGCAGAGAGAATATTGGAGAAGGAGAGTGTCAAGAAGCTATTGATATGTTCAAAATTTTGAAAAATGTTGTCCTATATATATGCATATATTTTGATCCATGAACATGCTAAGAGTAAGATATGTTCGAGTGTGAGGGGGGTGAAACATGGATACATGCAAAATGGAAGAAAAAGTTATATACGTTTATTACAAAGAAATATGTTCAAAATGTATTCTCCAGATTAGCACGCTGATCCCGTCCCATCCCTTCCCGTCCCGAACCTGTTTGGGATGGGACGAGGTCGGGATGAGGTTTTCCCATCCCGTCCCGTCCCGATCCCGTATGAACGGGATGGGATCGGGATGGGTATATCTCGTCCCATCCCGTCCCGTGCCCACCCCTACTCAGAATGACAACTAGAAGATCAGAGATCATAGATCCCAACAACAGGAAAATCGTGAGTAGCTAAAATATCTTCTTTAATGTTTTGTTTATATTGTTGTATTGAGAAGGAGGAGGTTTGGTTGTAATGTTGGGCTTACAACTTATCTTGGGGCGTGTTTGGTTGCGTGGAATCATATGTCATGAGTATTCAAGAGGATACCCCTACTATTTGATTTTGTGATCACTTCACATCTACTATTTGATTTTGTGATAAATGGTGGGAATGAAAGTCCCATGAACATGGAAGTTACACTCCTTGGTCCCCCAAAAATCAAGACTGAATTTCTTGATTATTGATTATTTCAGTTGCAGAACAACAAAATCAATGAAAACTGAATATATACCCCAACCGAATTCTTAAGAATATTCATGTAGACGAATTTGAATGTACCTACATCTGAGCTTCCCTTAAGAATATTAATTATATGAATAAGTTTAGCCAGTCTTGTTTGGTAGCATTTTTTGGTGTTTTTACATTTTTTACCCATTTCTCTTTAAAACACAACCACAAACACTATCTATATAAGGGGTAGAAGTGTGAAAAAAAAAAAAAAAAAACTAGCAAACAAGACTAACTAGAATTGTTGTAATTATATTTATACATAGAATGAATTGTGTTTTGATCTCTAGATTCCAATAGTTTACTTTGAATCAATCTCATCTGATCAAGAATTACACCCTCTTCAAGATGTTCACTGATAAACACCAGTCTTTGCTGATTGGGTGAAATTCAAGTTAGATCCTTTGTCTTCTTATTCAAATCAAATCATCGAGTGTGTCAGATCTTCCTATTTCCATTGGGTATGTCTCCCCTCCCCCAATTCTAGAGAGCCATGCAGGCCTGGTGCGTCAGGCCTAGCTCTCTACATACCATTCAACATTCTTGAGATGCGCATAATTCCGTATCTTGAAAATGTGAAATGGTAGAGAGCTAGGCCTGGCGCAGCTCTATCGCACCATGTCTGGCTCCCTAGACTTGTTCGTCTCCTCTCTTAGGTATTGGGAGCACTTTTAGGCGGCGAGGAAATGGACGAGGAGGAGGGGTGTTACCACTCACCCCTACCATTAAGAATTTCCGTAGGTATTGGAAAATGACCTGGACTTTTTTCTGCTCTCAATTTAATTTCAGTTGAAGAATAATAAAATCAATGGAATTAAATTGAATATACCGCAAAGGCATTCTTAAGAATGTTAATGTTGACCGATTTGAATGTACCCACATCTGACCTACCCTAAAGATTTGCAAAAAAAAAAAAAAAAAAATTCCCACTTTCTTTGAAATAATAAGGAATTCACTATATAAATAATAAATAAAATTTACCAATTTTGATGGCAGGAGATGATCTCTTCCGCGGACTGCTGCTTCCATCCTCCCATTCGATTTGCCGATTCCCTAATAAACGAAATATCGACCGTATAGTAGGACGAGCATTACAGTCATACATATCATCAATTCTCTCTTGATCTCCAGATTCCAATACTTTACTTTGAATCAATCTCATCTGATCAAGAATTACACCCTCTTCTTTAAGGCGTTCACCAAAAAACCAGAATCTTTGCCGATCGTGGTTAAGTTCAACTCCAAATAAATCTTCTATCTTCTTCTTCAAATCATCGAGTGTGTCAGATTCTCCTATAGTTTCTATTGTCCATGTCCGCCCTCGACTTCTGTCTTCCAAAAAGACCTGGACTGTTTCTCCTCTAAGTTGAAAAGCCATGTTGAGTGTGGAACCGTCTTGGATGTTGTAGTAGCTTAATGTTTTTCCTTCTTCTAGTATTGTTCCTTGGAAAACCAGATCCAATTCATCCATAGGAAGTTCTTTTCCTTCTTCTCTGTTTTTTATAACCTTTTTTACATTTTCAATCGTGCTGCTGGAGTTGTCAATTTCCAGAGTAATCGACTGTTTTGCAGCTGCACTAACCACATTGATCAACATTGTTTCAATACTTCCCTTCCTTTTCCTTTTCTCCTCTTCCCTGTAAGTTGAAAATGATAGACCTATCTTACACTATGAAGCTTTACCATTGACCAATATATAAAATATTTTTTATCTTTAAATTGGAGTTGATGAAGATTTTTGCAAAATGTGATTTGATTATCTCAATACAAATTTTTCGAAACTCGCCAAACACATTATGACAACCACTTTGATTTTATTAAGGGGTGGTCCCTTATATTAAGTTAGCTAAATTTTATTTAGAAAGGGAAAGGGTTATGTGGTGCAGTTCTCTTGTGAGCACTTGACAACCTCATATCCTGCACGTCGCCTTGCAACTAAATTACTATGCTGTTAGCAGAGATTTGGTCAATAAATTGATTTTCAAAATACATGGTCGAGGGAAGGAGCGAGAAAAAGGGGGCTAGGGATGGGTGTTTCCCTCGAAATGCGCATTGATGTTTGTCTCGAGGAGGATAGGTGGTTATACCCATCCCTTGCTCCCTTTCCTTGGCTCCGCTCCCTTTCCTAGTTCCTTCCCTCGACCCTAGAAGGACTCAATCACCTACTGCAGAAATTCTAAATGGCGAGGAAACCAGCGAGGGGGAGGGTGTGACCATTCATCCCCTCGAGATGCTCAACAGTAAAAATTTCGAGGGGGTGAGTGTTACACCCCTCCCCTTCGCTGATTTCCTCGCCCCTTTCCTCGACAATAAGAAAGATTCTCCTACTTTGATTTCATATTTTTCATCACTTGGCTAGACTTGAAAAGGCAACAATTAGTATCTTTTCATAATTTAGTTTATATGCTTGGTCTTTAAAATGTGTTAGATTGGACATCCTAGGTGAGCTTTTTTAAATAAATGTTATTTGGTCATGATCATCTGGTCTTGAAAGAGAATATAACTATACAAAAAATGCCAAAAAAATAGGTATCTAACTTTTGGTTTTGGTTTTTGTAGTAGATACAAAGTTTTATAAAAAATGTTAATTATTTATTCCTCGATTAGGTAATCTACATCATCATCTGTTTTCTTTTAATATAGAGTGATTCTTAATGTCGAGGAAATGGGCGAGGAAAGCCACGTGGCGGGGTGGGAATCATCCACCCCGCTCGGGATGCGTATTATCGTTTTTGGTGCACGCATTCCGAGCAGAGTGAACGGTCCCCACCCCGCCACGTGGCTTTCCTCGCCCATTTCCTCGCCTGTTTCCTCTGACATTTAGAATTCCACTTTAATATATGTTGTATCAAACTTTTCTTGTTCCTTGCATATTTGTTTGTATTTTGAATGAATGAACAAAGAGTGATGCTACGGTGCACTGGTATCTTATCTGGTATTGTATCTGGTGGTATCAGGCACCGTAGATGTATCTCAAGATAAGAGTTAACACAACACCAGGCAAGGTACCAGTGCACCTTAGAATTTTCCATAAACAAAAGCTCAAAGTCTGACTCGCCTTGCAATAAATTGACATTTTTGTAATAATCTCCAAAATAATATCACTTTTGAATTGTAACAGTTCACCAAACAATTGTATGCATTTTTACAAATAAAGTGATACAATACTTGTATCACCATAAAGAGTATGGTGCTACAAATGATACTATTCACGGTGATCTAATTTATTGTATCACTTTTTTGTTACTTTTTTCATTTTTTTAACTGAATTTAGTTTTGACTTGAAATTATTTGGTGGATTGTTACACCTGAAAAATGTTACTGTTTTAGTGGTTGTTACAAAAATGTCAATTTAGTATAGTGTTGCAGAGAGGAAGAGAGAGAGAGCAGTAGAAAAACATCATGAAGGGAAAATGCATTCCACTTAAGAAGTCTTCTTGTAAGCAACCGTATCATTGATAACTGCTATTGATACACAGATTGAGCAACGAAGCACATTGATCAACAAATCAATTACACAAGGTTGTCTGGAGCAACAGTTGTGTTGTAGTTATTATCACCATTGAAGTCGAATGTGCGAGTCTGAGTCAAACCTTGTTGAAATTAGGAAGTTTATTTGATGATGGAGGATTGACTTTTAAGTGCCTATAAGCCCCTTTTCTTTGAGGCTCACTTCCACCAAATCGCCCTTCTTCAACTCCATTCACATTGTTTTGCTCCTCCATTTTCTTTTTGTTGCTCCTCCTAATTGCTTAGTCGGTTCACACAGAGATGCACACAAGAAAAAGAATTAGAATTGGGAGAGAATGAGAGATTGATGAATGAAGAAAACAAATTTCTTAAGTTATTTCGCAACACCAAGTAATGGCTCTGCTCCGCTGCGTTGGGTAATATATACATAGACTCAAATCACCTCCTAATTAGGAAGATTTCTAAAACACTCACTTCGATCCGATGGGATGGATTTGGGAGAGTGGTGTTTTGCAGAGTACTTGAATAAGGAAGAAATGGAGAAGATGGGTTGATTTTTTTTTCCAACCAAATAGTTACCTCGAGATTAGTATTAGACATTTAGATGGTTTTTATGTTAATTTTAGATGCATTCATGCGGTATTTTATTCAATAAAATCAGATTAACTAGTAAATGTGGTTGATCTAACTAATCTCTTAGAAAATGAGAGTTAAATTCAATTAAAATTTTGGATAAGGGTCAAACTCTATTAAATATAAACAAATGAGTGCCAACTAAAAAACTTTTCTTTAATGATGAATTTGCTTGACGCCTAAGTTGTTATTATATCAAATAAATCGAACATACGTTGTATAAAGAAAGTAGATACATATAGCCTATATATCAACCATCAAAACTAAAACACAAAAAATCATAAAACATATATATGAACCAAAAAAAGATTATCCAAAGATATTACATACTTATTACAATGTCATGTAGAATATCTATTACACATTTAACATTGATCTTTTGTGACTAATGCAAATCACCCAAAAACATACACAAATCATATACTTTGTAATTAAGTTTATCGAAATCTCTTAATAACCAAGCTTCCTCACTAACCACGCTTCTTTTTCCTGAGGGTTTAGAGATAAGAAAATGCGGATCAAAGTTGGTGTCTCCTCAAACAAGTCTACAGCATCTAAGAACTTCTTCATTGAGATGTTTGGAACAACTCTTAAACTTGAAGTCAATCGATCCCAATTGTCTCCCTTCAATGAGTTAGTAACCTCCTTGCCTACCTCCGCCAACAAATTGTGTTTGAAATTGAACTCTTCATCAAATGACAATTTCTGACACTTTTCAGAAGAGCGAGATGCATGATCATTTGAATCCATCACATTGTTATCACCAGCATCATCTGTTACATAACATAAAGTCATAAACAAATCTTTAGCATTATTTGTACATAACACAATTTTGTCAACAAGGGTAAAAATCAAATAACAAAGACGATCTAAAGTACATCCAAAAAAAATTATATAAAAATTTTATATTTATGCAAGCTACTACATTAAAACGTTAGACATGGAGCCTAATGCAAGGGCAGACATGGAACCTAATGCAAGGGCATATACATGTCAACAGTTACTGATCTATTTCTTTTGATTGAAAGAAGCAAAAACAATCTAGTTTTGAACATTCATAATATACACTCATAGATCACATAGTTACTGCTCAATGCAGAAGAAACACAAGCATCGACTCAATGAAACAAACCAAAAACTTGAAGGGCACAAGCCTAGTAACCCAAACATCTGAACAAAACATCAATCACACAGAGTTCAAACCAATATTGGCACAAACTTTGAATCATATTATCATAACTCAGCTAAATCATGACAACAAACCCACAATTTCCGCTCCCCCGTTCTATTAGGTAAATGTCATTGAAACTTAACCTCAAAATTTATGGTTTCAACATGAATCAGGACCAACAAAAGTATCGTTTCGATCCCAAATGCTAAAATTACAATAACGAAACTAATTATAACTACAATCCATGCCTTAAAAGTTCAGAATTTTACATAATTGTAACAATAAAAATAAATTTTTTTAAAAAAGTAGCAATTTGAATCAGTACCCAAATTCAATCTCCACATACACCCATTGCAAGATTTTGAAACAATCCCGTTGCTGAAAACAAATAGAGATGAAATTACTTGCGTGTTTGCAAGGGAGGCCAAACATCCAACACTCCTTGACTTGCATCCCGTTTTAACATAATTGACTATATAACATTGATAATCAAGAAATATAGTTAATTGCCAAGAAACAGGTTTTGGAGACTGCAAAAGAAGATGACTCACTCAAACATGGAAATGCTTTGTAATTTAAAATCATTGTGTCTTAAACCAGCCAACTTTCTTGAACTGTCCCTTATGCTAAAAGTGACTTCATTATGATAATCCATATTGCCTCTCTCTCTACCCTGTCCTAAAGCTTGACATATGATTAAGCTTCTTCAAACTCATTATAAACAAGCCACATAATGAGGGTGTAGTTTGAGAACAGGCAAGTGCATTATGCATAGTTTGTAAATGATAGAACTGGGATGAGCCCCCAGCTAGTAGATACAAACCAGCACATTTTTCTATCTACATCATTGATTAGTTCATTACTAATGTAGGAGAGAATTCAACTTATCCCAAGTTGTGAACTTCAGCCTCCTACTAGCATACCACATTGGCAGATTCATAATCTCACACACCAAATAGTAGGGGAATATTGAAGTCATTGAGACTTCAAAAAATCTCCAAAAACATATGTGATTATCAGTTCCATATCATCCTCACAAATCAAACAATACAAAGATCACTAAACATTGAAGTTGAATCATTAACTACATATTTTACTTATTAAGATGATACCATACATATGTTGATAAAAATATATAAATAAAAATTACCAATTTTGATGGCAGTAGGACTGTTGCTTGCATCCGCCCATTTGACTCGATGATGAACAACATTTCCTCCACCCCTTAACCGAACCACCAGGTGTATAGTAGGACGACCATTACAGTAATACAGAGTGTCAATTGTCTTTTGATTTCCAGATTCCATTTCTTTACTTAGAATCAATCTCATCAGATCAAGAATTGCATCCCCTGAAAGTTGTCTACCTCTAAAAATTAGTCTTTGCTCATCGGCTTCAATTCCAAATAGATCCTCTATCTTAATCTTCAAATCATCGTCTGTGTCAGATTCTCCTATTTCAATTGTCCGTGCCCGCCCTCTTAGGTCTTTCACAATGACCTGGACTGTTTCTCCTCTCAGTTGAAAAACCATGTTGAGTGTGGAACCGTCTTGGATGTTGTAGTAGCTTAGCATTCTTCCATCTTCTAGTATTGTTCCTCGGAAAACCAGATCCAATATATCCATAGGAAGTTTTTTTCCTTCTTCTCTTTTTTTTATAACATTTTTGACATTTTCAATCGTGCTGCTGGAGTTGTCAATTTCCAGAGTAATCGACTGCTTTACAGCTGCAATATGCACAATGATCTGCATGGTTTCAATACCTCCCTTCCCTTTGCTCCTCTTCTGTGTATGCTGAAAATGAAAGACACATCTAAGATTGATGAAGGTATGTATAGACTTTTCAGCTTTACCATTGATGAAATATATATTTTTATTTTAAGTTGGAGCTGACGAAGATATATTATATATCTTTTATTTTAATAATAGAATTTTACTTATAGTCTCGGGGACTTATTTAGTTATTTCACCTCGGATTTAAGTAAAATCAATCAAATGTTCTCTCTCGAGTGACTTATTACAAACATCACATATTACAAATTAAATCATATTTTTCATTTTTTTTTATCAAAATATATACAATTCAATACACATTTTGAGAAAAATTAAATGATCCAAATTTAATAGAACACACATCTCAAGGTAAATCAATGGTCCAAATTTAATAGTATACTAATCTCGAGAAAAATCTAATGATCTAAATTTAATGAAATACACATATCAAGGTAAATCTAACGGTCCAAATTTAATATTACATTCATCTACAAAAAAATCTAACGATCCAAATTTAATACTTCACACATCTCTAGGTAAATCAAACCGTTAGATTTTGGTAAAAGATCAAACTATTGGATTGTCCTCGAAATACATGTTGAACCGTTTAGATTTTGGTGAAAGATCTCTAGTTAAATCAAATGGTACAAATTTAATTATGCATTTATCTCGAGATGTGTGCATTATTAAATTTGGACCATAAAATTTTTATTTCGAGATGAGTGTACTATTAATTGGGACTGTTAGATTTATCTAGAGATGTGTGTTTTATTGAATTTGAACCAATTGATTTTTCTCATGATAAGTTCATAATTAAATTTGTACCGTTAGATTAAACTAGAGATCTTTTACCAAAATCTAAATGGTTCAATACGTATCTCGAGGACAATCCAACATTTTGATATTTCACCAAAATCTAACGGTTATATTTACCTAGAGATATGTGAACTATTAAATTTGGACCTTTAGATTTTTCTTGAGATGAGTGTAATATTAAATTTAGATCGTTAGATTTACCTTGATATGTGTATTCCATTAAATTTGGACCATTAGATTTTTCTTGAGATTAGTGTAATATTAAATTTGGTCCATTAGATTTACCTAGAGATGTGTATTCTATTAAATTTGGACCATTTAATTTTTTTTGAGATGTGTGTTGAATTGTGTAGATTTTGGTGAAAAAATAAGTGAAAAATGTGGTTTAATTTGTTATAAGTTAGTGGAGAGAGAGAACCATTAGATTGATTTTACTTGAATTCGATGGCTGAAATAAGTGCACATCAGCCCCCTTCAATCCCTAATACTATCACACCCCAAAATTTTGCAAAAGGCATCGATTTTTTTACACTATTATTTATGTTGAAGAATACCATCATTCTTTACTTTCTAAAAGACACTACCAATATAAATTCAAAATCAATATTAAAAGTTGATTTGATATATGAAAAGTGAAGCATGAAGAATGCTCTTCTTAAAAATTGGCTCATTGATGCCATGAAACCCGATATAACAAACCTGTTTGTTCGTCTACACATATTTGGGATGTTGTATTCGAGACCTATTATGAAAGAGGTGTTATAAGTATTTGGGATGGCACTGGTGGTTATTAAGTATTGAACAGGAACTATTTTTAGAAAATTTGTGCAGGTTTTAAAAAAATGGCAAAATATTTTTTTGAGTGAAAAGTTGAATAAAAACATATTTTTTTGTGACTGTCATATGCCGTCACAAAAAAAAAACTTCGCGTCCTGTTGTTTTTGCAACTAAAATAATGTCGTCACAAAACACAATTTATGACAGCCACATTCTCACCAATTCGAATTTAAATATCATCATTAGAAGTAATTGAGAAGGCCATGTTGTCGCAAAATCAAAATTTTAAATTGTCACAAAAGGATAACTAGTGACGGCCAAGTTGTCACGAAATTTTTTTTATTTTAAATACTTAAAAAATTAAATTTAAAATTACCTTTTATGATGGAGCAACATGTGCTAGACATAATGCATTTACCATTGACGATTATATAAAATATATTTTTTTATTTTTAAATTGAAGTTGACCGAAGATATAGTATATATATTTAATTTTAATAATAGGATTTTACTTATAGTCTCAGATGCTGCTACACCCCAATGTTTTGAAAAATATGTTTTGCACATCTCAATACAAAATTTTCAATACTCGAACAACACATTACAAGGACTACTTATTATATCAAGGGGTCCCTTATTAAGTTGACTAAATTTGATTCAGAAAGGGAAAGGTTTATATGGTGCAGTTCCCTTGTGAGCACTTGAAAATGTCATATCCTGCACGTCGCCTTACAACTAAATCTGGATAACATGCATGCTAATTAGTATAATGTTAGCGGAGGTTTGGTAAATAGATTGTTTTGCAACAATACGTTGTCGAGTAGCAATGCGTTCCACACAATCTACTTGGTAAAGCTAAGCTTTTTTTTTAGAGAAATACACAGGTGGTAGCAACTCAACATTGATCTTGCTGAATGCTATAGTTGTTCAACGATCTCTGATTTTTAGTTTGTTTAGGATGAAATACACAGGTCTAGAAGTTAAGGTTTTAACGAGGATCTGGACACCTCCTCTTAACTGGAAACCCTTGTGAAGTGTGGAATTCTCTGGGATGTTGTAATCAACGAAGGTCTTTTTTTCATCTAGTTCTCTCCCTGCAAAGAATAAATTCCATTTGATCAAACATGTTGGAGCTTTCTACTTGGAGAGTAATTGAATTCCCCTTCTTTCTCTTCACAAAGATTTGCTTGATGGACAATCTTCTTTTATTCTTTTCTAGAGCTAAGAAGTAAAACTTCCCATTGCACAATTAGATGATTTGAAGGACTGAGTAATATTCTTATTGATACCTGGAGCTGAGAACTTTTCCTCACTGCCAAATCCAAAGTCACATATTGTATTGTTTGAAAACTACAAGAAAATAATATATATACATTCTTTTTTATAATTAGAACACTACTTACAAGTGATGACGGACAGAAGCTAACTAAGTTTTCGTCAGTTATATTTGGAAGAAGATGAGGAAGTAAGCTGGAAATGATGCAGAAGAAGGATATAGGATAGACCTGATAACACCGAGGCAACGACATAGCAAGTTATTGATTCCATTAAGTTTGAATTCTTTGGTGAAACCTTATAAATTAACAATGACTTGATCATCTTCCTATCTGATGTGCTAGCTAGTACAATAAAGCATTGAAGTCACAAAAAAGAACACCTGAAGTGATTCTGAAAGCTTACCACTCCTAGTTGGAATTTAATAAGTCATGTTTTTTATCAATAAAACAGTAGATGTATTAATAGGTACGAGTGCAAAAGGTAATTTGCTAGTATACTTGTAAGTTGCAACATGATCAAAATGAACTAAACGGTAAAAACAAATGTGCATATAGATTAACCAGAAATACATGAAGTCAAATATGTTTGAAAAGCAAAGGTACTCGAACTAGGCAACAACTGACATCCCAATACCCTCAATCCAAAGAAGGAAAACGTTGTAACTTCTGCACAAAGTATTCTCATAATTTGCTGACAAACTCATTGAATGACATCCCTTCCAATGTTTTTTTTTTTTTTTTTTGATTTTCTTCCCCAATTCAAATTGATGAATGAGACCTTAAATTGTCTTAAGAGTCTGATCTTGTTGCATGCTTTTTTATTATGGCATTCTTCCCAGTTCCCCCCTTTCTTTATCTTCATCACGTCGACTGCCATTAACTGAGGAATCGTTAGATATTTATGAATAGAATTAGCTCCTTAGCCAATTTCTGAAGGTAAAATATGCTAGGATGATTCTTCAAAACTCAAAAGAATTATCCAAAGATATTAACCATCAAAACTAAAACACAAAAATCATAAAACATAAGAACCAAAAAAAGATTATCCAAAGATATTACTTATTACAATGCCAAGTAGAATATCTACTACAATGTCTACACATTTAACATTGAGTTTTTGTGACTAATGCAAATCACCCAAAAACATACACAAATCATATACTTTGTAATTAAATTTATTGAAATTTCTTAATGATCAAGCTTCCTCACTAACCACGCTTCTTTTTCTTGAGGGTTTAGAGATAAGAAAATGCAGATCAAAGTTGGTTTCCTCTCAAACAAGTCTTTAGCATCTAAGAACTTCGTCATTGATATGTTCGGAACAACTCTTAAACTTGAAGTCAATTGATCCCAATCGTCTCCTTCAACGAGTTAGCAACCTCCTTGTCTGCCTCCGCCAACAAATTGTGTTTGGAATTGAACTCTTCATCAAATGACAATCTCTTACCCTTCTCAGAAGGGACGTGTTGATTCATGGATGAAGATCCAAAAGAGCGAGATGCATGATCGTTCGAATCCATCACATTGACATCACTAGCATCATCTGTTACATAACATAAACAAATCTTTAGCATTATCTGTCCATAACACAAAATTTTGTCAACAAGAAGTAAAAATCAAACAACAAAGACGATCTAAATATCAGATGCAATTTAAGAAGCTGAAGTTCTCAAGAGAATGACCTAAATCAACAAGGAAACAAGAAACTAACTTAACATCACATATGTGTCTCAAAAGAACGTGGGAGAGTCAGATTCCGTTATATATGTGTCTCAAAAGATCGCTCAGAATGACAACTAGAAGATCGGAGATCATAGATCCCAACAACTGGAAAACCGTGAGTAGCTAAAAGATCTTCTTGAATATTTTGTTTATATTGTTGTATTGAAAGGGAGGAGGTTTGGTTGTAATGTTGGGCTTACAACTTATCTTGAGGTGTATTTGGTTGCATGGAATCATATGTCATGAGAATTCATGAGGAGACCCCTACTATTTGATTTTGTGATCACTTCACATTCACATTCACTATTTGATTTTGTGATAAATGGTGGGAATGGAAGAACAATGAACATGAAAATCACACTCCTAAGTCCCCAAAAACTCAAGACTGAATTTTTAGATTATTTGATTATTTCAGTTGCAGAACAACAAAATCAATGAAAACTGAATATATACCCCAACCGAATCCTTAAGAATGTTAAATTAGATGGATTTGAATGTACCTACATCTGAGCTTCCCTTAAGAATATTAATTACATGAGTAAGTTTAGCCAGCCTTGTTTGATAGCATTTTTTGATGTTTTTACACTTTTTACCCATTTCTCTTTAAAACACAACGACAAACACTATCTATATAAATGGTAGAAGTGTAAAAAAAATCTCAAAAAAAAAAAAAACTAGCAAACAAGGTTAGCTAGAATTGTTGTAATTATATTTATACATAGAACGAATTGTGTTTTGGTCTCTAGATTCCAATAGTTTACTTTGAATGAATTACACCCTCTTCAAGATGTTCACTGATAAACACCAGTCTTTGCTGATTGGGTGAAATTCGAGTTAGATCCTTTGTCTTCTTATTCAAATCAAATCATCGAGTGTGTCAGATTCTCCTATTTCCATTGGGTATGTCTCCCCTCCCCCAATTCTAGAGAGCCATGCAGGCCTAGCTCTCTACGTACCATTCAACATTCTTGAGATGCGCATAATCCTGTATCTTGAAAATGTGAAATGGTAGAGAGCTAGCCTTGGTGCAGATCTAGCGCACCAGGCCCGACTCCCTAGACTTGTTCGTCTCCCCTCTTAGGTATTGGGAGCCCTTTTAGGCGGCGAGGGGGAGGGTGAGTGGTAACACCCCTCCCCCTCGCCATTAAGAATTTCCGTTGGTATTGGAGAATGACCTGGACTCTTTTCTTCTCAATTTAATTTCAGTTGAAGAATAATAAAATCAATGAAATTAAATTGAACCTACCACAAAGGAGTTTGGCTAACTGGCGAGGAAACCAGCTAGGGAGGGAGGAAGACCCTCTATCCCCCTTGCGAAGCGTGCTTCCCATCCCTTGCACGCTCCCTCCCTAGCTCCCTCGCTGGTTTCCTTGACAATTAGAATTTCTGACCGCAAAGGCATTCTTAAGAATGTTAATGTTGACCGATTTGAATGTACCCACATCTGACCTACCCTAAAGATTTGCAAAAAAAAAAAAAAAAAATTCCCACTTTCTTTGAAATAATAAGGAATTCACTATATAAATAATAAATAAAATTACCAATTTTGATGGCAGGAGATGATCTCTTCCGCGGACTGCTGCTTCCATCCTCCCATTCGATTTGCCGATTCCCTAATAAACGAAATATCGACCGTATAGTAGGACGAGCATTACAGTCATACATATCATCAATTCTCTCTTGATCTCCAGATTCCAATACTTTACTTTGAATCAATCTCATCTGATCAAGAATTACACCCTCTTCTTTAAGGCGTTCACCAAAAAACCAGAATCTTTGCCGATCGTGGTTAAGTTCAACTCCAAATAAATCTTCTATCTTCTTCTTCAAATCATCGAGTGTGTCAGATTCTCCTATAGTTTCTATTGTCCATGTCCGCCCTCGACTTCTGTCTTCCAAAAAGACCTGGACTGTTTCTCCTCTAAGTTGAAAAGCCATGTTGAGTGTGGAACCGTCTTGGATGTTGTAGTAGCTTAATGTTTTTCCTTCTTCTAGTATTGTTCCTTGGAAAACCAGATCCAATTCATCCATAGGAAGTTCTTTTCCTTCTTCTCTGTTTTTCATAACCTTTTTTACATTCTCAATCGTGCTGCTAGAGTTGTCAATTTCCAGAGTAATCGACTGTTTTGCAGCTGCACTAACCACATTGATCAACATGGTTTCAATACTTCCCTTCCCTTTCCTTTTCTCCTCTTCCCTGTAAGTTGAAAATGATAGACCTATCTAACACTATGAAGCTTTACCATTGACCAATATATATTATCTTTAAATTGGAGTTGATGAAGACTTTTGCAAAATGTGATTTGATTATCTCAATACAAATTTTTCGAAACTCGCCAAACACATTATGACAACCATTTTGATTTTATTAAGGGGTGGTCCCTTATATTAAGGGAAAGGGTTATGTGGTGCAGTTCTCCTGTGAGCACATGACAACCTCATATCCTGCACGTCGCTTTACAACTAAATTACTGTACTGTTAGCAGAGATTTGGTAAATAAATTGATTTCCAAAAATACATGGTTGAGGGAAGGAGCGAGGAAAAGGGCGTGAGGGATGAGATGCGCGCTGATGCTTGTTTCGAGGATGATTGTTGGTTAGACCCATCCCTCGCTCCTTCCCTCGACCCTAGCAAGACTCAATCAACTATTGCATAAATTCTAAATGGTGAGGAAACCAGCGAGGGGGAGGGTGTGATCATTCATCCTCTTCGAGATGCACATCTACACTATTGAGATGTGCGAAATGCTAGTCTGCACTCTCGAGATATGCAGCAATGCAAATCTCAAAGGGGATGAATGGTACCCCTAGCTGGTTTCCTGGCCCCTTTCCTCGACAATAAGAAAGGTTCCCCTACTTTGATTTCATATTTTTTCATCACTTGGTATCTTATAATATTTTATTAGACTAAAATAATTAAGGGCTAGACTCGAAAAGACAACGATTAATATTTTTCATAATTTAGTTTATATGCTTGGTCTTTCAAATGTGTTAGATTGGACATAATTAGTTTAGTTTTTTTAAATAAATGTTATTTGGTCATGATCATCTTGTCTTGAAAGAGAATATAACTGGACGAAAAGGCCAAAAAACAATAGGTATCTAACTTTTGCTTTTGGTTTTTGTAGTAGATAGGGAGTTGCATAAAATGTTAATTATTTATTTCTCGATTAGGTAATCTGCATCATCATCTATTTTCTTTTATAGAAATTCTAGCTCGCCTAAGAAATCAGCCTAGTTTGCTGTCTAGGATGGGTGAAAATACATTTTTGCCCCTTCTCCTTAAACACTTTTTTGAGTTGTGTGTTTAAGGAAGAGGAGCAAAAATATATTTTTGCCCCTCCCAGACAGCAAACCAGGCCGATTTCCCAAACCAGCTAAAATTTCTCTTTCTTTTAATATATGTTCTATCAATCTTTGTTGTTCTTTGCATATTTGTTTGTATTTTGAATGAATGAACAAAGAATGATGCCACGGTGCACTTGTATCTTGCCTTGTAGTAGATACAAAATAGTTGAAGAATGAAGAAATGGAGAAGATAGGTTCATTTTTTTCAACCAAATAGTTACCTCGAGATTAGTATTAGACATTTAGATGGTTTTTATGTTAATTTTAGATGCATTCATGCAGTATTTTATTCAATAAAATCTGATTAACTAGTAAATGTGGTTAATCTAACTAATCTCTTAGAAAATGAGAGTTAAACTCAATTAAAATTTTGGATAAGGGTCAAACTCTATTAAGTATAAACAAATGAGAGTCAACTAAAAAACTTTTCTTTAATGATGAATTTGCTTGACGCCTAAGTTGTTATTATATCAAATAAATCGAACATACGTTGAATGAAGAAAGTAGATACATATAGCCTATATATCAACCATCAAAACTAAAACACAAAAATCATAAAACATATGAACCAAAAAAAGATCATCCAAAGATGTTACATACTTATTACAATGTCATGTAGAATATCTATTACACATTTTACATTGAGCTTTTGTGACTAATGCAAATCACCAAAAACATACACAAATCATATACTTTGTAATTAAGTTTATCGAAATCTCTTAATAACCAAGCTTCCTCACTAACCACGCTTCTTTTTCTTGAGGGTTTAGAGATAAGAAAATGCGGATCAAAGTTGGTGTCTCCTCAAACAAGTCTACAGCATCTAAGAACTTCTTCATTGAGATGTTTGGAACAACTCTTAAACTTGAAATCAATCGATCCCAATCGTCTCCCTTCAACGAGTTAGTAACCTCCTTGTCTACCTCCGCCAACAAATTTTGTTTGGAATTAAACTCTTCATCAGATGACAATCTCTGACCCATCTTAGAAGAGAGAGATGCATGATCATTTGAATCCATCACATTGTTATCACCAGCACCATCTGTTACATAACATAAAGTCAAACAAATCTTTAACATTATTTGTACATAACACAATTTTGTCAACAAAAGTAAAAATCAAACAACAACGACGATCTAAAGTACATCCAAAAAAATTATATATTTATGCAAACTACTACATGAAACGTTAGACATGGAGCCTAATGCAAGGGCAGACATGGAACCTATTGCAAGGGCATATACACGTCAACAGCTACTGATCTATTTCTTTTGATTGAAATAAGCAAAAACAATCTAGTTTTGAACATTCATAATATACACTCATAGGTAACATAGTTACTTTTCAATGCAAAAGAAACACAAGCATCGACTCGATGAACAAACCAAAAACTTGAAGGGCACAAGCCTAGTAACCCTGACATCTGAACAAAACATCAATCACATAGAGTTCAAACAAATATTGGCACAAACTTTGAATCATTTTATCATAACTCAGCAAAATCATGACAACAAACCCACAATTTCCGCTCCCCTGTTCTATTAGGTAAATGTCATTGAAACTTAACCTCAAAATTTATGGTTTCAACATGAATCAGGACCAACAAAAGTACTGTTTCGATCCCAAATGCTAAAATTACAATAACGAAACTAATTATAACTACAATCCATTGCCTTAAAAGTTCAGAATTTTACATAATTGTAACAATAAAAATAATTTTTTTTAAAAAGTAGCAATTTGAATCAGTACCCAAATTCAATCTCCACATACACCCATTGCAAGATTTTGAAACAATCCCGTTGCAGAAAACAAATAGAGATGAAATTACTTGCGTGTTTGCAAGGGAGGCCCAACATCCAACACTCCTTGACTTGCATCCCGTTTTAACATATTTGACTATATAGCATTGATAATCAAGAAATATAGTTAATTGCCAACAAACAGGTTTTGAAGACTGGAAAAGAAGATGACTCACTAAAACATGGAAATGCTTTGTAATTTAAAATCATTGTGTCTTAAACCAGCCAACTTTCTTGAACTGTCCCTTATGCTAAAGTGACTTCATTATGATAATCCATATTGCCTCTCTCTCTCTCTCTCTCTCTACCCTGTCCTAAAGCTTGACATATGATTAAGCTTCTTCAAACTCATTATAAACAAGCCACATAATGAGGGTGTAGTTTGAGAACAGGCAAGTGCATTATGCATAGTTAATTTGTAAATGATAGAACTGGGATGAGCCCCCAGCTAGTAGATACAAACCAACACATTTTTCTATCTACATCATTGATTAGTTCAATACTAATGTAGGAGAGAATTCAACTTATCCCTAGTTGTGAACTTCAGCCTCCTACTAGCATACCACATTGGCAGATTCATAATCTCACACACCAAACAGTAGGGGAATATTGAAGTCATTGAGACTTCAAAAAATCTCCAAAAACATATGTGATTATCAGTTCCATATCATCCTCACAAATCAAACAATACAATAATCACTAAACATTGAAGTTGATTCATTAACTACATATTTTACTTGTTAAGATGATACCATACATATGTTGATAAAAATATATAAATAAAAATTACCAATTTTGATGGCAGTAGGACTGTTGCTTGCATCCGCCCATTTGACTCGATGATGAACAACGTTTCCTCCACCCCTTAACCGAACCAGCAGGTGTATAGTAGGACGACCATTACAGTCATACATAGTATCAATTGTCTTTTGATTTCCAGATTCCATTTCTTTACTTAGAATCAATCTCATCAGATCAAGAATTACATCCCCTGAAAGTTGTCTACCTCTAAACACCAGTCTTTGCTCATCGGCTTCAATTCCAAATAGATCCTCTATCTTAATCTTCAAATCATCGTCTGTGTCAGATTCTCCTATTTCAATTGTCCGTGTCCGCCCTCTTAGGTCTTTCACAATGACCTGGACTGTTTCTCCTCTCAGTTGAAAAACCATGTTGAGTGTGGAACCGTCTTGGATGTTGTAGTAGCTTAGCATTCTTCCATCTTCTAGTATTGTTCCTCGGAAAACCAGATCTAATATATCCATAGGAAGTTCCTTTCCTTCTTCTCTTTTTTTTATAACATTTTTGACATTTTCAATCGTGCTGCTGGAGTTGTCAATTTCCAGAGTAATCGACTGCTTTGCAGCTGCAATATGCACAATGATCTGCATGGTTTCAATACGTCCCTTCCCTTTGCTCCTCTTCTGTGTATGCTGAAAATGAAAAACCCATCCAAGACTGATGAAGGCGTATGTATAGACTTTTCAGCTTTACCATTGACGAAATATATTTTTTTATTTTAAGTCGTAGCTGATGAAGATATATTATATATCATTTATTTTAATAATAGAATTTTACTTATAGTCTCGGGGACTTATTTCACCTCGGATTTAAGTAAAATCAATCAAATGTTACAAATTAAACAAGTAACTCTCTGCGCTAACATATTGCAAACATCACCTATTACAAATTAAATTACATATTTCACTTTTTTTTTTTTTACTAAAATCTATACAATTCAACACACATCTCGAGAAAAATTAAATGATCTAAATTTAATATAACGCACATCTCAAGGTAAATCAATAGTCCAAATTTAATATTACACTAATCTCGAGAAAAAATTTAATGGTCCAAATTTAATGGAATACACATCAAGATAAATCTAACGGTCCAAATTTAATATTACACTTATCTCAAGAAAAATCTAACGATCCAAATTTAATAGTTCACACATCTCTAGGTAAAACTAAACATTAGATTTTGGTGAAAGATCAAACTGTTGGATTGTCCTTGAGATACGTGTTGAACCGTTTCGATTTTGGTAAAAGATCTCTAGTTAAATCTAACGGTACAAATTTAATTATGCACTTATCTCGAGATGTGTGCATTATTAAATTTGGAATATTAGTTTTTTCTCGAGATGAGTGTACTATTAATTTGGACTGTTAGATTTATCTAGAGATGTGTGTTCTATTAAATTTGAACCATTTGATTTTTCTTGTGATAAGTGCATAATTAAATTTGTACCGTTAGATTAAACTAGAGATCTTTTACCAAAATCTGAACTGTTCAACACGTATCTCGAGGACAATTCAACTGTTTGATATTTCACCAAAATCTAACGGTTATATTTACCTAGAGATGTGTGAATTATTAAATTTGGACAGTTAGATTTTTCTTGAGATAAGTGTATATTAAATTTAGACCGTTAGATTTACCTTGATATGTGTATTATATTAAATTTGGACCATTAGATTTTTCTTGAGATTAGTGTAATATTAAATTTGGACCATTAGATTTACCTAAAGATGTGTGTTGTATTAAATTTGGACCATTTAATTTTTTTTGAGATGTGTGTTGAATTGTGTAGATTTTGGTGAAAAAATAAGTGAAAAATATAGTTTAATTTGTAATAAGTTAGTGAAGAGAGAGAACCATTAGATTGATTTTACTTGAATCAATTGGCTGAAATAAGTGCACATGAGCCCCCTTCAATCCTTAATACTATCACACCCCAAAATTTTGCAAAAGGCATCGATTTTTTTACGCTATTATTTCTATTGAAGAATACAATCATTTTTTATTTTCTAAATTACACTACCAATATAATTTCAAAATCAATCTTAAAAGTTGATATGATATATGAAAAGTGAAGCATGAAGAATGCTCACTACAAAAAAAAAGGCATTTAGGGACGTAGTCAAAATTGTCGCTATAGACAACATTTCGTTGCCATAAATATTGGGCGACAAAATATTCGTCGCGCAAAGATTGTCACCACAGCTCTGTCTCGCAAGCCTTTGCGCGACGAAAAATAATCTTCGTCGCTACAAATGCCTTTTTGCGCGACGACACCAGAGCTCTGTCTCGCAAGTCTTTGTGCGACGAAAATACTCTTCGTCGCTACAAATGCCTTTTTGCGCGACAACACCACAACTTTGTCTCGTAAGTCTTTGCGCGACGCAACTAAACCTTCGTCGCTACAAAATCATTTTTGCGCGACGACACTCTCGCAAATCTTTGCGCGACGAAAATAAATCTTCTTCGCTATGAAATCCTTTTGCGCGACGACACCAAAGATCGTTGCATAAGGGTGCGTCGCGTAATACTGTTTTGCGCGTCGCTAATTTCGTCGCAAGAAATAGAATTGTTCTTCGTGCAAAATATACTTACGCGACAATCCCTTTCGTCGCATTAAACGTTGTCGGCATAACTCAATCGTAACGATCCCTTTCGTCGCGTTAGACTTTGTCGGCTTAACTCAATGGTGATGAACCTTTCATCGCACAAGATATTCTTTACGCGACAACAATATTCATCACTCTAATGTTGTCACACAGGTTACGTCGATCCAAACACGCTTGATCTATTCTTATGCGACGAAAATTTTTGTCGCTTAAAGTTCTGTTTAATAATTTTGAAATCTTTTAATTCAAATATTTATTTTAATTAAATTTGAAATATTTATTAATTGAATCGTCTCACGCATAGAAAGGTTTGGCTAATTTATTTAAATACTATTAGCTTTACAAATTAATAATGTAAAATCATAATGTATCCATTACAAATTAAAATTTTTAAACCGTACTGTATAGTTACAAATTAAAAAAACACATCAGTACATTTTTTAGGGATGTGGTGGCTGATGATGGTTTGTCGACAGTAGCGGGAGGCTCGACAAATTAATCCCTGACTGCTGGAGAGCCCCTAATAACATACTCCACCTAGTTTCCTCTTATGCTTGTCGTTTCCCCTCCCGGGCCTCTCGAGCCTCCCTCTCTGCCTCATGCGCTTTGGCAACATTTAACTCATTCTGTAATTTCTCCACTTTCGACTGTAATGATGAAACGATTCCGACTGAGCGCTACGAAGTTGAAGATGAGGTGTTGACTTCACGAACTTTAGCTTTTCCCATCCCCCGAACAATCTTTCCGGGTCTTGGACCTAGCGATTCCAATGTCTCCGTCAAAATATGTAATCCTGCATCAGGATTGTCCATTGTGAGCTGTTGCAACGGAGTTCCCGGAGGATGCTGCGAGGCCACTTGCTCCATGTAGGTATCCCGCGCTCTCCACCATTGTTTCCTTGATTTAAAAAATTATTAAAAATTAATAACTTTTAAAACAACAGAAGTGACAACATGCAAAAAATGCAAAGAATAAAACATACATGCAACTTCACGGCCACCTCATTGCCAGGTAGTGCATAAACATCCTTGAACATGTCGATTTTTGGGAATTTTGAACCTTCCTACAAAACATTGTTAAAATAATAAACCAACTAATATAAACATTTAATTGAATGTATAGACTAAAAGTAAAATAATGAATTGAAACATGAGTTCACTTACTAGACGTCGTTCCTCCACCCTGTAAGAGAAGGGCAATGAACCAGCAGAGTGATGTAAAATTTTCTTTTGATGTCGGTTCGCCTTGTTAGCCTCAGATCTTTTCTGTATAATTATTCAAAATATATATTAAACATATGCATTATTACATATATAAAATAAATATGTTTTGCCTAATTAAATAAAACGTTAATGCTTACCAGAAATGTGGGAGTTTGAAAATGATCGCACAACCACACCCACTCATCAGGCCTATGCTCCAATTCGATTGGGGGTTGTGCCTTAGCACTATCCACATCAGAAAACGTTTGGAAGTATCGATGGAAATCATGCTTCCAATTCCTGTATCGATCCACGCGCGTACCGATGATATATTCATGAATGTTTGGATCATTCATGTCAAACTCAAAGTTAACTTGAAATTTTAAATAATATTTATTAGAGAATATTAAGGCCCAAAGAGATAAGTTATACCAAATCATGTAACATGCAAAACCTTCAAAACTTTTTGCATTATAAAGATTTTAATTATTAAAGGTTGAGATGAATGGCTAAAACTTACTGTGAGCGCGTCTAACACCTTGGCCTGCATCTCGGGCTTGACCTCACTCCAAGATGAGGATGTCATCGGGCAATGGTTTTTTTTTTTTTTTTTTTTTTTTTTTTTAATTAAACCTCCAGTGGGGAGGGGCAACTATGGAATGCCAGACCAAAATTATAAAGCCAAAAGATTCTTACAAACGCTGCGGGGGTACATTATGACTATACCCGCATAGGCCAGCAAGGCAAAACAAACAAGACTGCCAATCATGAAAAAATCTGTGTCTATTCTTCCTCATGGCGAAGATATGCCGTTTGCACTGTATCAAGCACAATCAAACCAGCAATACGCCTTGGAAAATTATTACCAGTGAAAGAGCCTGTCCCAAGATTGTGAAAAGCTGTAGCGGCTAAGGCGTCTGCCACCGCATTTGCCTCCCTATAAATATGGTGACAAAATAACGTCATCGTCGTTGTCAACAGTTTGATTTCTTTCAAAATATTCTCCAAATGCCAAGGAATTTTGAAACTATCCTTAAACCAACCACAAACCAGTTCAGAATCTGTCTGAATAATCACCTTTTTGAACCCCCAATCAATACATAGGTGGAGACCCTCTAAAAGAGCCAAAAATTCCGCTTTGTTGTGAGACCCAGCTCCGAAGAAAAAATATTTTCCCACAACACCTAAGCCTCGGGAGTCGCGAATAACCACCCCGCCGGCTGCCATGCCCTTGCGCGAGGAACCATCAACATTAAGGGCAACAAAGTCTTTGGGGGGAGGATGCCAGTAAACAAAACGAACGGACTTCCTTCTAACAGGGAGCACAGCCAGCCCCAAAGACTGCAAGGGAGCCTTATTACTACTAACTTGCTTGGGAATAATAAAGATGTTTGCTATTTGTAACTGACGCCGGATATGCAAAATCACAAGAGACGATTTGGGGGGAACATTTTCATGTAACGATTTGCACCTGTGTTTCCAAATTTCCCAAAGAATGAACATAGGAGTAAGAAGGGATAACACACCTGTTTGCGAAGAGCGATGAGCTTTCTTGAACCAAATAGCGAGAACCGTAGAGATTTCTGCTGGGCGACGAATATGAACGTCAAAAATCCTGTCAAAATGATTCCACACCTGCCTTGCCAATTCTCCGTCTAGAAAGAGATGGTTCAAGGATTCTTGCTTTAGCGAGATGCAGCAATGACATCTAGAAGGTAAACTCAAACCACATCTGTAGAGTTCACCGTCCACTGGTATGCCGCGGCGAAGCAATTTCCAAACAAAAACTGAAATTCTGGACGGTAAAATGTTGTGCCAAAGTGTTTGACTTAAGGGATTGAGCTTCCTATGATTCCGCAACAGATCATACGCCGATTGAATGGAAAAAAGCCCATTTGAATTTGGTGCCCACACACACGTGTCCTTCTCATGGATCTCGCCCCGAAGTCTATCGGCATAAAGATCACGCGCTAAATTCCTGAGATCACGGCGAACCAAATCAAAATTCGTAGAGGACACCGCGCGAATTGAAGGCCATAAATGGTGCTGGTGGAGTATTGATAGAAGCATCCCTTGTAGCGGGAACATTAATGGTGGAATGAGCTACATTGGGCGGAGGAGCGGCGACCGAACTACTATCAGCAACAATTACGGGTCTACGTTTTCTTGTTATCAAAGAAGCCATCTGAACCAAAATAATAAAAACACAACACTACAATTACAAAGTAACATGAAAACAAAATAAATAGATGCAATCAGTGGAAGATCGTATAAAACAATACATTAACTATACAATGTATAATGAAGGAGAAAACTTGAATTTCATAAGGTTCGGGAAGAAAACTGGATAAATGGGGAAGAAGAACAATTTTTTTTTAATTTCAACAGCAAATGTAGAGGAGATATAAATGTACATGTCTAGCATTTTATATGCAAATGTAAATCTCTACGATGAAGTTCATGAAGAACTAAAGGAAGCAGCAATATTGCGAATTGCAACATTTTCAGAAATTGATCCAAAAAATTTACTGTTAGAAATTGATATGCTAATTATCAGAAATTGATATACTCACCGTCAGAAATTGATCCAGAAATTTACTGAATTTGTTCACTGTAATACAATTTGTATCTCTGTAAGAAATTTTACTTATTGAGTTTACTTACTGAATTGATCTAGAAATTTGCTTACTGAATTGATCCAAAAAATTCCAATATGACGCTCACATTCACAGTTCTACTTCTGATGCAGGGAAACTCAAATCCAAGTTCTTGAACTCTGAAACTGTACAGGCTCCATCAGTTGCAAAGTTACCTAAGAAGGATCCCAGTCAGAAAAATATTCCAACAAACAAAACGAGAACATCAATGAAATCAAGCTCTGTAAATGTAAAATGTGTTACAGATATTGGTGGTGCTAACGTGCAGAAGAAATCAGAGAGGCCAAGTAAGCATGAAGCTAACAAAGAGAAAGCAAAGCTGAAGAAGCAGGGAAAGAAATTGGTTGCTGAGAAAGGTGAGCAAGTCTTGGAGCATCTTCTTAAAAATTTTCAGATTTGCTTTGTATTTTAATTCTGATTTATTCATTTACTTTTCTTCTTGCAAGACGTAGTTGACACTGCATCCGGTGACAAGGAGCATGGGGAAGAAAAAGAAAATGTGGTATGCCATGGAACCCGATATACCAAACATGTTTGTTCGTCTACACATGTTTGGGATGTTGTATTCGAGACCTATTATGAAGGAGTTGTTATTAAGTATTTGGATGGCATTGGTGGTTATTAACTATTGAACAACAACCATTTCCAGAAAATTTGTGCAGGTTTTAAAAAAAAGGCAAAATATTTTTTTGAGTGAAAAGTTGAATAAAAACATATTTTTTGTGACTGCCATATGCCGTCACAAAAAAAAAACCTTCGCGTCCTTTTGTTTTTGCAACGAAAATAATGTCGTCACAAAAGACAATATATGACAGCCACATTCTCACCAATTCGAATTTAAATATCATCATTAGAAGTAATTGAGAAGGCCATGTTGTCGTAAAATCAAAAATTTAAATTGTCACAAAAGGATAACTAGTGACGGCCAGGTTGTCACGAATTTTTTTTATTTTAAATACTTAAAAAATTAAATTTAAAATTACCTTTTATGATGGTTGACAACGTCACTAAAAGGTCTCCACTATTATGACGACCACTCTTCTTAGTCGTCACTATAACATGTTATGACAGGGTTTTTATAACCACCGTCACAAAAAAAATGGACATTAGCAAAATGTTTCGGTGATTTTTTTTTTTGTTAATTATCCCTTAATCCCTCCTATCCAAATGTTGCTGGCAAGGTTTGAATTCTAGACTTGTAATTCGATCTGCTACAAGTCTAGTGCTAAGCTAGTGATTACATTTTAGACTTTTTGTAACAAAGGTGGCTGCGAAAAAGTTATTCTTTTCGTAATGTGCGTGCATAAATGTTTGGTTTTGCCATATTTGCTGGTGGTGTAAATTGAATTTCCAAAATGAACTCGCTTTTTTTTAATGATTTATAGAAAGAAAAAAAAAGTAATCATGGGAGAAAATGTTTCACAAATACACAAACGATGATCAATATGCTTAATGATGTCCACTTGCTGCATAGCAGACTGGGATCAGAAAAATCCTAAAATTTTGATTAGTTTAGATTCACCCGTTTAGTGTATTAAAGGAACAATCTTAAACTCTAAATAGTAATTATTTTAAATTAGATCGAAAAGTTATTATTTTTTATCTTTTTTCCGATACCTATTCAGCATGCGAATTGGAACTTGGAAAATCTTGGTCTCATAATTACAATCAACAAAATTTATCATTTTTTCTTGATAACTTATCAAATTTTATTACCAAGCGTTAGGAGCACAATTTGAGCGAGTTCTATACACTGAAGAGCTTTCGATGATGATTTGAATCGTTTTGAGAGCACCTAAATTATTTATCTCTTTAAGTTTGGGATTAAAGATTACCATTAAGGATGCTCAAGCCAAAACGATTAACATGATCAATTTTTCTAGTTAACCACCATTTTGTTTTTGTTGAATCAGTTGGCAATATATATGTAGGACATTTATGCATTTATAAAAAAAATGATAAATAAATAAAATGTGGAACATTATTTATGGAGAGGTAGCTTAGTTCTTTCCCAAGGTAGTCAAAGAGTGAAGCGAAGTCGAAGCGAAATTTGATGGCTTGATTTTTTTCAAAAAACGAAGCGTAAAGTGGCCCTTAAAAAACAATTCATATATATTTTAAAAAATGTATAATAGAAGTATGTGCTCTAAAAATTTTAAAACCATGATTTCCTTAAAATATATTTATTACATAGTGTTAGTGTTAACTGAATTTAAAGTTTTAATCTTTTTTTTTTTTTTGAATTTTCTAGGCAGGGTGTTTTTAGAAATGCAGTGGGTGCAAATAGCCAATTAAGTTTAATACAAATTTCCCTCCCCTGCACGTATTGTTCATTGTCTTCCTCCTCCCGTGTGTAGAGTTCATCATCTTTCTCCTCCAGAGTATATTGTTCATCGTTTTCCTCCACCTATATTCGAGCAATCTGACGGGTGTCTCTGCCTAAAATCATCTCCTCTCTTCTTTCTTTTTATTCATATTCTTTCCCTCTCCCTTTTCACTCTTTTTTCCAACCAAAGTCAGAGAAAATCAGTAAGATAATTGCGTAATGTTCATATTTTTCCTTCTCTCCCCTCCGCTTCCGTCCAACAATCCAACTGGTTTCTTCGCCTAAAATCTTTTTCTCTATTCTTCCTTTCTATTCCTCTTCCTTCCCTCTCCCTTTCCATTCTTTTTTCGACCAAAAAAAAAAGTGAAAATCAATAAGAGAATTCAAAAAAAATAAAAATTGGAGTTGCTTTGTAACATGAAGCCACCATGCAAAGTAAATTGACTCCTATAAGATACCAAAGGAGAGGAGAGGCGATTTAGAAAAGCGATTTAGAAAGGCGATTTAGAAAAACTGACGGCATTTCGGTCTATTGGCCGAAATCTAATCTTTACCGTTCCTCTTCTGTGGGAACACATCCCTGCCATCGATTTGTGGAGGTTAGAGAAGATTCAGCACAAACCCTAGGCGGCTCAGCCACTCCTAGCCGGCGAAACAAGGCCTCCGACACGCCGAAACTGGCCGACACATCGCCCAGCAGCAGCCGAAACGGGCCGAAAACTTGGTTTTCCAGTCGATTAGGCTGCGCCCCGCTACTGTTTGGCCGATACAAAGAACGGAGCCTTGCGTTTCGGCCGGCGTGATTCTTCGTCACAGGCCGATACGGTTCAGAAACCGGCATTGATACGATCCTACTGTTACGAGTTTTTTTTTTTACCCTGGCACCGTACTTGAGGTGATGTCGGCGCCTCCTGCCGCCATCCCTCCCCCCATGTTGGGGAGATCTGGTAATGGGGGAACTATAGAAGGAGCGGCAAAGCCCTATTTCGCACAAATCTTGGGAAAATATTTGGTGGCTGACGTTGTGGAGACTCCGATTGAAGGCACTAGATTCCGTAAAGAGGGAGCTCCCGCAATTGGCATTACGGCAACAGATGAGTTCTGTGGGGAGGCGTTTATGGAAAAACATGTGATCGTTTTAAAATTCTCTAGTTACCGCCCAACATTGGAAGACATCCGAGATTCGATTCACAGAACTTGGGGAATTCTGGGAGATTTTTCGCTTGGCTTACTCAATCAATGGCATGTGTTAGTTCGTCTTCAATCGGAGGAGGAAGCAAAGAAAGTTTTGTCGCGGGATTCCTTTTTGATTCGTGGCGTTCGTTTCAAAGCATTTCGTTGGCATGATGGCTTTAGTCTGAATGAGGATCCGATATCGGTGCCACTGTGGGTAGAGTTGCCTAACTTACTTTTACATCTTTTTCATCCCCCTATTTTAAAAGCAATTGTCAATTCTTTTGGTGTTTTTTTGAGAATGGATGACCATACTAGATGTTTATCGCGCCCGGGCTTTGCCTGCGTGTGTGTTGAGATGACTTTGGCGGACAAATTACCAAACAGAGTATGGATTGATAGGGCCAATAATAGAGGTTTCTGGCAGAAGATTGAGTACCCAGGTTTCAAATATTGTGACTTTTGTTCCTTGCTCGGGCATCAGGAAAGTGTTTGTCGCAAGAAGCTAGGCATTAAGGGCGGTGGCCGGGTTTCGGAACTAGGTAATGTTGAGAAGGTAGCCAAATCAAAGACCGAAAGTAACAATACCAGGCAACAATATGTTCCAGTGATCAGAAAAGGAAATTCTTCGAATTCGGAAGTGGGTGTGAGTGGAACAAAAAATAGCAAAGGCGAGGAGATTTCGGAGGGAGTCGGGGATAGAAAGCAGGTGGCCATTGATCCGGTAAAGGTGGGTTTGTCCAACACATTTGAGGCATTGATGGAGAATATTGAGGAAGATGAAGGTCCTCCAGCGGAATTACAAATAGCGGGTCACAAATTAGAGCATGCTAAAACCGGGGTCCAGCATGAGTCTACGGAGGAATGCCTACTAAAGGCGGGGTATACAACTTCAGAAATTGATAATGTTCTTGGACAACAACAAAAGTTACCCCTACACGAAGATGAGATAAATCCGAAAACAAAGAACAATCCTTCTATTCAAAGTGCAGCGTCACCAACTGTGACGAATGATTTCACATGTGAAACTCAGATTGGGCAGACTGTTTCAGAGTCGCAGCAGCCAGTGCTCTACCCTTCAAAAGGGGTCGTGATTTCCCCTCAGCCAGCGATCTGCCTCAAGCCAGAGGCCATGGTCTCACCCAAGCCAGCGCCATGCACCACGGCTGTGGACGTGGCCTGCGCCATTGCCGCTCCATGCACCACACCAGATAACAGAGTCTCGCCTCAGCCAGTGCCCCACACCAAGGCAGTGGAATTTGCCTCGCCCCAGCATACGCCCTGTACCAAGACAGGGGTCGAGGCTTTGCCTCAGCCAGCGCCCTGCAACCCATTTATCGGTGCTACTAGCACAGGGGATGCTATACAGAGTCAGCAAGCACAAGAATTCTTGGATGATGATTTGCAGTCTCTGCTCAGGTTAAAGAGACATTTTGACAAATATGCTATCAAAACTTCCCCGGATTATAAAAGAGTCGGAGACAATTTGAATCAGGCTATATCTTTGTTCAGAGAAAATAGGTTACTTCGACCGCCAAAATTTGACCTCAGTACACTCGAGAGTTCTAGTGAGGATAGTGATGACGTCAACTCAGAACATGAGCTTGATCCACAGGTAGCGAACAGTGATTTGGCTTTAGGGGCTATGTCAGACGGAAAGATGACTAAGAGGCGCCACACCAAAGATATCAGCATTTGTCCCCGAAAATCCAATAGAACTAGGACAGAAACCAAAAGGTACAAAGACTGATTTTGTCTAGGCTTGTATTGGTGCATCCTATCTTTTGTGAGGCTTTGTTTCGGCTTTTTAGTTAACCCTTTTGGGTCAGTCATGTAGCCTTCGGGCGTGGTTTTTTTTTTTTTTTTTTATGAATAAAATGGATGTTTTTAATAAAAAAAAAAAAAAAAAAACATGAAGTCACTGATTTGGGCTTTCCAGGCTTCGGCAAAAAAAATGCAAAAAGTCATTGCTTTTTGTGGCTTCAAAGTAGTGGCCTTGTTTTGACCGAAATTAAGCGAAATATCATAGCTTGGCATGACTTTTGGCTTTAAGCGGTGAAAAGACATAACTTTGACTACTCTGGTTCTTCCTATATCAAAATCCATCAACAGGTCAAATTGAAGTAAGAACCAAGAAGTCCAAAATCCAAGCCCCAAATCATCTAAGCATATCAAGAGGAAATAGTAACGCCATTAATAAGAGAAGAAACAGAACAACAATAAAAATTTACATTGATTATATTGAATTACTAAAATTTTACATAATCTTGACCTAATAATTATTTGATTGGACTTTCTCAAAGTTATCTCAATGATGGTTATATTTTTGCAGTTATAGAGTTTGATTACTATTGATGATACATCAAAATGTTCTCACTTCTATACTGTGCACGTGTCATGATGATCTCAAGGAATAATAGGCTCAAGCGTTAGTCTGACACTGATCCGACCTAAACGGTTTCAAGCCGGCAGAGCACAGTCCGCCAGACGAATCCAAATTACTACAGTCTGCTATGCCCACATGTCTCACAATAATCTATATTACCCGTAAGACCTATTAAGACAAATATATCGGGGATCGGCTTCGGACAGGCAAACCAGCATGACTTTATTTTCAACTAGGAAGCAAATACCAGAGTATACGTCGTATATGGAAACTTTCACTTATGGACAACACTCCAATTGAAAACTGTCTCCCTCATATCTAGGAATACAAGTCCAACATGGAAACTTTCTTCCATGGCACAACTCCTAATTATAGAAGGATCTCCAAAAAGATCTCATTCCCTAAACTACACCACCGATGGTCTGGTCGAACCAGGACTCCAACACTATAAATAAGACATGAGGTTGACAACTTAAGGTATGCTACAAATCCCCTGTTTACACCATTAATCCTTCCTCAGATCCATGTCTGACTTTAGCATTGGAGTGTCATCGGCCACCACAACAGTGGTCTGTAGCTCACGTACATTCCTTGTGCAAGTCAACGGGTCAACAACATAAGATCAAGTAGGGAGCGAAAATCGTCTGCATCAATTATTATTTTGTTTAATTATTTTTCTTTTCTTTATTGATACTAGATTATTATATACATGTTATTTGGTTTTACAACCAATGTATTTCATTAAAAATTGTACTAACTAGGGCTGTAAGCATATCGGATTTGGCTCCTACAATCCTTTAAGAGTAATTCTACAGTATCTGGTCATCTGTGCATGTTTTGTGCCTGGATGGTACCAGGCACATGCATTGCTGATGTGGCAGGGGGAGAAATCCAACAAATACACATAACTTTTATATATATAAATACACATTGCAGCAATACCTACATAAGTTTTCATCATTTAAATTGAGCCCAACGTTTTTTCTTTCAAATAAGTAAACTTGCGCATAATCCTTCATCAAAATTGATGTTAAACCATGCAAACAATGAGTTAAATAAATAAACTTGTGCATAATCCTTCATCAAAATTGATGTAAAGTAAAACCATGCAAACAACTATCTCCCTCATCCAAACCCTGGAGCTCAAACTTCAAATTTCAAAATTTTCTCATTTTTATACAACAAATGACTACCCATATTGGAATGGAATAAGCCCATTACTCCATTACAGAATCCCCATTCAAATGTTAACACTAATCTATTGGTATACTTGCTCCAAAACTCATATCATTCATATTGAACTTGAAATCTAATCTAAGCAGACGATGCCATGTAGAAAGATGTTGGAAATTTCGTTTGGATTGTCATATCTCTGAAGAAAAGTCTATAAAAGGGCACAAAACCGTACTTAACTTGCCCTGTTGAAAATACACTGACAATGTAAGGGAAATACCTACTAATGCAAATAATTCAAACACAAGTCTTGGACCTAGTTGGTGAAAGTGAATGACTAAAACGCTATGCAAGTAATAGCAAAACAACAAATAATATGCAGAAAATAAAGATGATACCGAGATTTACGTGGTTCGACTTTGCTTACTACATAGACGACGACTTTGTATATATTGATATGGAAACACTTACTTAAAAATTACAACGTTGTCAAGCAACGATCCTTGATATTACCCAATCTCAAGCAAACAATACTACCAAAAGTTTGACAAAACTCAAATCAGAGAGAAAGGGACTTTAAGTCATTGTTTGCAAAAAAAACTTTTAACTCCTATCTGATTCTTCCTAGAAATTGGGAAACAACCGCAAAGGAAACCTCCAACTTGAGTCCTACTTTAATTGGGAACCAATCATACAATTAGATAGAATCCTTATTTATAAAGGACTGTAAGTCCTTCTCCTTGTCTGTCTTTGTCTCACAGACAACATGTGTTATCATTAGTACTTAACCTTCTCAAATTATTGGAGCTCTTTGGAGATGTACTCGATGTTGACATTGAAGAGGTTTATGGATGTAACCGTGTTAGTTCCTCCATATCGAAACTAGTTTTACATCCCCCTAATGATACTTATTAATCTGACTCTCGCAGAAAACCTGTAGAGGCTGTTGCATCCTATGAATCTCCTATGGTATTGTATATATGGGTCGCCATGTCTTAGACCTTATTTTTTATATGTTCTAGACGGTAAATCTCAATTCACTTGATTATTGTATCAATTCTACCTTGCAGGTCAATATCATGGTCGAGTGGTAAGCTCTGTGTCTTTTCTGCTGTTGTTGTAGGGATTATGGGTTGCAACAATGAGGTTAGTTTTAGGGGTTGTTGGATTGATTTATTCAATTGGTGGAATAAAACCCACATCGTCAACAATTTTTCTATATCTCTTCAGTTGGGTGGTGGTGGGTTTGATATTTGACGGTGGTGTTGGGGTTTGATTTAGTTGAAGATTATGGGGTGGGTGGGGTTGATGTTTGTTCAAAGAGAATAGAGGGGTTGAGGTGGTGTGATATGGTACAGATGGTGGAGCCGAGCCAAAGAAAAAGATTAAATAAAGGGAAATAAAAGAAGGGGATAGAGGCTGGAGGTGGTGTGGTACACTCTAGAGAGAAAAAAGAATAGGAGTGGAAGAGTCTGATACTGGAGTATTGATGAACTCAAAAGAAAAATAAATAAGGGAGGGTGGTGAAGTGAAACCAGAGACAGAGGAAGAAAGGTGGGAGAAGAACATTTTTTAACCATGTGATTTTCATCGCGATACGCTTGTATATTATTGTTGGACCACTCATTTTTTTTCGAGAAAAAATGCTCATGATACAAAACGTTCGATCTGAGCCCTTAGATCCGTCAGGGGTTTTTTAGTCATCAAAATGTTAACATTTTGAAAATAGCTCATGACATCACAGTCAATGCATGTTGACTATTACTCCTGAAGGGAGACTGAAACAATGATTAATGATGGGATAAATCACAATTAATCCTTTCATAATTTTATGGCCACGTACAACATAAATTTTTATGTTTCAGTAATTTTTATGTTTTATTTATTTATTTATTTATTTTATGTTTTTTTAACCTTGTGATTGGAGTCAATCTTAAAGTTCAAAGATTTATAGTTTTAAGGTTCTATCAACTTCTATGTAATTTTATTTTATTTTTATGCATTATGTGTTTCTAAGAATTCAGCTATACATATGGATAATATTTTACCGGAATGAAATTATTTGCGAATTAAAAGGATTTGAGAGTTAGAACGAACAAATTGATACAATGTATGATTCATCGTGTTCATCATTGATCCTCCTCCGCCCATCTCATCACTAAAAATCAAGGATTTTGAAAGGTAAGTCCTAATCTTAAAGCAACGCTCGTAATGCTATCTTTTAATTTTTCCTCGGTCATCATTCTCTGCTTCTTTGCCTGCAGAAGTATAAACAATATATTAGATGATAATATGCGAAAACTACAATAAGTAATAATACTAAAATTATCATAAAATGACTATATATTAATATACCATGAGCATCAACAAGGCATTTGAATTTTATTTATTTATTCCAAAATGACATTTGAATATTTCATTTGTATTGATATAGATTTTGATTCTTGCTAAAAAAAATGTACTTATGTTGCAGTATGCGAAGATAACTAGGGAAATATTTTAGACCAACATGCTGGGTATAATTAATGCATACAATTTTATTTTGAGAACGATATTGATGTTGAACTTATAGAGAAGTTATTTAGAATTTGAGTACGCAAAGTTTAGGCATAACTCAAATTGGGTATAAAATTCTACTATAATTATACATTGGGTACGAAATTGGGTCTTGATTATTAGTTCAACGACGCTCACCAAGGTCAGACATCCCACATTTCGTAAAGAGCCAAATACCCTCAAGTTAATTGTGCAGTTTTAGTAGTCTAGAGATCCCATGATGTATCTCTAGGTGACTCAACAATGTAGATTTATTTGAAAAATAATTATTAGAAAAAACTCCATTTATCTTCAAGCGAATACCACAACTACTACCCTCCACCTTTTTCTTAACCAAGCTGCACCACTATCACCATCATTGAAGGAAATGTATGTACTTTATGGTAATATATATATATATATATATAGGGAGAGAGAGAGAAAGAGAGAGACAGAGAGACAAAGAGAACTTGTAAAGCCCTCCATTGAGGCCATACGTCATGTTAAAGGCATGATTGAAGCAAAAACTTTAGTAAGCTTTGTTTGCTGGCCTTTTCTTGGCCTTGTTTGGGATTTTTTACACTTCTACCCCTTATATAGATAGTGTCTATGGTCGTGTTTTAAATAAGAGTAACAAAAAGTGTAAAAACACCAAAACAAAACCAAGAAAAAGCCACCAAAAAAGGTTGGCTAGAATTACTCGATGGAAAGATGTGAAACTTCAAACTAAATTAGGTGAACCCATTATTTGAGATTCATGGGGTTCAAAATAAATTTATGTACTTGTCACTGAAGATCCATGATGAACCCCAGATTTATTGCCCACACCTTCTACAACTAACTACTATTTTACAAAGATTGTCTTGACTCTCATTCTCCCCTCATCTCATTCTTGTCAAAGGGAACAGACACGTTGGAAATCACGTGAGGTTGAAGAACTAGCGAGGCCTGTTGAGATGGCGGTCCCAAAATAAGACGATCGCTTCTAGTGCATCGCTCGCTCCATTGCTGGTAAGTGAGCCTCGCTCCAATGGGGAAGAAAATTCATTATGGCTTTCGAGAATCACTACACCAAATTGGCATTTTTGTAACAACCCTTGAAATAGTAACACTTTTAAGCTATAACAATTCACAAAGCAATTTTACACATTTTCACAAACAAAGTGATAGTATGGTCCCAAAAGTGATACTATTCATGGTGATCCAATTTATTGTATTGTTTTTTTGTGTAACTTTTTTTTCATTTTTTTGACTAAATTTAGTTTTGACTTGAAATTGTTTGGTGGATTGTAACAGCTCAAAAATGTTGTTTTTTAGAGTTGTTACAAATATGCTAATTTTGTGTAGTAAATAGGAGTTCACTAAATTTTGTAATTCGACCTTGTTGAGTCGTGACAACCTGCTCTAAGTCCACCATGAAACTGGGGTGCCACAACGGTCTGCTATAAGTTTCACGATGAAGTTGGGATGGTGAGTTTGGTTGTGGTAGTGTAAATTGAAATTGTGGCGATGGGCAGAAGGGGGTGGGATTTGTCTTTCTTTCCAGAAGTTGTTTTTTGTTGTTTATGAGGGATTTGTTGTTATAGTGGTGCAAAGAGGGGCGAAAGCTCTATGTGTTCCTTGATGAGTTCAGAGAAAGTGGAGGGATGATCGTGGTGTTGGCTTGAAGAAAATCATTTTCTAATAAATCCACATCGTGATATCACCTCGAGATATGTATTTATATTTTTAGATCACTAAATCCTTTTTATGTGCAAGTAACGTGCACACTCAATTTGAGGGTATTTGGGTTTTTACTGAATGTTGAATGTCTGACTTTGGACATCATCATTGAATAAGCAGTGAAGATCCAATTCTGCATCCATTGTGAATTATGCCTTTACCCAAACCGTAAATAACCCACGTACTGTGATTTTGAATGTCATATGATGTAGTTTAGGTATGAAAGGATCAAGTTTTGTGTTAAGCCAGAGGCACTGAACGTGGTACAAGCTTGGAATGGAAGGATGAGTCACTTAACAATTCAGATGCTCACAATCTAACTACTAGTTTTTTTAGTAGGTTTCAAGAATATTTTGTTAGCTTGTTTTGCTTTGACTTGGAATGAAAATATCTTGTAAATTTTCATGCATGTTATTATACCATTGGTATACCATTTTTCAGCATGCTAAAAATCAGCTACTAAAAAACATTTTTTCAAAAAAATCCAAAATTTTTTAAAAATTTTCAGATTTTTTTTTGTAAATTTTGAGTTTTTTTTTCTAATTATCTATTGGGTTTTGAAACCAACCCCTAATTTCCTAATTATCACTTCTTCTACTTATAAATTGATTTTTTAATAATAGGAATTTTGGTTTCATTTAATGTTGCCTAATCTCCTTTGTAGTAACACAACTCCATTGGACATTGTGTTATATCCTCTTCACTTCGTTTTTTTTTTCCATTAATCCTCTTGTTTTAGATTCTTACAATTTATTTTTCACATTTTTAATATATCCTAGAAATTCATTATATATTTCACGTGTCTTCGAAATTTTTACGTTTTTTCTTTACAAACCGAAATATTTCTTAAAATCAGGAGATCGAAATTAAATTGCAAAAACAAAATCACCATCCTTGCTCATGAAATATGTCATTTTCCATCCCACAAATCTACGTTGAGTAAAATGCCTCAATCCATCGTTGAGAAAATAGAAAGAAGTATGAGACAATTCTTACAGGGTATGTCAGAAAAGGGTCATAACTATCACCTTATCGCATGGGATAAATTTGTACAACTCAAGAGAAAGGCGACTTGGGCATTTGTAAAATCAATACCATGAACATGGATTTGTTGTCCAAATGGATAAGGCGGCCTGAGCATTTGAAAAAAAAAATGCTCTAAGGAAAGAAGTAATTGCTCACAAATATGGAACTGAGAAAAATAATTGGTTATCAAATGTGCCATGACAACTTTATGAGCTGAGTGTAGTCTATGGCGCATGATTATGAACAAAAAAGGACATGTGGAAAGACATTTGTCTTCCAAAATAGGAAAATAAAATTTCATAAGATTTTGGGATGACAATTGGGCAGACAAGGTATCTTTAGCAAATGTAATTCCAACTATCTAAGGGTTGGCTTTGGTGAAAACTAGTTGTGTACATTGTTTTTGAAAGTATGATGGCCGGTAAAAACATTGGAATATTGACCTTAGACTGAGGTTCTAAGATTGGAAGCTAGAAGAGATGCACAATATAAGTAACAAGCCTTATAGCTTTTCGATCTCCAATAATAAAAAAAAGATATTTGGTTATGGCAAGGTAAACATGAGTTCAAATTAATTCATTGTGCCAATGTGACACGCCCAAACCCGCCAAGAACACCCTTGAAAGGGTTGATCGGAGTTGCGTTGTCCGATTTAATCACAGACAGCTCCATCGAGCTCACACTCACTGATTTTCTCTATTTCAGTGCGGGGAACGAACAGGGAAGGGGAAAGGAGGAAGAGATGAGGAGTTTTGGGGGAGAAATCAGTCAAATCGTCCGAATGCAGGCCAAAGAAGAAGAAATCTCACAAAAGAACATGCTTTAGAAGAAGAAAGAAAAAAGATCAAGAAGAGAAGGGGGAAATCCTCTTTTATAAGTGGGTGCCTATTCGCCCCCATTAGAAATCCAAGAGCACCCCACTCACCAAATCTCATATTTTTTAAAAACAAAATTTAAATCTAAATAAATTTACACTATTGAAATCAATTCCAAAAACTTGAAAATTAAATAAATAAAACAAACGAAAAAAAAAACTATGGGTGTTACACAATGCTTGATGGGTTATAATGGGGACCTGATATGGATTCAAAATCACCAAAACGAGAAATGGAAACAAGCTTGGACGAAACACATATACCTATGTGTATCACTTGAATCTATGGGTCTCTGGATGTGGAAGTGATTGTCGCATGCTGTCACCTTGGCAATCTATAAGAGATGACATTAACATAATCATGTTTTATCGCAACGATAGTGGCACAACTGATGGCTTAGACATGGGGAAGTGGAGGATTCCCAATTCATATGAATGATCAAAGCTTCTCTCTTGCAATGGAATGCAATGTAGGTTGACTTGAGCAGTACAAGTTTGTCATGTACATGTTTGGGTGGTAACACTTATTAGTGTAAATATGTTTTCGTAATGGCTAATCAACGACATGCTACCAATTGCAACTCCATTGGTTGGATATCTACCTCTATGTGGGAGGTTGTTGGTTCGTGACTCACCAGTTAGGATTTTAAGAGTTTTTCCCGATTATTAGGAGCATCGTTGTTGATTATCCTTCGGGGTATTGAATGTAACTGCTTAGATGGAATAGAGCGTTGTGAATACAAGTTTTCATGTGAGGTGGAGGCGATGAATCGGAGTGAAAGCAAATCTACATACGAGATGGTGGTGATGTGAATGCTAAGTGGAAACAATGATGTAGCCTTCGAGAGTGGATTAAAAATAAATAAAAATAATCAACGAACCAACTTTTAAAAAAAATTCATTGTGGGGTAATGGTTAGTGAATTCCTCTCTTAGTGTATGTGTGGTTGTATGGAAAATAGACATAGAAATTAAAACCGTTTCCATGAATTCAATTATGAGGCCTCCCCTCGGACCTGAATTCCCATGAATAGTGAAAAAACAGTCTTATGAAGAATCAACTTTCTGTCAATATATAAACAACCAAAGAAAGAAAATCTTCATAACAAGGAAATATATTTCATTTCCCACAAAAAATGGCTAACCAAACATACCAGGTATGTTTTGTTGCACGAAAATTGACATGAAAATTGAAACCGTTTCGGTAAATCCGATTCTGATGCCTCTTTCTCGGACTTGAATTCCTATGAGTAGTAGAAAAACAGTCTTATGAAGAATCAATTTCCTATTAGTAAATAAACAACCAAACAACAAAAATTTGCATAACAAAGGACATATATTCCATTTCCTAAAAAAATGACTAACCAAACAAACCCTTAGAGTTTTGCATAAAAACATAAAAAATATGCTAACGTGATTTTTGCATCCAAACCAATCTAGAATGTATTGAACATGTTTAGAGAACATATTTTGTGTATTTATTTATTTTTGGTAAAACTGGTAGGCACACATTTGAAAGTTTTGGATGAACAGTTTAAAATTGCACACACCTTTTATCTCTAAATGTATAAATTTCTTGTATTGTACTTCGACTTTAGGGAGGATAAAATGACATGTCGTTGTCTATACATCTTCTTGTTTGGATGGTTACTTAGTGAGTTAAAACACCTTTAAAGTATTTGACTATAAAATTTCGTTGGGATGCTTATCTAGTAGGATAGCTCTTCTATGGAGCTGGGTCTCAGAGCATTGCTTTGTGCCTAGGAGGGTGATTTGCACGTGATCAGACCATCTACCCTTCTCTTTGTGGGTTTGGAAAAATTGGAGAGGGATAGAGTTGATTCGATCACGTACGGACCACCCTGCTCCTAGGCACAAATCGATGCTCTGAGATCAGGCTCTCTAGAATTTTTCCTAGTAAAATATTATGGAAGTTAATTTAAATTTGAAAAATGTAAAAGTTATCACGTCAAGTTGCCAATATTGTACACCCACAGTGTGGAATATCCTAGTAGGATTGAATAGTTTAGAGTCAATTATGGACTGCCTTAAGAGATTGTTTCCTATACTTAAACGAATAATTTGATTAAATTATATAACATGTTGATTAGATCAATAGTGTAACTATAATATATAATTAAACAAACAATTTAGGTGAAGTATTGACTTCTCTCTTAATATATTATTCTTAACCTTCATAGGAAACTAGGAAAATACGGTAAACTACTATGTTTTATAGAACATGCCCAATCACAGACGAATATTATATAGATCCCTACAAGCCTTAAAAAATTAAAAATAAATAAAATAATTAGTGACTTCGTCTCATACCAGAACCTGACTTCAATTTAAATAAATAAATTTGCTTCAGTATGAAATTTGACTTGAGTATTTCAAGGAAAAATTCTAGAAAGCTTGGTATGAAAGTATTGATTTGCGTTTGGGAGGGTGGTATGCAGGTGGTCGGACCAACTCTATCCCTCTCCAACTTCTCCAAACTCATGGAGAGAATGGTAGATTGGTCCAATCATGCGCGAACCACCCTCCCATGCACAATTCAGTACTTTCGAACAAGGCTCCATAGAAGCTATGCTATTTCAAGTTTGTATAAGTTGTTAAATTTGTTCAGCAATAAATGTGAAATAGCATTTTTTTCAATGAACGAGAAAAATTAAATAAAAATACCACCACCACTTCACACTATGTAATAAGTCAATAATAAACGAAAATATGAAATAATTTAAAGAAGGAAAGTTTACCTTTATAATTATAATGAAAACTATTTCTTTAGATCGTAGTCGCTGGAGAGAAGCATAAGCGATTTCAAATCCTATTGATTCAATGACTCGAAGAATGTCACCACACGCACCATTGCCACTTTTGCATGTAATTTTTACCACGAACATCCTTTCCTCCATCTTCTCAATATCAACCTGCTTTGTCAATTGTCAATGTAAAAAAATAAAATAAGCAAACACAACCTTATGCCATTTTTTTACCCTTTTTTATGTACGTATTTATTGAGATTTTTCTTTTCAAAATTTTAATTACAACAAGGTCCAGAGGTCAATCGATCACGGGAGCCATTACTAATGACTCGAGAAAAACTTTAAGCACCCACATTAATTACTTTCACACCATTAGAGTTATCGCTCACTAGCAAGTATGTGATATACACAAGCGTAACACATAATCGATTTGTATTGCATGTCCAAGTAAGGCATTGATGGTAAGTCTTGGCTAAGATTTGTGTGAACTTACAAAAATGACTATGTCATATTTTAGTGAGAATGAAAATCAATATATTTTATTATATCTAAAAAGAAAATTTTTATTTAAACCATTGACGTAAATTTAACATTTCACACTACGTTTAAGCAGTGTTCTAAAAATCGCTAGGCGCTGGGCGGGCGGCGAGCAGGTGCCTAGCGCCCAGGGGCCTAGGCGGTGCCTGGGCGGTCTTAGGTTTTGTATTATAACTTTAATAATTTACAAAAGTTAAGCATAATACCTTATCAATTACATCCAATTTAATGTCAATATATATATGCAAAATTTAAAAACATGAAAAATTAACAATCGTGAACAAAATTTATTAAAACTCAAATGACTGAAGTTGGTCATGATGGGTACTTTATATAAATTTGAATTTGTGTACTCTTTTATTTTTCTTCAAAATGCATGAATAACCTCAGTTATGTTTGATAAAACTTACATTAGTAAAATTGGTACCGGCAGATCCTTTGAGAATTTCATTAAGTAATCATCCTTCGCTACATTTAGACATATCATCATTATCATCATCAAAATCCGTTCCCGAGATTTTCTAAAAAAATAATTAAATAGTTTATTTCTAAAAAATAGGAAAGAAAAATAAAATAAGAACACAATCAACCTTATTAAAAAAAAAAAAAAAAAAAATCTCCTAGACCGCCTAGACTCCGCCTAGGCCGCCTAGACCGTCTAGTCCGCCTAGACCCCGCCCAGACTGCCCAGGCATTAATCTGGGCGGTTTTCCACCTTCTAGCGCCTAGGCGGCCGCCTAGACCGATTTTTAGAACACTGCGTTTAAGTAGTTAAAGTGTTTCAAATTTAAATTTAAATTTAAACATAAGATGTATTTGGGAAAGAGGTGTTTTGACCCAGCAGTACAGACTAGTTATCGAAAATTTCACCTCAGTTATGTGTGTTTCATAGGACTTTGAAGTCGAAGATGAGGCTAATGTGGGCATAATGCGCAATGTCGCAGCAGGATTGTCTCTACAACTTTCTCTCAAGTTGCTTATCAGCCTGGCTGTGGGTGGTTGTTCTTTCAGTTCCTTCTGAAGCCTTGCAGTTTCTTCAAGTGTGCTTTTCAGATAAGCTACAGCATCCACCAGTACCGATCTCTTGTCCATCTAAATCGATCATGAGTAAAGTTAAAATTCAAAGGGGAAAAAATATAAAATAATTCCATATTAAGTATTTTTCTAGACTATAAGTTACCTTTGTAATATTGGGAACGAGTGCACGTAATGCCAGCATCTGTTGGCTTAATCTCTTTCGTCTATTCCTCTCTGAAACTAAATTCTTGCTATTCAATGCTGCACAGTTTAGTTTTTCTGTTCCATTTCCAACCTCATATTTCATTTCATTTTCTTCAGTGAGGGCCAGTGGTGCGGGAGTCAACATTTGGGATGTACTAGCATGGTCGTGATTAGCAATGGTGGTGGTGGTGGTCTCTGGACTTGCACTTGGTGTAATGAAGCAAAGCTCAGGTTCACAAATGAAGGAGTTGTATTCATCCGATACTGGTTGTTGGCAGGTCGTGGATGGTCCATTAATGAATATGGCTTCAGAAGAGTTGAGGTTGTAGAAGTCATCTGGTGGGAGGAACAATGAGGAGTCAGGTCCGGGTATGGAACAAAGGGAGTGGGAGTCGTCGGTATCAAAATGGAGGAGATGGTTTTCTAAATCTTGTAACTCAGATGGAATGGCAGGGGTATAATCATCATCTAGGTTCAACCATGAAGAAATTGCATCCAAGTGTGCTGATTCAGTACTGTGAGTGATGGGTTGGTTGTGATGAAGTTGCTGGATGAGGAATGCATCTAATAATTCATCACTATCCATATCAAGTACACTGTTGATGATCTATCTATACATAAATGGTGGAGCTATATATTGAAAATCAAAAAATCTACTTGAGTAATTACTTAACCAATTAAACATGAGCACGGGCATCCCCACTATCTGACATCTGTTAAAAACGTGTCTTTTGGCATGCTTCTTGATTATACTTTCCATTAAGATTGTGGACCTACTAAATATATAAAGCAAAAATAATTGATAAGCACCTAGAGTCTGCATTCTGCAGTCTGCACCGTCATAATTGTACCTGTAAGAAGATGCAAACAATTGAGGACTTGCTCATGGACTAGGGAGAGTTGCCCCTTCAATTTTTAAAACATTTTCAGTATATATTTCAGACTTATGAAAAAATCAAGTGGGAAAACAGCGAGGGAGGGGGTGTGACTACTCATCCAACTCTAGATTCGTGATTTTGCGTATCTCAAAATGCAGCACGTGTATCTCTAGAGGGGTGAGCGATCACACCCTCCTCCCTAGTTGGTTTGAAATATTGGTAAAGTGCATCTCATGCTTGTTCACGGTCTTCAATGCTTACGTTACCTTGATACATTGCAACACTGTTTCGAGTGTTTTGATCATTTTTCACTATCCAAGTGTCATTACCTAGAAAACCACATATGATACCGGTATAACATGTGAGTTCACTTACATAAGGGAGATAAATAGCCAATAGAGTTCAAATAGTTCTTGAAGTGATAAAGTGCGACATTATGATGTCATCAAAACTAGACATTCTTAAAGAATTTGCTCAAACCTTAATACTATCCACAACAAATCTTACCAATTAATGACCTGAAACTTTTTATCCTTTCTATTTTTATTTCGGATACTCTTGCTAGCTAGTCACATGACTATATATCATGTTCCAAATTAGTGTTCAAACAATTATCTAACTATTTTTATTAATTTCAATATTTTTAATTTTAAACAGAGAATTAAGTGGAAGTAAAGTTTGTGTTGATGATTTATTTGCCCCCAATTCTAGTTGGTCTGGAAAGGGGCGAGGTTACTATTAGAAGAGGGGCGAAGTTACGATTTGCCCCCCTTCCTCACCTCTTTAACCCCTGTTTTAGAAAAATGTATTTAAAGAAAGAGGTGAATGTGTATTTTCGCCAAGACAGCAACCAAACAAGGGAGTCCATGCCAGCACGAATTACGCATTATTTGCTTGAAAGAAAAGCAATGTGGTGGTGAATGATGCCTGAACAACACGTGTAAAGCACGTGATATTTCTTGAAAATTGGAAAGCAAAGGACAGAGGAGTCTTTAATAACTAGTCATTGTCTTGTGCCCATTTGCTATTCCATCTTTTACCAAATTTGGTTCCTGCTAAATCAGAAGTTCTGTGCCAAACTCAAAAATCTCCAATCATCTTTTCCCTTTTTCTTCTACTTGACATAACCAACTCATTACCTGCCTGCCTACTTTCTTCTCATCTGCTCTTCTCAGCTCTGCTCTGACATTTAATCTCATGTTGTCCCTATGCATGCAAATCGTCTAAATGCAATGAACTTTGGTTGCAATGATACATGTGACAGAGAGATTGGCACTAAAATCACCCAACTAAAATCAATGAATGATTCACACTGTAAAAACGATATTAAATTTGTACATTTCAAATAAAAAAAATCAGGTAATTACAAATAAAAGTCTTTTTTTTATCATTTGATTACGAAAACCCCACATTTTCTAACAAATGTTAATCAAGCATGAATTGACAATTTGATAGAAGCAGTCAAGAGATAAACTGTACAAATATATAATAAGCTAAGCGTCACGGTGTTTGAAGCATCAAGAATACGAGTAGAAAGGAATATGCTCTCTGGATGTGATGCAATCGCAAATTTCTCTAGGGAGCTAGTTTATTTCATTTGGATGGAGATTCTATGATGAACACCCCAATAGCATAAGATGCTGCTATAAAGGATTAGCTTTACGAAAAAGGTTGGATAACATTTCCATTTTTCTCACATCATAGTTTTTTTTCAAGTAATCCAGAGATAAGAAAGCTATTTACATGGTCTAATGTGGACATTCCATACAAGATTGAACACAAATTTAAACATATAGAAACACGATGATCGCATTCAGTTTTCATCATGCTTAAACCAATGACAAGTTTCGAGTTTCTGACTCCATAAACGAAAGTGTGAAGATTTGGATGACTTATGTTCTTTGGTGATGAATTTTTAGAATGCGACAGCACAAATTCAAGAATCACAATCTGTTCTTGGACTACTATATATGATCAATACGATATCTCTATCTAAAACTTGGAGGGTGTTTTTGATTTTTTGAAAACTTTTTCATGAAAAACAAAGTTTTTCCATAAAATAAAAAACTATGGAATTCTTAACTCAGTTTATTTTCCACTATTTAATTTAGCAAAGGAAAAAAAAACTTATCAAAATTTCCACTATTTGGTTCCAGAATATTTTTCAATGATGAATTTGCTTTAGGGCTAAGTTACTATTATATCAAATAAATCGAACATATGTCATATAAAGAAAGTACAAACATATTGCTATATTAAAAATCAAAACAAAAACAAAAAAAAAAAAATCATAAAACATATGAGTCAAAAGGATTATCCAAGGATATTGCATACTTATTACAATGTCATGTGGAAGATCAATTACACATTAACATTGAAGTTTTGTAACTAATGCAAGTCATTCAAAAACATACACAAATCGTCTATTTTCTAATTAAGTGTATCAAAATCTCTTAATAACCAAACTTCCTCACTAACCGCTCTTATTTTTCTTCAGGGTTTATGGATAAGAAAAGGCGGATCAAAATTGGTTTCTCCTCAAACAAGTCTAGAGCATCTAAGATCCTTGTCCTTAAGATGTTTGGAACATCTCTTGAACTTGAAGTCAATCGATCCCAATCGTCTCCCTTCAACGAGTTAGAGACCTCCTTGACTACCTTGGAATTGAACTCTTCGTCAAATGCCAATCTTTTACACTTCTCACATGAGACGGGACGATTCATGGATGAAGATAGAGAAGAGCAAGATGCATGATCATCCGAGTCCATCACATTGTCATCATTAGCATCATCTGTTACATAACTCAAACAAATATTTAGCATTATCTGTTACATAGCACAAAATTTTGTCAATAAAACAACAAAGACAATCTAAATATCAAATGCAATTTTAGATGTTTGGTGGATGTTCTAAACACCTAAACCTATAACATTGCCTTTTCCTAGTAAAAAATTTGAAGAAGTTTTCAAGAGAATTAGCTCAATCAACAAGGAAACTAACTTAACATCACATTTCAAGAGAATGTTGGAGAGCTAGATTCCAAATATATATATATATATAACCATTGCCAAAGGTTTGATGACTCACTGGTTAAGCAGTGGCGGATGGTTTAACTAGGTCATGGGATCGAACCTAACTGGCGGCGTCTGGAGTGGGAGGGGTTAAGGAATAAAAAATCTCCACATACACCGATTGCAAGTTTTGAAACAACCCCATTGTAGAAAACAAATAAATAAGTAGAGATGAAATTACTTATGTGTTTGCATGGGAGGCCCAACATCCAACAATCCTTGACTTGCATCCGGTTTCAACGAATTTGACTTGCATCCTGTGTCAACATATTTGACTATACAACATCGATAATCAAGAAATATAGTTATTTGCCAAGAAACATAATTTGATAATTGTGTGGAGACTGGAAAAGAAGATGACTCAATAAAACATGGAAATGCTTTGTAATTTAAACTCAGGTAATCAGAAGGAATGTAATGGAGTCATTGTGTCTTAAACCAGCCAACTTCCATTATGATTAATGTTAGAGAATAGAAGTCTACCTATGTTACAACATAGGAAAGTGTCACAGAATAGAAGTCTACCTATGTTAGAATAGAATGGGTTAGGAAAACTTTCCTATTGTATTTTGGTTTAAGGCCTTGATAAGTAAAGAATTGTATTGAAAATATTGTTTTTCTTCTTCTCTTTCTTTTGAATAGAATACAAGCTTATATATAACTAACTTTGACATAACCTAATAGAAATAGGAAGCCTAGCAAACTTAGGAAACCAAAATACAATAGGAAAGTCTTCCTAACCCATTCTATTCTAACATAGGTAGACTTCTATTCTGTGACACTTTCCTATGTTGTAACATAGGTAGACTTCTATTCTCTAACACCCCCCCCCGCAAGCTGGACATGTAGATGCAGACAAAATGTGCAGCTTGGAGGAAACTTTGAAGACCTATTTGGTGATGAAATCATTATCGTCGAGTCTGGACGAGTCCTGGTATTGCTCAAGTCAAGTGGTATTGCTCAAGTCGAGTCAACATGGATTTTGGTATTGCTCAATTCGAGACAACATAGATTTTGGTATTCGAGTGGTATTGCTCAATTCGAGACAACATAGATTTTGGTATTGCTCAATTTGAGTGGTATAGCTCAATTCGAGACAACATAGATTTTGGTATTGCTCAATTTGAGTGGTATAGCTCAATTCGAGACAAGACAAGTTTTGGTATTGTTGGCCCCCCTTCCTTGATTGAATTGTAGGTTGGCGGCATGTTGCTGATACGCATGAAGTTGTTGTAGAGTGCAATTTTCCTTCAATTTAGTTGAACTTTGCTGTCGAGGAGGTTTCTCCTGCTGTCATCCCTCCCCCGCCTCTTGCATAGTCATCAGAGGCGGGGAAGAGCTTGAATCCCCAGAGTCTTAGGTCACCAAAGAAAGTCGCTCTGATGCCATGTAAAGAATTGTATTGAAAATATTGTTTTTCTTCTTCTCTTTCTTTTGAATAGAATACAAGCTTATATAGAACTAACTTTGACACAACCTAATAGAAATAAGAAGCCTAGCAAACTTAGGAAACCAAAATACAATAGGAAATCTAACCAAGCTTAGGAAACCAAAATACAATAGGAAAGTCTTCCTAACCCATTCTATTATAACATAGGTAGACTTCTATTCTGTGACACTTTTCTATGTTGTAACATAGGTAGACTTCTATTCTCTAACAATTAAGCTTCTTCAAACTCATCATAGACAAGCCACATAATGAGGGGTGTAGTTTGAGAACAGGCAAGTGCATTATGCATAGTTTGTAAATGATAGATCTGGGATGAGCCCCCAGCTAGTAGATACAAACCAACACATTTTTCTATCTACATCATTGATTAGTTCAATACTAATGTAGGAGAGAATTCAACTTATCCCAAGTTGTGAACTTCAGCCTCCTACAAGCATACCACCTTGACAGATTGATAATCTCACACACCAAACAGGGGAATATTGAAGTCATTGAGGCTTCAAAAAATCTCCAAAAACATGTGATTATCATTTCTATATCATCCTCACAAATCAAACAATACAAAGATTACTAAACATTGAAGTTGAATCATTAACTACGTATTTTACTTGTTAAGATGATCCCTGATTCTAGGGGGCGAGGCCCACGCAAGGCCCATTCACCACCATGGATATAGATTAAAGCATTGAAGTCATAAAAAAGAACACCTAAAGTGATTATGAAGCTTACCACTCCTAGTTGGAATTTAATCAGTCATGTTTTTTTATCAATAGTTACGAGTGAAAATGGTAATTTGCTAGTATATTTGTAACTTGCAACATGATCAAAATGAACTAAACCGTAAAAAACAAATATGCATATAGAGTAACCAGAAATACATTGATGCAGTTCAAGTTGGAATTGCAGAGGATAGTTCCCAGGAAATAAAAACAAGCATGACCAAGGCAAACACCTTCAAAGATTTCTTTAATAATTCTCAGTAATAGCATACCTAGAGTTCATTTCATCTCTATTATATATAGCTGTACTAGTAAGATTAAACAACAGGAAAATAAAGTCCTTTGACAATTTTCTAGGCATAATAAGCTCAATTAGTCATGGAGTCTGATGCTTCTTTTAATTTCCCTCCTTGGCCTGTCTCTTGCTATGCTGTAGTCAATTAATTCTGGTGCAGCAGTAATATCCTTGCCAGTTGTATCATCAGTTGGTCCTCCATCATTCTCCCCCGATTGAAAAGGACTCTTCATCGAGTCTGGCTCCTGCTCAACGTCATCTTCATAGAATGGTTGCAGATCAGCCATATTAAATGTTGCTGAAACTTCCATGCTTCCAGGAAGCTCTAGTTGATAAACATTTTCACCAATACACTTTAAGATTCGAAATGGACCAGTGTCTTTCAGCTTACCAAACTTACCTCAAGGAAACCTTTCTTTGCGAAGGTTAATCCACACCAAGTCTCCCTCTTGAAACTCCAAGTGTCTGCAATGTTTATCTGCACTAATTTTGTACTTCATATTAACTTCCTCCAGCCTTCTTCTAACTTGGGAATGCAGCTCTTTAATGTGAGCAGCTAGATCATCAGCATCTCCACTAAATCTATTACTAGTTGGTAGAGGCAGCAAATCTAGTGAACCAGTCGGAATTAGTCTATAAACTACTTCAAAGGGGCACTTTCCAGTTGACCTGTTGTGGGACCTATTATAAGCAAATTCAGCTTGCGACAAAATAAAATCCCAATTGTGCTTTTCTCTGCCAACCAGGCTTCTTAACAGGTTCCCAAGTGTTCGATTCACCACTTCTGTTTGTCCGTCAGTTTGAGGGTGATGAGAGCTACTAAACTGAAGACGAGTTCCCAATTTACACCACAAAGTTCTCCAAAAATGACTGACGAACTTAGGATCACGGTCAGAGGTGATGCTCTTTTATCCTTTCTGATTATGCGTGTATTGTGATGCTAATTTCACATTGTTTACCCGACAGTGCACAACAGGGGTGGTGGTGACATTGTCGGTTTTTGTTCTACTTGAAGAAACTTCTGCTTCTGCAATTTCTGTTTTCTATAGAAGCAGCTCTTAATTCGGTTACTGAGAAAGGATGGAAGATAAGCTTGGTGCATTCAGATACTGAAGAGGTATACTCTACTTATCTCAAATATTAGCAAACATTTTTTACAGTAGGACATTGGTGGATTCAAACCATAGGCATTGAGTAATTGTAATATTCAGCATTTCAGATCAATTTGTATTATATAATGTAATCAATTAAAAAAATATAAAATTAGGCAGAAATTGAACTTAATTTACGTTTTCTAAGCGTGCAATCTAAAAAGAAAACTTAAAGATAAAGATAAATGTGGATCAACGAACAATACAAAAAGATTGGTTTTGCTCGCTAATGATATGAACTCCGAGCAATATTCTTATTGAAGCTTGGAGGATCCGTCACACGATGATACCTAGAGCTGAGAACTTTTCCTCGCTGCCAAACCCAAAGTCACATTTTGATATTGTTTGAAAACTACAAAAACACCCAAACAAAAAGCTGATGTGACTTCACCTATAGATTTCTGCTAGTGTTATAGTTTATATTAGGGGTGGGCATTTAGAAACGAAAACCCGGACCGAACCGACAATCGGACCGATCTGGTCGGTTCGGATCGGTTTTAATTAATTAAAAAAAATTTGATTGTAAAAACCCGGCCCGCCACGAAGTTTCTGGTCCGGGCCTCGATTTCCATTTCTAAAGCCCGTCGAGTAACCGGCCCGACCCGACTTCTTCACTTAAGTATTTCTCTCTCCCCTCAAACTCCCTCAACTTTGAAGGAAACCATTCACAACGAGTCTCATTCACAGCGAAGGAAACTAGCGAGGACGACTCCTTGTCCTCCTCTCTTCTCACAGCGAAGGAAACAAACCAACGAGGACGCCTCCTCGTCCTCCTCTCTTCTCACAACGAAGCAAACCAGCGAGGATGCCTCCTCTCCTCATTCACAGAGTCAGAGTCTTATTCACAGCGAAGGAAACCAGCGAGGATGCCTCCTCTCTTCTTATAGCGAAGCCGCGGAGGCCGATTTGAGGTCGCTTCCCTCTCCCCTCTCTTCTCACAGCGGAGATCGATCGGCTCCCTCTCTCAGCGAAGGCGGAGGCCGAGCCGCCTTCCTCTCCCCTCCCTTCCCCGCCTTTCCCTAGATCTTGATCTTGATCAGATCGGATCTTGTAATTTGTTGTATTTTTTGTTTTTGTAATTTTTTGATATAAATTTTGTTGTATGCTATAATTTTTTTTGTAATTTTTTAAATTTTGTTGTATGGTTTCAGCATTTTTTTTACTTACCGTAGAGCATTGTTTTGCTCTTACGATCGAGACCGGCCTGAAACTGGCCCGTAAGTCGGTTAACCGGGACTTCGGTTACCTGGTCAACTCGGTTCGATTTCGGTTCTCATAAACACGGGCCCAAATTTCTCGGGCCGATTTTTGGTTTTTGGTTTTTGGCTTTTGGGCCGGTTACCCGTACTTTCCCAGCCCTAGTTTATATATATATATAACACCAGAAATTCTAGCTGGCCTGGGAAACCGGCTTGGTTTGCTACCTGGGAGGGGCAAAATTGTATTTACGCCCCTCCCAAGCAGCAAACCAAGCCGGTTTCCCAGGCGAGCTGGAATTTCTCAACACTACTTATAAGTTATGACAGATAGCCGACCAACTAAGTTTTCGTTAGTTTTATCTGGAAAAAGACGAGGAAGTAAGCTGGAACTGACGCAAAAGAATGATATAGGATAGACCCGTTAACACCGAGGGCAAGGACATAGTAAGTTATTAATTCCATTTAGTTTGAATTCTTTGGTGAAACTTTAAATGATATAGGAGAAAAAATATTATTGTAGTTTTGGTCTGACATGCGTGGCAAGAACACCTGAAGTTTTTTTATTTATTTAATCCTTAAAAAAATGATAATAGAGCAAAACAAAGGAAGAGAAAGGGACAGAGATTTGTTAGAGAGAATTTAGCGTACCTCTGAAAAACTTACCACTCCCAATTGGAATTTAATTACACATGTTTTTTTATCAATAAAACAGTAGATGTATCAATAGTGACGAGTACAAAAGGTTATTTGCTAATGCTATTTGTAAGTTGCAACATGATTAAAATGAGAACTAAACGGTAAAAAACAAAAGTGCATATAGATTAACCAGTAATACATGAAGTTAAGTAGGGTTGAAAGCAAAGGAGCTCGAAATAGGTTGCAACCGAAATCCCAACGCCCTCAATCCAAAGAAGGAAACATTGTAACTTCTGTAACAGACTCATTGAATGACATCCAAATATTTTTTATTTTTTCTTCCACAATTCCAATTGATGAATGAGACTTTAAATTGTCACAACAATCTGACCAATGATACGGTTGATGAAGCTCTTAAATATGGTGAATTTGATTACATAAACGGAGGTATGCATGCAACTTTTTTCTGTTCTTTTAATTTTGAATGAAAATTCAAAAAAACTGATTGTGTGAATTCTGTTATGCTGTTTCAACTGCACTTGTACGGTGCCAGATAGCAGGAAATTTTCTGGGATTGCCGGCAATATCAGTTCCAGTAGGATCTCAATTACCCTTTTGAGCCTCTGACCTTGCTTAGTCGTAGTGACATGTTCTTATCTGCTACAATTCTGTGTGCTTTTTGTTGGTTGGATATGACAAGATGGGGATGCCTATAGGCCTTCAATTTATCGAAAGACCGTGGTCTTAACTAACTTTGATTCATATAGCTTATGCAATGCAGGTAATTGAACAGAGAGTCAAAACACAGTAAATAAAATTACATATTGCCGAGGTTTTGAACTTTGTGAATATTCATGCTTGATCAGCTTCCTCTCATCATGCTTCATGATGGTGTTAAACTTCATTATGCATATCTATCTAGCCCTGTTCTTGTGTCAGGGCCTCTTCAACCCAAGCTATAAGAAACCAAAGGTGTATTACGATGGCCTCAAGAAAGAATTGACATTTTATAGTAATAAACATTTATTTGATTGATTTGAAATAGGGACATGTTTTGGCTGTAAAATTCACGTAACAGATAATGAAAAGCAAACTTAATGAATTTTTGTCTTCTTTATGTGACAGTTGTTTCTAAGGTGCGGGCCGTGCGGTCAAATTATCTGTAGATGATGCATGCCTACTTTGCGCTGCTCCAGATCACAAAGCACTAGTGCATTCACATGCATTTTATTTCGTTTGATATGGATAAACATGTGAGTACAATATCTTACTGACGATGATTATATTGGATTTTTAGTTCTAATGCAATCTTTATAAATGGCAACAAACTGTATAGCTTGTACATTCGGAATACATTAATGGTTGGACCTAAATCTGAAAAATCCTGTCAATAAATTTGAAGATTCATTATTAGTTGCTGTTGGACATCCAACTTTAGTGAATAGTTATCCAACTTATTAGGTACATCTGAAAGAACAAAAAGATAATTATTGGAATATTTTATACTCTTGTTATTGAAAGAACTCCTTCACTATTCCATTCTTCTGTTTGCTTCTTGATTAAGTTGTATCAAGCGTTATCTTATAACCCCCACGTGTCGCAGTGTGTCTCTAATTTACCATGGTGTGTTTATGGTATTAAGAAAGACGTGCTAGCCATCTGGCTTGTTTATGATCTTAAGTAGCTCTCTGCTTTCTGTTTTGGTTGAAATGTCTTTCTGCTTTTATCAATGTGCTAGCCCCAGTTAAATCCAAAAATTGTTTAACCTCATATTTTTATTTTATGTATAGGGGGTGAATGTTGCTTTGTACGGGTGAAGAAAAAAGTGTGGTTCTTCTAACCAAATCAACATGTATTCAGAGATTGGATTGAAATCTTTCCTATAATTTCTGTACTCTTTTTTGTGGTACCATGTTATCATTGAAAGTTTTGTTTTGCGGTTTGTGTCTAATTTTACTCGAAGATTGAATCTTTCGGATACATATTTGGATTTTACAAAAGCTTTTATTTTCTTCCCACTGTTGCAACATCTCAGGTTGCATTGATTAATATTCATCAATTGCATATACTTGTGAGAGCATAGGAATTTTTATTAAGTAGGTTCTTGATGCAGGGTCGTTGAAGGTTTGTGCTGCAGTTGAGTTTGGTTAGATATCTGGTATTGGAACCAGGATGTATGCTCAGGGTGTGTTCGACCTTTAAGAAACAAAGCAATATCCCTACCAACAAGGATGGGTGAAATTTTTATCCATAGAAGCAGATTTTGATAGAGCCAAAAAATTGGCATTAAAGACCTCAATTTCACAGATTGTACTTCTGATCGAGTTTTGACCACGATGTATTAGATGTTGTGGTTATGTGGTATGTATTTTTTGGTTTCCTCTTCTTTGTCTTGCCAGTTTCCATTCGGGTCAGTAGTTTGTGAGCTGTCATAATTGTAACATGCGACAGTTTTAGCTTAGGGGTGTGCCATTTGGAGTTGAAAAGAAGTAGACACAATTGATCAAATTCTATTTGGGAAATATGCTTGATTTGTTGTTATTATGTTACATTTTCAACAAATTTCTATGTCTCAGGTTGTTCAAAGATTTCAGGAGTTGTTCTCTCAGACCAAATATAAGGAAGCTGCTGAGCTTGCTGCCGATTCTCCTCAAGGAATCCTTCGTACCCCTGACACTGTTGCAAAATTTCAGGTATTTGATTGTCACATTAACCCTCTAAATCTAATGAAAACCAAGAAAGGCAGGCACTGTTACAACATCACACTTATACTCCAGTCACCGTAAAAGGATACTGGCAGGTTGGAGTTCACTGCTTCCTATGCAACATAATTTTCCATTTATTTTATTTTGTAGAGGTGGAATTTATGATTCCTTTCTCTTCTACCCGCCTTTTTCTTAATCCAGATCTAAATGGGCGTGTTGAGTGTGGAACCGTCTTGGATGTTGTAGTAGCTTAGCATTCTTCCATCTTCTAGTATTGTTCCTTGGAAAACCAAATCCAATTTATCCATAGGAATTTCTTTTCCTTCTTCTCAGTTTTTTATAACATTTTTGACATTTTCAATCGTGCTGCTGGAGTTGTCAATTTCCAGAGTAATCGACTGCTTTGCAGCTGCAATATGCACAATGATCTGCATGCTTTCAATAGCTCCCTTCCCTTTGCTGCTCTTCTGTGTATGCTGAAAATGAAAGACCCGTCTAAGACTGATGAAGGTACAGACTTTTCAGCTTCACCATTGACGAAATATATTTTTTAATTTTAAGTTGGAGCTGACGAATGTTTTAATAATATGGATTTTACGTATGAGCAATTCTAGCTGGCCTGGAAAATCAGCGAGGTTTCACTGCTTGGAGGGGCGAAAATATTTTTGCCCCCCTCTTTAAAACACCTTTTTAGAGTATGTGTTTAAAGAGGGGAGCGAACCCAGATAGTGAAACCTTGCGTGTTTAAAGAGGGGGGCAAAAATATATTTTCGCTCTCTCAGGCAGTGAAACCTCGCTGGTTTCCCACGCCAGCTAGAATTTTTGTTTACTTATAATCTCTAATACTATCACACCCCAAAAATTTGCAAAAGGCATTGAATTTTTGACACTATCAATTTTGAAAAATACCATTATTTTCTACTTTCTAAATGACACCACCAATATAAATTTAAACTCAAAAAATTTTCTCCCTCCTTTTAGTGTAAAAAAGGAGGGAGAAAAATGCCGTCAATACCTCCCTTCCCTTCCCTTTGTTCCTGTTCTGTGTAAGTTGAAAATGAAAGACCCATCTAAGACTCTGAAGGTATAATAGAATTTTCAGCTTTACCATTTATGAATATATAATATGGTTTTTATTTTTAAATTGGAGTTGATGAAGATATATTATACATCTCTTATTTAATGTTAGATAGCATAAACTTGTAAGTATTTTAAGTAACGACTGTGATTTTTCAAAATATTTGGAAATTTCTCCCTCAACAAATCAAACTCAGTTCATTCAATCCTCTCTCAGAATTCCATCCCATTCCACTACACTCTCCACAACCCCTTTCGACAATCACCCCTCCAAAGAAAAGGCAACGTTTCAGAATGCTAGCACTTTTTGAAAATAGGTGCAGTATATATATGAAGTGATATTGGTATATTTATATTTTTAGTGTGATTGGGTTTCTTGTTCTAAGTTCAACTATTTTTTTTTTCCTCTTAAATTTGCAAAAATAAAATCCTTAAGATTTTAATTTTATCAATAAGGAACAAATTTTAATTTTAAAGGAGAAATCATTGTTGCTTGGACTTATTTAAGGGGAAATCTTCACATTGCACCCAATGATATTGTCTGCTTGCTAGTGCAGGGGTGCAATTGAATTATTAGAATGAGATGCTGGCAGTGAAGATCTTACTGATATAATTTAGCTTTCAAAGGGATAACAAAAGTAACAAATCCTGTTGTCTAGAACAATTGCTTTTATCTACTAGTATCCATAGAGGTAAGAAGAATTATTATCTCATAGTTTAACTTCCTTGAGACATGAGTAATATATATTATTGACTTCCTTATGTGAATTTGAATTTGACTAGATTTTAGCAAAAAAAAAAAATGTCATTCTTATCCATAAGATTAGTTATTATGACTTTTGTAGTATGACACTAAACATGACCTATAAATTCAAATCTAGCAACCTCAAAATTAAGCGAAGTCATTTATGTTCACAAACTTGTCTTTTATTTTGTTATATTAATCACCTAACGGAAATTCTAGCGGTCAAGGGAAGGAGTGAGGAAAAGGGGGCGAGGGATGGGTGTCCCCCTCAAGATGTGCGTTGACTCTTGTCTCGAGGAGGATGGGTGGTTACACCCATCCCTCGCTCCTTCCCTCGACCCTAGAAGGACTCAATCACCTACTGCATAAATTCTAAATGGCGAGGAAACCAGTGAGGGAGGGTGTGACCATTCATCCCTCTCGAGATGCACAACAGTGCAAATCTCGAGGGGGATGAGTGGTACACCCCCTCCCCCTCGCTGGTTTCCTCAACAATAAGAAAGGTTCCCCTATTGTGATTTCATATTTTTTCATCACTTGGTTTCTTATAATGTTTTATTAGACTACAATAATTAAGGGTTAGAGTCGAAAAGACAACGATTAGTATTTTTTCATAATTTAGTTTATATGCTTGGTCTTTCAAATGTGTTACATTGGACATGGTAGGTGAGTTTTTTTAAATAAATGTTATTTGGTCATTATCATCTTGTCTTTAAAGAGAATATAACTATACGAAAAAGGCCAAAAAAAATAGGTATCTAACTTTTGCTTTTGGTTTTTGTAGCAGATACAGAGTTGTATAAAAAATGTTAATTATTTATTCCCCGATCTGCATCATCATTTGTTTTCTTTTAATATATGTTGTATCAATCTTTTGTTGTTCTTTGCATATTTGTTTGTATTTTGAATGAATGAACAAAGAGTGATGCTACGGTGCACAGATACTTTGTCTGGTGTTGTGTCCGGTGGTATCAGGCATCGTAGATGTACCTTGAGATATGAGTTAACACAACACCAGGTAAGGTACCAGTGCACCTTATAATTTTTCATAAACAAAAGCTCAAAGTCTGACTTGCCTTGCAATAAATTGACATTTTTGTAATAACCTCCAAAATAATATCATTTTTGAATTGTAACAGTTCACCAAACAATTGTATGCAATTTTACAAATAAAGTGATACTATCACCATGAAGAGTATGGTGCTACAAGTGATACTATTCATGGTGATCTAATTTATTGTATCACTTTTTTGTATAACTCTGAATTTAGTTTTGACTTGAAATTAACTAGTGGATTGTTACAGCTAAAAAGTGTTAATGTTTTGGTGGTTATTACAAAAATGACAATTTAGTATTGTGTTGGAGAGAGGAAGAGAGAGAGAGCAGTAGAAAAGCATCATGAAGGGAAAATGCATTCCACTTAAAGAAGTCTTCTTGCAGGCAACCATATCATTGATAACTGCTATTGATACACACATTGAGCCAATGAAACACATTGATCAACAAATCAATTACACCTCCTAAGGTTGTCTAGAACAACAATTGTGTTGTAGTTATTTTCACCATTGAAGTCGAAGGTGCGAGTCTGAGTCAAACTTTGTTGAAATTAGGAAGTTTATTTGATGATGGAGGATTGACTTTTAAGTGCCTATATGCCCCTTTTCTTTGAGGCTCACTTCCACCAAATCACCCTTCTTCAACTCCATTCACGTTATTTTGCTCCTCCTTTTTCTTTTTGTTGCTCCTAATTACTTACTTGGTTCACACAAAGAGATACACACAAGAAAAAGAACTAGAATTGGGAGAGAAGGAGAGATTGATGAATGAAGAAAACAAATTTCTTAGGTTATTTTGCAACACCAAGTAATGGCTCTACTCCGCCGCGTTGGGTAATATATACATCGACTCAAATCACTTCCTAATTAGGAAGCTTTCTAAAACACTCACTTTGATCCAATGGGATGGGTTTGGAGAGAGTGATGTTTTGCAGAGTAGTTGAAGAAGGAAGAAATGGAGAAGATGGGTTGATTTTTTTTTTCAACCATATAGTTACCTCGAGATTATTATTAGGCATTTAGATGGTTTTTTATGTGAATTTTAGATGCATTCATGCGGTATTTTATTCAATAAAATAAGATTAACCAGTCAATGTGATTGACCTAACAAATCTGTTAGAAAATGAGAGTTAGACTCAATTAAAATTTTAGATGACGGTCAAACTCTATCAAGTATAAACTAATGAGGACCAACTAAAAAACTCTTTTTTAATGATGAATTTACTTGAGGCCTAAGTTGTTATTATATCAAATAAATGGAACATACGTCATAAAAAAATAGATACATATAGCCTATATATTAACCATCAAAACTAAAACACAAAAAATCATAAAACATGTGAACCAAAAAAAGATTATTCAAAGATATTACTTACTTATTACAATGCCATGTAGAATATCTACTACACTGTCTACACATTTAACATTGAGTTTTTGTGACTAATGCAAATCACCCAAAAACATATACAAATCATATATTTTGTAATTAAGTTTATTGAAATCTCTTAATAACCAAGCTTCCTCACTAACCACGCTTCTTTTTCCTGAGGGTTTAGAGATAAGAAAATGCAGATCAAAGTTGGTTTCCTCTTAAAGAAGTCTTTATCATCTAAGAACTTCGTCATTCAGATGTTCGAAATAACTCTTAAACTTGAAGTCAATCGATCCCAATCATCTCCCTTCAACGAGTTAGTGACCTCCTTGTCTACCTCCGCCAACAATTTGTGTTTGGAATTGAACTCTTCATCAAATGACAATCTCTTACCATTCTCAGAAGAGACGTGTTGATTCATGGATGAAGATCCAAAAGAGTGAGATGCATGATCATTCGAATCCATCAACTGGAAAACCGTGAGTAGCTAAAATATCTTCTTTAATGTTTTGTTTATATTGTTGTATTGAGAGGGAGAAGGTTTGGTTGTAATGTTGGGCTTACAACTTATCTTGGGGCGTGTTTGGTTGCAAGGAATCATATGCCATGAGAATTCATGAGTTTGTGATCACTTCACTTCCACTATTTGATTTTGTGATAAATGGTGGGAATGGAAGTCCCATGAACATGGAAATCACATTCCTTGGTCCCCTAAAAACTCAAAACTGAATTTTTTGATTATTTGATTATTTCAGTTGCAGAACAACAAAATCAATGAAAACTGAATATATACCCAACTGAATTCTTAAGAATATTAATGTAGACGGATTTGAATGTACCTACATCTGAGCTTCCCTTAAGAATATTAATTATATGAGTAAGTTTAGCCAGCCTTGTTTGGTAGCATTTTTTGGTGTTTTTACACTTTTTACCCATTTCTCTTTAAAACACTACCACAAACACTATCTATATAAAGGGTAGAAGTGTAAAAAAAATCTTAAAAAAAAAAAAAACTACCAAACAAAGCTAGCTAGAATTGTTGTAATTATATTTATACATGGAACGAATTGTGTTTTGATCTCTAGATTCCAATAGTTTACTTTGAATCAATCTCATATGATCGAGAATTACACCCTCTTCAAGATGTTCACTGATAAACACCAGTCTTTGTTGATTGGGTGAAATTCGAGTTAGATCCTTTGTCTTCTTATTCAAATAAAATCATCGAGTGTGTCAGATTCTCCTATTTCCATTGGGTATGTGTCCCCTCCCCCAATTCTAGAGAGCCATGCAGGCCTGGTGCGTCAGGCCTAGCTCTCTACGTACCATTCAACATTCTTGAGATGCGCATAATCCTGTATCTTGAAACTGTTAAATGGTAGAGAGCTAAGCCTGGCGCAGATCTAGTGCACCAGGCCCGGCTCCCAAGACTTGTTCGCCCCCCTCTTAGGTATTGGGAGCCCTTTTAGGCGTCTTGGATGTTGTAGTAGCTTAATGTTTTTCCTTCTTCTAGAGCAACAGTTGTGTTGTAGTTATTATCACCATTGAAGTTGAAGGTGCGAGTCTGAGTCAAACCTTGTTGAAATTAGGAAGTTTATTTGATGATGGAGGATTGACTTTTAAGTGCCTATAAGCCCCTTTTCTTTGAAGCTCACTTCCACCAAATCGCTATTCTTCAACTCCATTCACGTTGTTTTGCTCCTCCTTTTTCTTTTTGTTGCTCCTCCTAATTGCTTACTCGGTTCACATAGAGATACACACAAGAAAAAGAACTAGAATTGGGAGAGAAGGAGAGATTGATGAATGATGAAAACAAATTTCTTAAGTTATTTGCAACACCAAGTAATGGCTCTGCTCCGCTGCGTTGGGTAATACATACATAGACTCAAATCACTTCCTAATTAGAAAGATTTCTAAAACACTCACTTTGGCCCAATGGGATGGGGTTTGGGGAGAGTGGTGTTTTGTAGAGTAGTTGAAGAAGGAAGAAATGGAGAAGATGGGTTGATTTTTTTTAGTTACCTCGAGATTAGTATTAGACATTTAGATAGTTTTTATGTTTGATTTTAGATGCATTCATGCGGTATTTAATTTATTCAATAAAATCAGATTAACCAGTAAATGTGGTTGATCTAATTAATCTCTTAGAAAATAAGAGTTAAATTCAATTAAAATTTTGGATAAGGGTCAAACTCTATTAAGTATAAACAAATGATGGCCGACTAAAAAACTTTTCTTTAATGATGAATTTGCTTGAGGCCTAAGTTGTTATTATATCAAATCAATCAAATATACGTTGTATAAAGAAAGTAGATACATATAGCCTATATATCAGCCATCAAAAGTAAAACACAAAAAATCATAAAACATATGAACCAAAAAAAAAAGATTATCCAAAGATATTACATACTTATTACAATGTCATGTAGAATATCTATTACACATTTAACATTGAGCTTTTGTGACTAATGCAAATCACCCAAAAACATACACAAATCATATACTTTGTAATTAAGTTTATCGAAATCTCTTAATAACCAAGCTTCCTCTCTAACCACGCTTCTTTTTCTTGAGGGTTTAGAGATAAAAAAAATGCAGATCAAAGTTGGTGTCTCCTCAAACAAGTCTACAGCATCTAAGAACTTCTTCATTGAGATGTTTGGAACAACTCTTAAACTTGAAGTCAATCGATCCCAATCGTCTCCCTTCAACGAGTTAGTAACCTCCTTGTCTACCTCCGCCAACAAATTGTGTTTGAAATTGAACTCTTCATCAAATGACAATCTCTGACACTTTTCAGAAGAGTGAGATGCGTGATCATTTGAATCCATCACATTGTTATCACCAACATCATCTGTTACATAACATAAAGTCATAATCAGATCTTCAACATTATTTGTACATAACACAATTTTGTCAACAATAGTAAAAATCAAAACAACAAAGACGATTTAAAGTACATCCAAAAAAATTTATATAAAATTTTTATATTTATGCAAACTACTACATGAAACGTTAGACATGGAGCCTAATGCAAGGGCAGACATGGAACCTAATGCAAGGGCATATACACGTCAACAGTTATTGATCTATTTCTTTTGATTGAAAGAAGCAAAAACAATCTAGTTTTGAACATTCATAATATACACTCAAAGATAACATAGTTACTTCTCAATGCAGAAGAAACACAAGCATCAACTCGATAAAACAAACCAAAAACTTGAAGGGCACAAGCCTAGTAACCCGGACATCTGAACAAAACATCAATCACACAGAGTTCAAACCAATATTGGCACAAACTTTGAATCATATTATCATAACTCAGATAAATCATGACAACAAACCCACAATTTCCGCTCCCCCGTTCTGTTAGGTAAATGTCATTGAAACTTAACCTCAAAATTTATGGTTTCAACATGAATCAGGACCAACAAAAGTACCGTTTCGATCCCAAATGCTAAAATTACAATAACGAAACTAATTAATTTCTTGCTACTGATAATCCACTGATTTTAGAGAGAGTCTGTTTGCACACTTCCAACTCCCGTCAAACAAAATCTTTTTAAACAACCACCTGGCCTGATAATGAAAAGATTTACATAAATGAACTTTTTGTGTCATTTTCGGTTTAGCGACTTCTCTTGGATCTCTGGAAAGATAATCCACTTTCAAGACCAAGTTCTTTGATGTGATCAACGTATTAGGAAAGAATAGTAAAAAATGCTAAGAAACCATGTTTTTGCAACCATATTTTGCAATCATGTTTTGCAATTGGGTGACATGGCATGATCTTGAAAGAATGATGAAATTCCCAAAAATTTATGTGTATCTCGAGGTTGTGAAAAATCTCCTCTGATGATGCCTGGTTGTAAAACGAGGTTCCCTAGCCTCACTCAAGAATAATAGTCACTTCAAACAACTTTCCCTAATTTTTGGCTTTAGCTTTAGGATTATTTGTGAGTTTAATTCACTATATATAGTCACTTGTATATTGATAGAAATCAATGAAAACCATCCATTCAACGAGAGCAAAATTAATTAAGTCCACAAAAACTCAAGACCGAATTTCTCGATTATACAGTTGCAGAATCCACAAAAACCCAAGACTGAATCTCTTGATCATTTCAGTTGCAGGATAATAAAATCGATGAAAACTGAATATACCCCAAAGGAATTCTTAAGAATATTAATGTTGACAGATTTGAATGGACCTACACCTGAGCCTCCCTAAAGATTTGGATAGAAACTTTAAATAGAGAACTAGATAATTCCCTAAAACAAAAAAAAACGTTACCACTTCTGTTGAAATAAGAAGGATTTCGGTACATTAATAAATAAATAAAAATTACCAATTTTGATGGCAGTAGATGATCTCTTGGGCGTACTGCTGCTTGCATCCGCCCATTTGACTGGATAATGAACACCATTTCCTCCACCCTTTAACCGTTCCAACACGAATATAGTAGGACGACCATTATATTTATAGATAACATCAATTGTCTCTTGATCTCCAGATTCCAATAGTTTACTCTGAATCAAACTCATCTGATCAAGAATTACACCCTCTTTAAGATGTTCACCGATAACCACCAGTCTTTGCTGATTGGGTGGAATTCGAGTTATATCCTCTATCTTCTTCTTCAAATCATCGAGTGTGTCAGATTCTCCTATCTCCATTGTGCATGTCTGCCCTATTATGTCATTCAGAAAGACCTGGACTCTTTCTCCTCTCAGTTGAAAAGCCGTGTTGAGGGTGGAACCGTCATGGATGTTGTAGTAGCTTAGTGTTTTTCCTTCTTCTAGTATTATTCTTTGGAAAATCAGATCCAATTCATCCATAGGATTTTCTTTTCCTTCTTCTTTGTTTTTTATAATATTTTTTACATTTTCAATCGTGCTGCTGGAGTTGTCAATTTCCAGAGTAATCGACTGCTTTGCAGAAGCAATATGCACATTGATCTGCATGGTTTCAATACCTCCCTTCCCTTTGCTCCTCTTCTGTGTATGCTGAAAATGATAGGCCTGTCTAAGACTCTGAAGGTATATAGACTTTTCAGCTTGAATGGAGCAATGTGCTAGACAGTAGAGCATTTACCATTGACGAATATATAAAATATTATTATTTTTATTTTTAAGTTGGAATTGACCGAAGATTTAGTATATATATTTTATTTTAATAATAGGATTTTACTTATAGTCTCAGATGATGCCATGCCCCAAAGTTTTGAAAAATACGTTTTGCACATCTCAATACAAAATTTTCAATACTCGCACAACACATTACAACGACGACTTATTGTATCAAGGGGTCTCTTGTGATCACTTGACAATGTCATATCCTGCACGTTGCCTTACAACTAAATCTGGATAACATGCATGCTAATTAGTATATTGTTAGCGGAGGTTTGGTAAATAAATTGTTTTGCAACAAGACATTGTCGAGTAGCAATGCGTTCTACACAATCTACTTGGTAAAGCTAAGCTTTTTTTTAGAGAAATACACAGATGGTAGCAACTCAACATTGATCTTGCTGAATGCTATAATTGTTCAACGATCTCTGATTTTTAGTTTGTTTAGGATGAAATACACAGGTCTAGAAGTTAAGGTTTTAACACTACAAGAAAACAGGTGTTTAGCGACGGTTTCCAAAAGTGTTTAGCAACGGTTTTAACCGTCGCTACATAATATAGCGACGGTTGGTCAACCGCCGCTAATAAAGGCGTCACAAGAGCATTCGGCGGCATTTTTTTGCAACCGCTGGCATAACCGTCGCTGTATGTTATTTAGCGACGGTTAGTAGTAACCGTTGGTAAACCCGTCGCTAAATACCATATAGCGACGGGAGCTAACCGTCGCTAAATATGGGGCAGGAATTGACGTTTTATAATATGCTGCGACGGTTCTTAACTGCTGCTGTAGTCCGTGGCGCCTACAACGGTTTATACCCGCCACCAAATTTCAATTGGTAATTCTTTTAGTGACGGTTAAAACCGTTGCTAATGCCTGTCATTATTATCTTGATAATTCTATTATGCGCACTAGAAATATGTAAACAATCTGTAGTCACATTTTATCCTGTAATCACATTTTTCAACCTGTAAACAATCTGTAAACAACCCACAATTTTAAACAACTATTTTATATCGAAATCATTAAAGAAAATTTGACTTCAACTATATTGTCATCAACTTTAACAAAAAAAAACCTATATTATCATCAAAGTTAACAATATATCAAAGCTAGTACATGTAGAATTTCTTGAAGTTTGATAGTTAAAATCAAATTACTACAGCTGAAATTGTACCACGTTCTTGAAAGAAATTAGACAACGCTATGGAGATAAGTGGAGTCGATGACAATTCTCATTATTATTTTGACTAAGTGATGAGGGCCTTGCAGTTGCTGGTGAAGCTTGCCCACTTTCTTCTTCTTGTGCCTGAAAATGGTGAGTCAACAATATTACTCTAAACTTGAACCAAATTACAATAATTAATTGATTTATATTTAGTAAGTAACCAATATCATTGTTATCTAATATATATTAAAATAATGTAAAGGCAAAGAAATATACGGGTGTAGTGAATAATCTTGCAAACTCAGCAGGCACATTTCCATCCAACTTCTGAAAAATGTATGTAAATGCTCCCTTATATCCCTTCCTCTTTAATTTCTCTGTCTCTAACTGTGACTCCAGCTGGTGAATTCTTTGTTGCACTTGAAGATCAGTGTTTTGTGTTGGTTGTGAGGACATCATCCCACTAAGCCTACTATTGGTGTTGCCAAAGACTTGAGATGGACACCTCCTCTCAACTGGAAACCCATGTGAAGTGTGGAATTCTCTGGGATGTTGTAATCAATGAAGGTCTTTGTTTCATCTAGTTCTTTCCCTGCAAAGAATAAATTCCATTTGATCAAACATGTTGGAGCTTTCTACTGGAGAGTAATTGAATTCCCCTTCTTTTTCTTCACAAAGATTTGCTTGATGGGCAATCTTCTTTTTTTCTTTTCTAGTGCTAAATGTTGGCAAATAAACCAAATTTGGGTTCACATGCATTTGTTAATTAAGTGGTTAATGTATCTAGATTAATGTTGAGGTAATATATTTGGCTAGATTAAGATGTATCTAGGCATATGAATCTAGGGAAGTGTGTGTGAGTTAATTTGCTATGATTATTCATGTACTAGAATAGCTATAAAAGGAAGACTCCTACCCCATTTGTAATCAATCAAGTGAAGTAAAAATAACAAAGGTTGAGAAAGTCCTCCAAAACAGTTCACAAGTTCTTCAATTTCAGTCTTACAAAATGGTATCAGAGCCACATGGCAACCACAAGTATCTCGGTTGTGCCTTGATTCAATGGGCAAAATTATGATTATTGGAGCAACAATATGAAGGTATTGCTAAAATCGAAAGAGCTGTGGAGTACTGTCAATGGAGGATATGAAGAGCATGAAGATGAAGCTGCTCTAACACAAGCACAAAAGAAAAGCTTGGCCGAGGGTCGGAAAAAGGATAGTGAAGCTCTCTTCCTAATTTATCAAGCAATTGAGATGCCGGTGTATGACAAAATTGCAAAAGCTACAAACTCAAAGCAAGCATGGGAGATAATTCAAGCAACCTACCAAGGAAATGAGAAGGTGAAAAAGGTTCATCTTCAAAGCTTGAGATCGGAGTTCAAAAAGTTAGAAATGAAGGAGAACGAAAGCATCGAACAGTATTGTGCAAAAGTTACTTTGATTGTCAACCAAATGGCTTCAAGTGGAGAAACTCTAGAAGATGCTAGAGTTGTTGAAAAAATTCTTCGACCTTACCAAAAAAATTTGATTATGTGGTAACTGTAATAGAAGAAACAAGAGATCTCTCCACTCTCTTGTTGGATGACTTACAAGCAACATTGAAGGCTCACGAAATTAAGATCAATCGGCAAAATCCTTCTTCTTCTCTTCATGATCAAGCACTAAAATCCCAAGTTAAATCAACGGGAGGCCGTGGTTCTTATCGTGGTCGTGGACATGGAAGATATGAAAATTTTAGAAGACGAGGTCCTGGTAGAAGAGGAGTAGGCTATCAAAGCCACCACAATAGCTCAAAACAAGAAGAAGAAGATCAAAAGTCAAGGTTATCGCAACAAGGAAGGGGACGTGGATTTCAAAGAAGAAGAGGTCGTGGCTATTTTGAATGTTTCATTACCACAAACCAGGCCACCTTGCTAGTGAGTGCTGGCACAATCCCAAAGAGAAGAGAAATGAGATTGGCTATGTGCATGAAGCCAAGAATGAAGAAAATAGCAATCAAGATGCTTTGTTGTTTGTTTGCCAAGGCGAGACCGATGATGTATGGTATCTTGATAGCGGCGCCAGCAAGCATATGACCGGAAACAAGAACCTATTGTCCAACTTAGTTAAAGGAGATCATGGGCAAGTGAAGATTGGTGATAACACTGCATACAAGATTGAAGGAATTGGTGAAGTGTTGTTCAAAACCAAAAGAGGTAACATCAAAAAATGTCTGAAGTTTATTATGTTCCTGGATTGAAGAGTAACTTGTTAAGCACATGCCATCTTTTGAGAAAGGGATTTGATATCCATTTTAGAGACAATGCTTGCTTCATGTCGAGGCAAAATCAACTTGTTGCAAAAATTGGAGTAGCTCCAAACAACTTGTTTCCTTTGAACCTGCCAAGCCCAAATTTGTCATGTTTCACAAGTATCAGCCAAGAAAACTCAAAATTGTAGCATGACTGATTTGGACATCTCAACTATGAAAGCTTAAGGTTGTTATCAGCAAAGAAGATGGTTGAAGGGCTACCACAAATTGACTCTGTTAAGGAAGTTTGTGATGCATGTCAACTTGGCAAGCAACATAGAACCTCATTTCCTTCGCAATCCACTTGGGGAGCAAAGAAACCATTACAACTTATTCACTCGGATCTATGCGGGCCTATGTCCGTGCCATCACTTGGAGATAACAAATACTTCATTTCATTTATTGATGACTTTTCAAGAAAAGTATGGGTGTACTTCCTTAAAGAAAAATCTGAAGCTTTTCAAGCCTTCAGAGATTTCAAAGTTGGAGTTGAGAATTTCACTGAATTAAAAATAAGAACATTGAGGAGTGATAGAGGTGGCGAGTACCTTTCAAATGAGTTTCAACAATATTGCAGAAATGAAGGAATAAAGCACCAATTAACTGTTCGCTACACCGCACAACAAAACGGTGTTAATAGCGAAAGGAAAAATCGAACAATCATGGAGATGGCAAGGTCCAAAAAGCCTAAAGAACTGCACACCTTATGAGGCATGGTATGGATCAAAACCCAACATTGTTTACTTGAACGTGTTTGGAAGTGTTGCTTATGCGCATGTTCCAAATGTTATGAGAAGGCAGAAAAATGCATCTTTATTGGGTACAGTAAAAGAAGCAAAGCCTACAAGCTGTTTAATCCAAGTACCAAGCAGATTGTGATTAGCTGTGATGTCAAATTTGATGAAAGCTCAACAATCAATGATGAAGATCCAAAAAAGGTGCCTATCTTTGAAGATAAAGAAAGTGACTCTCCAACAACAAGTTCATCAACAGAAAATGCTTCATCCAGTGATGATTTCTCCCGAAGTCCTCCTCCAAGAATGAAAAGTCCACAAGAAATCTATAACTCCACTCAGCAAGTCGCTCCAGAAAACTCTATATTTTTTGCGTTCTTTGCAGGAGAAGATCCAGTCACTTTTGATGAAGCCAAAAAAGAAGTAAAGTGGAGGCAAGCAATGAAAGAAGAACTAGAGGCTATTGAAAAGAATGATACATGGGAGCTTTCAGAATTACCACTACACAAGAATCCCACTGGTGTGAAATGGGTGTACAAGACAAAAATGAATCCAGATGGCTCCATCAACAAGCACAAAGCAAGACTTGTGCCAAAAGGATATAAGCAGAAGGAAGGAGAAGACTTCACTGAAGTATTCGCTCCAGTCTCTAGACTTGACACTGTCAGATTGATGATTTGCTTGCAGCTCAAAACAACTAGAAGATATTTCAAATGGACGTGAAGTCAACATTCTTGAATGGTTTCCTCAATGAAGAAGTTTATCTTGAGCAGCCTCCTAGTTTTTTGAAGAAAGGAAAAGAGGATAAAGTGTACAAACTGAAGAAAGCGTTTTATGGGCTCAAACAATCACCAAGAGCATGGTACAGCCGCATCAATTCTTACTTTGAGAAGAATGGATTTCAGAAATGCCTGTATGAACATACTCTCTACACCAAAGAAAATTCTCAGGGAAGCTTCATGTTTGTGAGTCTCTATGTTGATGATCTAATTTTCACTGGGAATGATCTTGAAATGTTTAATGAATTCAAGATCTCAATGAAGAATGAGTTTGAGATGATAGATTTGGGAGAGCTACACCATTTTCTCGACATTGAGGTTCTTCAATCAAAAAATGGTACTTTCATTACTCAAGAGAGCTATGCAAAAGAAATCTTAAAAAAATTAAGAATGGAAGATGCAAATCCAGTTTCTACTCCATGTATTACAGGCTTGAAATTAAGCAAAGATGGTGATGGAAAGCTTGTCAATTCCACCATGTTAAGAAGTTTGGTGGGTAACTTGATGTACTTAACAGCTACAAGGCCTGACATAATGTACGCAGTCAACCTGGTTAGCAGATTCATTGAAAAGCCATATTGATCAAGTCACTGGGAAGCAGCTAAAAGAATTTCGAGATATGTCAAAGGAACATTGGATTATGGTATTTTCTATCAAGCTAATGTCCCAGTTAATCTCGTTGGCTATACAGACAACGATTTGGCAGGAAGTATTGATGATAGCAAAAGCACTTCAGGCTATGTTTTTCATCTTGGAAGCGACGTTATTTCATGGAGCTCAAAGAAGCAGTCAATTGTTGCTCTATCCACTACAGAAGCTGAATACATTGCTGCCTCTACTGCAGAATGTCAAATTCTTTGGCTTCAAGAAATTATGGAAAGACTCAAGCACAAGCAAGATAGCCCAACAACATTGTTTTGTGATAATAGCTCTACAATTGCAGTTGCAAAAAATCCAGTTCTCTATGGCCAAACAAAGCACATTTGCATTCGATTTCACTTCTTGAGGGAGCTTGTGAATGAAGGAAGAATACAAGTGGAATACTGCAAGACCGATGGCAGATATCTTCACAAAGCCTCTTGGAGCTCAAGTGTTCAAGACGCATGTAGCAAGGATGGGAGTCAAAAGGAAATTTTGTTTACGGGAGGCATTGTTGGCAAATAAACCAAATTTGGGTTCACATGCATTTGTTAATTAAGTGGTTAAAAACGCGAGAGGGCATACACGAGAGGGCAGCGAGTCTGCATCTCGTCATCTCGAGGGGCTCTGCATCTGCGAGGGGCTCTGCATCTGCATCTGCATCTGCAAGAGGGCTGCGAGTGCATCTGCGAGGGGCTCTGCATCTCGGCATCTCGGCTGCATCCCGGCTGCGAGAGGGCTGCATCTCGGCTGCAAGTGTGCGAGAGGGTAAAATAGGATTGAACTAGCCATACCTCAAGAGAGAGGGCGGCTCTAGCAGGCGATTCTAGGGTTTGGTGAAGATGCTCTAGGTTTTCTTGGCTGATGCATGTTCTGATCCTTGCGCAATGCTGAACAAGGATCATGACAATGAAGGATCCTCCATTGCCCCTTGTGGAGGAGATCCTACCGATAAGAGGGGAGGGAAACATAACCTAGACACCACTCATGCAGGGACTACCATAACACATCCTTCTGCGATACTGCACAACACCACATCACCGAGTACAGAACAAGGCAATGCTCTATCATCGTTGCTACAACAACAACCACAGCTTATTCCACAACCTAGGGAAGGACATCCTAAGGGGATCGATGTAGAGATCACAACCCTAGTCAATCCGGTAACAACAACAACAACGGCTCCAGCAAGCACATGGGCATCCAGACTTATGCATGGCCGTTTCGCTGGATCCACTAAACTCATATATGAACCACCTTCCATGGTTGATGATCAAAAGATAGTTAAGATACAGACCACAGACTTCGCATCCAAGATTGCGGAATGTGAGCACCTACTCATTGGCCGATTCGTAGGGAAAAGGCTAGGCTTCACTTATGTGCCGGAATCACTAGCTCGACTGTGGGGCACAAGACACTTTGATATGAGTATTCATGGAGATTAGAACTTCGTGTTCAAATTCAAACAACAGTCTGATCGCAATAAGGCGTTAGAAACAGGGTCTGTGCACATTGCAAGCCGTCTTTTTATCATTAGGAGTTGGACTCCTACCTTAGACGAGGACTCTGATAAGCTCACATGCGTCCCAATCTGGGTAACAGTGAAGCGAATCCCCTTGTTCTTGTGGAATCCAGAAGGCATTCAGAAAATAGCTAGTGCTATAGGTGTCCCAATTATGTTAGACAAAGCTACTGAGGAGGGTTCCAGGATGGCCTATGCGAGGGTCTGTATTGAGAAAGAGGCCGATACCACATTACCAAAAGCAATCCCGGTCATGATCAATGATGCAAAAGTGCGGATGGTGGAGGTCGAATATGCATGGATACCTACTAGATGTCATGTCTGTAAGATGTTTGGCCATTCAAGTCAGCAATGCGCCAAAGATATTGCTGCTAGGAACACACCACACAATGTCTGGCATGCAACTGGTAGAGTCCAGAGTTACAAGCCCCCAACAGAAGAAGGATGGACTATAGCCACAGAAAACATGCTTTCAGAACCAGGACCACACCCACCGAAGCAGTACTGTGCAGTGCTCCCACTGTTGTGCCTAGTAGTGATGTTGTGCCTAGTCGTGATGTTGTGCCTAGTAGTGATGTGGTGACTAGTAGTGATACTGGGCCTAGTTGTGCAATTGTGGACGTCCCTAGCAATGACTCTGTTGCAGTTCCTAGCAGCATGTGCTGAAGCAACAAGTAGTGAATGTGATGAAGTGCCTCGCAGTGCCGGTGTCGCTGCGCCCAGTAGACATGCTGTAGCAGCGATCATGAACCAGACCCAACATCATGCTTTAACTAATGGGGTAGTCAACATAGCGCCCACTGGCCCAGATACAAAATGCCCCCGTCCTGCACTAGCACTTGGAACCAGTAGTACAGTTAGGCCAAGCAATTCAAAGGAGCAACACTTAAAAAGAATTCAGGGATGATTGTAGGGATGCAGGTTACTCACCCAATGGGAATGAAACGACAATTCAGGCTGCAGATTCAGTCGCTGAAGTAGTAGCAGAGCCAGGGTTGTCTACCCCCATATCTAACTCAGAGGAAAACCCAATGCAAGGAGGTGCTTCGTGCAATCGCTGGTATAGGAGGACTGGGGGAAGATCCCATAACGCTCATGGATTGCCCAACACCCCAAGACGTTAAAGCTGTGCATTCAGAAATTGCAAGAATAGGCAGGGATGCATTGGTCGCTGAAATTAAAACTTCACTTGAAGAGGAAGCAACAAAGGTGGGGCAAAACACTAGCGAAGAAGAACGTGAGGTCACCACAATGCAACCTCCCACGACATCTGTTCCTCGAAGGTCCTCTCGAAGCAAGAAGACAAATCCTAAATTCAGGTAACTGATGATGATAATACGAGTAGAATGCAAATGCTTATTAGAACCTTGTATGGATGCTAGATTAGTGCTAGCATTCAATGGTTTTATATCATGATTCATTGTGGTTCATATCCTTATGACGACTTTTCATACATCCTGGGGCCCACATTAGGTATAAATCACGTCATGAGAGTGATTAAAGGATTGATTGGTACTTATGAGGACAAAAGGTTATGGCAGGTCTATCATGCAACTACTTTAGTAGCAAAACATTTTGCAGGGTTACTCCCCAACTTGGAGACGGTGATTCTAGAAATAGTTAGGTTCTTTGTTGAAGATTTGAAGCAAATTAATTTATTGTCTCGTGGATGCTGTAACGAGTGAACATATGAGTGATTGTAAACTTTATCATCCTCTTTTTTCATTTCTAAGGTTTGGGGATCCTAAATAACCCCGCTCGCTTTCCAAAAAAAAAAAATTAAGTGGTTAATGTATCTAGATTAATGTTGAGGTAATATATTTGGCTAGATTAAGATGTATCTAGGCGTATGAATCTAGGGAAGTGTGTGAGTTAATTAGCTATGATTATTCATGTACTAGAATAGCGATAAAGGAAGACTCCTACCCCATTTGTAATCAATCAAGTGAAGTAAAAATAACAAAGGTTGAGAGAGTTCTCCAAAACAGTTCATAAGTTCTTCAATTTCAGTTTTAAACTAAAGAAGTAAAACTTCTCCATTGCACAATTTGATGATTTGAAGGACTGAGTAATATTCTTATTGATACCTGGAGCAGAGAACTTTTCCTCACTGCCAAATCCAAACATTTTGTATTGTTTGGAAACTACAAGAAAATAATATATATACATTCTTTTTTATAATTAGAACACTACTTACAAGTGATGACAGGCAGAAGCTAACTAAGTTTTCGTCAGTTATATATGGAAGAAGATGAGGAAATAAGCTGGAAATGATGCAGAAGAAGGATATAGGATAGACCCGTTAACACCGAGGCAACGACATAGCAAGTTATTGATTCCATTAAGTTTGAATTCTTTGGTGAAACCTTATAAATTAACAATGAGTTGATCATCTTCCTATCTGATGTGCTAGCTAGTACAATAAAGCATTGAAGTCATAAAAAAGAACACCTGAAGTGATTCTGAAAGCTTACCACACTACACCAAATTGACATTTTTGTAACAACCCCCAAAATAGTATCACTTTTGAAGTGTAACAATTCACCTAACAATTTTACACATTTTCACAAACAAAATGATACAATAATTGTATCACCCTGAAGAGTATGGTTATAAAAGTGATACTATTCATGGTGATCCAACTTATTGTATCATTTTTTTTGTGTTACTGTTTTTCATTTTTTTGACTAAATTTAGTTTTGACTTGAAATTGTTTGGTGAATTGTAACATCTCAAAAGTAATACTGTTTTTAGAGTTGTTACAAAAGTGCCAATTTGGTGTAGTGCCACTTCTAGTTGGAATTTAATTAGTCATGTTTTTTATCAATAAAACAGTAGATGTATTAATAGGTACAAGTGCAAAAGGTAATTTTCTAGTATACTTGTATGTTGCAACATGATCAAAATGAACTAAATGGTAAAAAAACAAATGTGCATATAGATTAACCAGAAATACATGAAGTCAAATATGGTTGAAAAGCAAGAGTACTCGAAATAGACAACAACTGAAATCCCAACACCCTCAATCCAAAAAAGGAAAACGTTGTAACTTCTGTCACAAAGTATTCTCATAATTTGCTGACAAACTCATTGAATGACATCCCTTCCAATGTTTTTTTTTTTTTTTCTTCCCCAATTCAAATTGATGAATGAGACCTTGAATTGTCATAAGAGTCTGATCTTGTTACATTCTTTTTTATTATGGCATCCTTTCCAGTTCCCCCCTTTCTTCATCTTCATCACGTCGACTGCCATTAACTGAGGAATCGTTAACGTTCCATTCCAGATATTTATGAATAGAATTAGCTCCTTCGCCAACTTCTGAAGGTAAAATATGCTAGGATGATTCTTCAAAACTCAATAGAATTAGCCCCTTTCTGCATCATCATTTGTTTTCTTTTAATAAATGTTGTATCAATCTTTGTTGTTCTTTGCATATTTGTTTGTATTTTGAATGAATGAACAAAAGCTCAAAGTCTGGACTTGCACTACACTAAATTGACATTTTTGTAATAACCTCTAGAACAATATCACTTTTGAATTTTAACAGTTCGCCAAACAATTGTATACATTTTTACAAACAAAGTGATACTATCACCATGAAGAGTATGGTGCTACAAGTGATACTATTCATGGTGATCTAATTTATTGTATCACTTTTTGTGTAACTCTGAATTTAGTTTTGACTTGAAATTGTTTGATGGATTGTTACAGCTAAAAAGTGTTATTGTTTTGGTGGTTAGTACAAAAACGCCAATTTAGTATAGTGTTGGAGAGAGGAAGAGAGAGAGAGCAGCAGAAAAGCATCATGAAGGTAAAATGCATTCGACTTAAGAAGTCTTCTTGCAGGCAACCATATCATTGATAACTGCTATTGATACACACATTGATCAACAAATCAATTACACCTCCTAAGGTTGTCTAGAGCAACAGTTGTGTTGTGGTTATTATCACCATTGAAGTCGAAGGTGCGAGTCTGAGTCAAACCTTGTTGAAATTAGGAAGTTTATTTGATGATGGAGGATTGACTTTTAAGTGCCTATAAGCCACTTTTCTTTGATGCTCACTTCCACCAAATCGCCCTTCTTCAACTCCATTCATGTTGTTTTGCTCCTTTTTTTTTGTTTTTGTTGCTCCTCCTAATTGCTTAGTTGGTTCACACAGAGATACACAGAAGAAAAAGAACTAGAATTGGGAAAGAAGGAGAAATTGATGAATGAAGAAAACAAATTTCTTAGTTTATTTTGCAACACCAAGTAATGGCTCTGCTCTGCTGCGTTGGGTAATATATACATCGACTCAAATCACTTCCTAATTAGGAAGCTTTCTAAAACACTCACTTTGATCCAATGGGATGGGTTTGGGGAGAGTGGTGTTTTGCAGAGTAGAAGAAGGAAGAAATGGAGAAGATGGTTAGATTTTTTTTTTCAACCATATAGTTACCTCAAGATTATTATTATGCATTTAGATGGTTTTTTATGTGAATTTTAGATGCATTCATGCGGTATTTTATTCAATAAAACAAGATTAGCCAGTCAATGTTGTTGACCTAACAAATCTCTTAGAAAATGAGAGTTAGACTCAATTAAAATTTTAGATGATGGTAAAATTCTATTAAGTATAAACTAATGAGGACCAAGAATTTACTTGAGGCCTAAGTTGTTATTATATCAAATAAATGGAACATACGTCATAAAAAAAAAGTAGATGCATATAGCCTATATATTAACCATCAAAACTAAAACACAAAAAATCATAAAACATATGAACCAAAAAAAAGATTATCCAAAGATATTACTTACTTATTACATTGCCATGTAGAATATCTACTACACTGTCTACACATTTAACATTGGGTTTTTGTGACTAATGCAAATCACCCAAAAACATACACAAATCATTTACTTTGTAATTAAGTTAATTGAAATCTCTTAATAACCAAGCTTCCTCACTAACCACACTTCTTTTTCTTGAGGGTTTAGAGATAAGAAAATGCAGATCAAAGTTGGTTTCCTCTCAAACAAGTCTACAACATCTAAGAACTTCGACATTGAGATGTTTGGAACAACTCTTAAACTTGAAGTCAATCGATCCCAATCGTCTCCCTTCAACGAGTTAGCAACCTCCTTGTCTACCTCCGCCAACAAATTGTGTTTGGAATTGAATTCTTCATCAAATGATAATCTCTTACCCTTCTAAGAAGAGACGTGTTGATTCATGGATGAAGATCCAGAAGAGCGAGATGCATGATCATTTGAATCCATCACATTGTCATCACTAGCATCATCTGCTACATACATAAACAAATCTTTAGGATTTTCTGTACATAACACAAAATTTTGTAAAAAAAGTAAAAATCAAACAACAAAGATGATCAAAATATTAGATGCAATTTTAGAAGTTTGGTGGATGTTCTGAAGTTCTCAAGAGAATGAACTAAATCAACAAGGAAACAACTAACTTAACATCACATTTCTGTCTCAAAAGAATGCGGGAGAGGCGGATTCCGTTATATAATAATAATATATATATAAAAATTGATGCCCTATCAACCCTGCTTGGCTTGTGAAAAAAAGTCTAAAATTTAGGTCTGGAATACACGATAGAGACGTTTTGATAACTATGTTTCCGTCCCATAAAGTACATCCAAAAAAACTTATATAAAAATTTTATATTTGCAAACTACTACATGAGCCTAATGCAAGGGCATATACACGCCAACAGTTACTGATCTATTTATTTTGGTTGAAAGAAGCAGAAACAATCTAGTTCTGAACATCCATAATATACTTGGAATTTAATCAGTCATGTTTTTTATCAATAAAACAATAGATGTATTAATAGGTACAAGTGCAAAAGGTAATTTGCTAGTATACTTGTAAGTTGCAACATGATCAAAATGAACTAAACGGTAAAAAACAAATGTGCATATAGATTAACCAGAAATACATGAAGTCAAATATGGTTAAAAAGCAAGGGTACTCGAAATAGGCAACAACTGAAATCCCAACACTCTCAATCCAAAGAAGGAAAACTTTGTAACTTCTGTCACAAAGTATTCTCATAATTTGCTGACAAACTCATTGAATGACATCTTTCCAATGTTTTTTTTTTTTTTTTTTTTTTTTTGATTTTCTTCCCCAATTCAAATTGATGAATGAGACCTTGAATTGTCATAAGAGTCTGATCTTGTTACATGCTTTTTTATTATGGCATCCTTTCCAGTTTCCCCCTTTCTTCATCTTCATCACGTCGACTGCCATTAACTGAGGAATTGTTAACGTTCCATTCCAGATATTTATGAATAGAATTAGCTCCTTACGCCAATTTCTGAAGGTAAAATATGCTAGGATGATTCTTCAAAACTCAATAGAATTAGTCCCTTTCTGCATCATCATTTGTTTTCTTTTAATAAATGTTGTATCAATCTTTGTTGTTCTTTGCATATTTGTTTGTATTTTAAATGAATGAACAAAAGCTCAAAGTCTGGACTTGCACTATACTAAATTGGCATTTTTGTAATAACTTCTGAAACAATATCACTTTTGAATTATAACAGTTCACCAAACAATTGTATACACTTTTACAAACAAAGTGATACTATCACCATGAAGAGTATGGTGCTACAAGTGATACTATTTATGGTGATCTAATTTATTGTATCACTTTTTTGTGTAACTCTGATTTTAGTTTTGACTTGAAATTGTTTGGTAGATTGTTACAGCTAAAAAGTGTTACTGTGTTTTTGGTTATTATAAAAATGCTAATTTAGTATAGTGTTGGAGAGAGGAAGAGAAAGACAACAGTAGAAAAGCATCATGAAGGGAAAATGCATTCCACTTAAGAAGTTTTCTTGCAAGTAACCATATCATTGATAACTGCTATTGATACACACATTGAGCCAACGAAACACATTGATCAACAAATCAACTACACCTCCTAAGGTTGTCTAGAGCAACAGTTGTGTTGTAGTTATTATCACCATTGAAGTCGAAGGTGCGAGTTTGAGTCAAACTTTGTTGAAATTAGGAAGTTTACTTGATGATGGAGGATTGACTTTTAAGTGCCCATAAGCCTCTTTTCTTTGAGGTTCACTTCCACCAAATCGCCCTTCTTCAACTCCATTCACGTTAATTTTCTCCTCCTTTTTATTTTTGTTGCTCCTCCTAATTACTTACTTGGTTCACACAAAGAGGTACACACAAGAAAAAGAACTATAATTGGGAGAGAAGGAGAGATTGATGAATGAAGAAAACAAATTTCTTAGGTTATTTTGCAACACCAAGTAATGGCTCTGCTCCACTGCGTTGGGTAATATATTCATCGACTCAAATCACTTCATAATTAGGAAGCTTTCTAAATCACTCACTTTGATCCAATGGGATGGGTTTGGGGAGAGTGGTGTTTTGCAGAGTAGTTGAAGAAGGAAGAAATGGAGAAGATGGGTAAAAAAAAATTTCAACCATATAGTTACCTCGAGATTATTATTAGGCATTTAGATGGTTTTTTATGTGAATTTTAGATGCATTCATGCCGTATTTTATTTAATAAAATAATATTAACAGTCAATGTGGTTGACCTAACAAATCTGTTAGAAAATGAGAGTTAGACTCAATTAAAATTTTAGATGAGGGTCAAACTCTATTAAGTATAAACTAATGAGGACCAACTAAAAAACCCTATTTTAATGATGAATTTACTTGAGGCCTAAGTTGTTATTATATCAAATAAATGGAGCATACATCATATAAAAAGTAGATACATATAGCCTATATATTAACCATCAAAACTAAAACACAAAAAATCAGAAATCATATGAACCAAAAAAAGATTATCCAAAGATATTACTTACTTATTACAATGCCATGTAGAATATCTACTACATTGTCTACACATTTAACATTGAGTTTTTGTGACTAATGCAAATCACCCAAAAACATACACAAATCATATACTTTATAATTAAGTTCATTGAAATCTCTTAATAACCAAGCTTCCTTACTAACCACACTTCTTTTTCTTGAGGGTTTAGAGATAAGAAATTGCAGATCAAAGTTGGTTTCCTCTCAAACAAGTCTACAGCATCTAAGAACTTCGTCATTGAGATGTTCGGAACAACTCTTAAACTTGAAGTCAATCGATCCCAATCGTCTCCCTTCAACGAGTTAGCAACCTCCTTTTCTACCCCTGCCAACAAATTGTGTTTGGAATTGAACTCTTCATCAAATGAAAATCTCTTACCCTTCTCAGAAGAGACATGTTGATTCATGGATGAAGATCCAGAAGAGCGAGATGCATGATCATTCGAATCCATCACATTGTCATCATTAGCATCATCTGTTACATAACATAAACAAATCTTTAGCATTATCTGTACATAACACAAAATTTTGTCAACAAGAAGTAAAAATCAAACAACAAAGATGATCTAAATATCAGATGCAATTTTAGAAGATGAAGTTCTCAAGAGAATGAACTAAATCAACAAGGAAACAAGAAACTAACTTAACATCACATATGTGTCTCAAAAGAATGCGGGAGAGTCAGATTCCGTTATATTTGTGTCTCAAATGATCGCTCAGAATGACAACTAGAAGATTGGAGATCATAGATCCCAACAACTGGAAAACCGTGAGTAGCTAAAATATATTCTTTAATGTTTTGTTTATATTGTTGTATTGAGAGGGAGGAGGTTTGGTTGTAATATTAGGCTTACAACTTATCTTGGGGCGGCGTGTTTGGTTGCATGAAATCATATGCCATGAGAATTCATGAGGAGACCCCTACTATTTGATTTTGTGATCACTTCACATCCACTATTTGATTTTGTGATAAATGGTGGGAATGGAAGTCCCATGAACATGGAAGTCACACTTCTTGGTCCCCCAAAAACTCAAGACTGAATTTCTTGATTATTGATTATTTCAGTTGTAGAACAACAAAATCAATGAAAACTAAATTTATAACCCAACCGAATTCTTAAGAATATTAATGTAGACGGATTTGAATGTACCTACATCTGAGCTTCCTTTAAGAATATTAATTATATGAGTAAGTTTAGTCAGCCTTGTTTGGTATCATTTTTTGGTGTTTTTACACTTTTTACCCATTTCTCTTTAAAACACAACCACAAACACTATCTATATAAGGGGTAGAAGTGTAAAAAAGTCTAAAAAAAACTAGCAAACAAGGCTAGCTAGAATTGTTGTAATTATATTTATACATAGAACGAATTGTGTTTTGATCTCTAGATTCTAATAGTTTACTTTGAATCAATATCATCTGATCAAGAATTACACCCTCTTCAAGATGTTCACTGATAAACACCAGTCTTTGCTGATTGGGTGAAATTCGAGTTAGATCCTTTGTCTTCTTATTCAAATTAAATCATCGAGTGTGTCAGATTCTCCTATTTCCATTTGGTGTGTCTCCCCTCCCCCAATTCTAAAGAGCCATGCAGGCTTGGTGCGTCAGGCCTAGCTCTCTACGTACCATTCAACATTCTTGAGATGCGCATAATCCTGTATCTTGAACATGTGAATGGTAGAGAGCTAGGTCAGGCGCAGCTCTAGCGCACCATGCCTGGCTCCCTAGACTTGTTCGTCTCCCCTCTTAGGTATTGGGAGCCCTTTTAGGCGGTGAGGAAATGGGCGAGGGGTGTTACCACTCACCCCCGCCATTAAGAATTTCCGTAGATATTGGAGAATGACCTGGACTCTTTTCTGCTCTCAGTTTAATTTCAGTTGAAGAATAATAAAATCAATGAAAATAAATTGAATATACCGCAAAGGCATTCTTAAGAATGTTAATGTTAGACCGATTTGAATGTACCCACATCTGACCTACCCTAAAGATTTGCAATAAAAAAAAAATTCCCACTTCCATTGAAATAATAAGGAATTCACTATATAAATAATAAATAAAAATTACCAATTTTGATGGCAGAAGATGATCTCTTCCGCGGACTGCTGCTTCCATCCGCCCATTCAATTTGCCGATTCCCTAATAAACGAAAAATCGACCGTATAGTAGGACGAGCATTACAGTGATACATATCATCAATTCTCCTTTGATCTCCAGATTCCAATACTTTACTTTGAATCAATCTCAGCTGATCAAGAATTACACCCTCTTCTTTAAGGCGTTCACCAAAAAACCAGAATCTTTGCCGATCGTGGTTAAGTTCAACTCCAAATAAATCTTCTATCTTCTTCTTCAAATCATCGAGTGTGTCAGATTCTCCTATAGTTTCTATTGTCCATGTCCGCCCTCGACTTTTGTCTTCCAAAAAGACCTGGACTGTTTCTGTTAGCTCTCAGAAATACAACAAAGACTGTTTAGGCTGAAGCACTTGTTTATTGAATAGCAAAAAGCAATGGCTTTATACAAGCCTGTTACAAAAGAAGTTAAACAGAAATATAAACCACGTTCACAACTCCTAAGAACGTGATGAGTGGGTCTAAGACCAATTCAAAACAGATTACCCTACAAACCAGGGCATTATTAACACTCCTAATCCTATAAAAACTCCTAATCCTATAACAATTCTAATGCTTCAACATCCTCCCTTAAACTGAACTGCACACTAGTGCAGTCAGTTTACTCCAGACATCACACACATGCCAAGTCTATCTCGCAGCTTCAGAAAAACTTCCAGCTTAAGAGGTTTGGTCATGATATCAGACAGCTGCTCTTGTGTACTGCAGTGCACCAAATCAACTATCCCATCTTTTGTAAGCTCGCGTAAGAAGTGAAATCTCACATCAATATGTTTACTTCGACCATGTAAAACTGGATTCCTTGAAAGTTTAATAGCAGAACTATTGTCACAATAAATAGTAGTGCTCATACCTTGAACATGACTAAGCTTCTCAAGAATCCTTCTTAACCAAACTCCTTGACATGCACACGATGCTGCTGCTATGAATTCTACTTCTGTAGTGGATAAAGTTACCACTGGTTGTTTTCTTGAGGACCACGAAACAGCTCCTGTTCCTAGCATGAATACATAACCAGAGGTACTTTTTCGATCATCAATATCCCCCGCATAGTCACTATCAGCAAATGCTATTAAGCTCCCATCACCCCCTTTCCTATAACCAATTCCAAGCTCCACCGTGCCCTTCAAATACCTTAGAATCCTCTTGGCGGCTTGCAGGTGCATCTCGGTTGGTTTCTCCATGTATGTATTGATCAGCCCAACTGCATACATGAGGTCAGGTCTCGTGGCCGTCAAATACAACAAGCTGCCAACTAGCTGTTTGTACTCTGTGGCATTTACCTCAGCACCACTCCCATCCTTTGACAGCTTACATCCTGGAACAATTGGATTGTTCACAGGATTACTTCTTCCCATGCCAAACTTTTCAAGAACTTCAGTAGCATACTTACGTTGACATATGAAGATCCCATCTGAATTTTGCACCACCTCTACACCCAAAAAATACTTCATTCTGCCGAGATCAGACATGTCAAACTCCTTCTTCATTGATTCCTTGAAGCTTTTGAACATATCTTCATCATTTCCTGTGAAGATGAGATCGTCCACATAGAGGCTCACAATCAGCAACTTACCCTTGTCCCCAGACTTGATGAACAATGTATGTTCACAGAAGCATTTTTCGAACCCCTGCTTGACAAAATAAGCCTCAATCCTGCTGTACCAGGCTCGAGGAGCCTGCTTGAGCCCGTATAATGCCTTCCTTAGTCTATACACCTTGTGCTCTTTTCCTTGCTTCTCGTAACCCTGAGGTTGATCAATGAACACTGCTTCATTTAATTCTCCATGCAGGAATGCACTTTTTACATCCAGCTGGAAAACACACCACCCTTTATGAGCTGCAAGTGCCAAGATTGTTCTAATTGTATCCCATCTCGCCACAGGTGCAAATACTTCATTGTAGTCGATTCCTTGCCTTTGAGAGTACCCCTTGGCCACAAGTCTTGCCTTATGCTTGTCCAAATCTCCCTTCTCATTAAACTTCGTTTTAAATACCCATTTTACTCCTATTCTTTTGGCTCCGGCTGGCAAGGCTGTTAACTCCCATGTCTCATTTTTCTCAATAGCTCTCATCTCCATATCCATTGCCTCCCTCCATTTCGAGCTCTTATATGCCTCCTCAAACGTGACTGGATCTTCAGCTGGAGTAAACAATGCAAGATTATGCATTTCCTCCTCATCAGACAGTCCCTCACCGATTACATAGTCTCTCATCCAAGCTGGCTGCCTTCGACTCCTCCCTTGATTTGGATTTAGGGGTGCTTCCTCAGATGATTCATTTGGTGATGAGTTATCTGATTCTTCAGTTCGCCCATCTTCCGAGCCTTCTCCTTCCTCATTAGCATCAGTATCTTCATTTTCTACTTCATTGTCACCTTCCCACTCTAACACATCATGATTCATCTTCTTTGCACTTCTGCCCCAATTCCACTTTTCATCCTCAACACACACTATATCCCTGCTGATCACTATCTTTTTTGAAATTGGATCATAAAGCCTATAGGCTTTTGATTCCTCACTCACACCCAAAAGAACACATTTGAAGCTCTTATCATCCAGCTTCTTTCTTCGACTATCAGGCACATGAACATAGGCCACACACCCAAAGATACGAAAGTGACCAACAGAAGGCTTTACCCCACTCCAAGCCTCTTCAGGAGTAACATCCTTGACAGCAAGCGTGGGACTCCGATTTAGCACATACACACACCAGTTTACAGCTTCTGGCCAGAACTCTTTTGGGATTTCCTTTCCTGTTAACATACTACGCACCATGTTCATTATAGTACGGTTGTTTCGTTCAGCTACCCCATTTTGCTGCGGAGTGTAAGTAGTGGTAAGCTGCCTCCTAATCCCATTCATACCACAGAAGCTATTGAATTCCAGTGAGGTGAACTCCCCACCTCTATCAGTTCTTAAGCAACAAATGACATCTCCAATTTCTTTTTCCACAAATAATTTATACTTTTTAAACATAGCTAAAGCTTCAGATTTTTCAGATAAAAAATATGCCCATGTCTTTCTACTGTAATCATCAATGAAAGTGATTACATACCTTTCCCACTGTTTGATTCTGGTGTGATTGGTCCACAAATGTCTGCATGGACCAGTTGAAGTCGCTTAGATGCCCTCCACAAGCTTTTCTTTGGCATTTCTTCTCGATGTTGCTTCCCCACCATACAATCACCACACACCTTTGATGGAGCTTTGAGCATTGGCAGACCCCTGACCATTTTCCTATAGAGCAATGTCCTCAATCCCTTGAAATTGAGGTGTCCATACCTGCAGTGCCACAATTGGTTGATGTCTTCGGATGTAGCTTGGAGACAAGTTGAGGTTGGTGAAATCACAGAGGCCAGCACAGCAAACATCCTGTTTGCTGACATCTGAGTTTGCATAATTAATCCTCGGTTTGGATGGTAAATTCTACACATCCCATGCTGAATGAGAATAGCTAAGTTCTTCTCTTGAAGTTGGCCAATACTTAGGAGATTGTTTTTTAACTCAGGTATAAAGTAAACATTTGTGATTACCTGAGTTAATCCGTTGATGTGAAGCTTGACGTTTCCTCTTCCCATAACCATCATCCTTGAGTTATCCCCAAGCTTTACAGATTGTCTGAATTGTTCATCAAGATCAAAAAACCACTCCTTGTTACCACACATGTGGTTACTGCAGCCAGAGTCAAGGAACCACACATTCTCCTTTTGTTTGTGATTCATCTCCACGTGCGACATCAAGAGCATCTCTTCTTCCTCATCTTGTTCTGCGTAATTTGCACCCTTCTCCCAACTAGGGCATTCATATTGAAAATGCCCTAGTTTCAGGCATTTGTAGCACTGGACCAAGGCCTTGTCGAAGGGTTGCCTACCCCTGCCTCGGCCTCTTCCTCTAGAACTTCCACGAGCTCTTCCTCTTCCTTCAACTTTCTGCTCATCTCGTCCTCCACTCTTCCCGGTATTAGTGATGTTCAAAGCATGCTCTTCCTCTTTCTGTCCTTGCATCCGTTGTTCATGGACTAACAGACTGCTTTGAAGCTCGTCAATGGACATGATGGACAGATCATTGGACTCCTCAATGGAACAGACAACATAGTTGAACTTGGGAGTCATTGACCTCAAGATCTTCTCAATGATCACAATCGGCTCCATTCTGTCTCCATGCGCCTTCATCTTATTGGCGATGGTCAATGTTCTGGCAAAGTACTCATCAACTTTTTCACCTTCCTTCATACCAAGAATCTCGAACTCTCTCCTCAAAGCCTGCAGCTGAGCCCGTTTCACTTTGGTAGAGCCTTGATACTTCATTTTCATCGAATCCCATATAGCCTTCGCAGTCTCCTTATTGAGTATGGTCTCAATAATAGTTCTATCTATAGCTTGGAATAGATAGTTCTTGACCTTCAAGTCTTTCAGTTTCAGGTCTTCGGTGCTCTTGTGCTGCGCCTCTGTTGGCTCTAACCCTGCTACTGTTACAGGAACAGGAATTCCGCTCTCGATTAATCCCCAATATTCCTTCGATCTGAGGAAGTTCTCCATGAGCATGGCCCAATGGTCGTAATGACCATCGAACCGTGGAATCGCTGGCTGAACAAAACTGTTGTTCTCTGTTGCCATGATTTGCTGACTCTTCTCACTCTTGCTCCTTCTATAAGAAACTGCAGTTTCTTAGAACACTCAATCAGGCCCCTATGAAGAGGCTCTGATACCACTTGTTAGCTCTCAGAAATACAACAAAGACTGTTTAGGCTGAAGCACTTGTTTATTGAATAGCAAAAAGCAATGGCTTTATACAAGCCTGTTACAAAAGAAGTTAAACAGAAATATAAACCACGTTCACAACTCTTAAGAACGTGATGAGTGGGTCTAAGACCAATTCAAAACAGATTACCCTACAAACCAGGGCATTATTAACACTCCTAATCCTATAAAAACTCCTAATCCTATAACAATTCTAATGCTTCAACAATTTCTCCTCTCAGTTGAAAAGCCATGTTTAGTGTGGAACCGTCTTGGATGTTGTAGTAGCTTAATGTTTTTCCTTCTTCTAGTATTGTTCCTTGGAAAACCAGATCTAAATCATCCATAGGAAGTTCTTTTCCTTCTTCTCTGTTTTTTATAACCCTTTTTACATTCTCAGTCGTGCTGCTAGAGTTGTCAATTTCCAGAGTAATCGACTGTTTTGCAGCTGCACTAACCACATTGATCAACATGGTTTCAATACTTCACTTCCCTTTCCTTTTCTCCTCTTCTCTGTAAGTTGAAAATGATAGACCTATCTAACACTATGAAGCTTTACCATTGACCAATATATAATATATTTTGTATCTTTAAATTGGAGTTGATGAAGATTTTTGCAAAATGTGATTTGAATATCTCAATACAGATTTTCGAAACTCGCCAAACACATTATGACAACCACTTTGATTTTATTAAGGGGTGGTCCCTTATATTAAGTTAGCTAAATTTTATTTAGAAAGGGAAAGGGTTATGTAGTGCAGTTCTCCTGTGATCACATGACAACCTCATATCCTGCACGTCTCTTTACAACTAAATTACTATACTGTTAGCAGAGATTTGGTAAATAAATTGATTTTCAAAAATACATGGTTGAGGGAAGGAGCGAGGAAAAGAGGGTGAGGGATGGGTATCCTGTTGGACAAATCCAATAATGTGGGCACACATATGTAATATAACGTGTATTGCTATCTTAAAGTATAGTCCATTTAAATATGTGATCTAATAGGGGTATTGGACTATAAGGTATTAATAAATAACATGGTGTAAATAAGGATGTAATTTCTAATTCAATGAGGGGCAGAATTGGAAATTCACAGCCCGTAATTTGAAGGGTTGTGACTTATGGACATTATAAATAGGATGGGTCCCCGATTGAGCGTATGCGTAGAAAGAACAAAACTTTGGAATTATTTTCTGTATCCTCTCAACAGAGATCTAAGGGAAAACGCTTGAATCAATCGGAAGATCCAAACAATCCAAACTCATCACAATCAACGGGGAAATCGCTATGGATCGATCCGGTATGTTTCTGTTCTTCTTATTTCCATTGAATCAACTAGAGTCTTAAGCGTATGATTTAATACAACAATTGGTATCAGAGCAACTCTTGTTGATTCCATGTGAAATTATAAAGGAAAACATACAGTGATTATTTGTTTCATACAGTGATATATAGATTCATACAGTGATATATATACATTCATATAATATCAAGGCAATTGAATACTATATGTTATTTATGATTATAGATTCATATAGTTTATGTATTTGGACATGATTATAAAGACATGATTATAGATTCATATGAATAGCATGAATACAGTGATTATGGATTATGTATTAATACAGTGATTGATATAGCATGATCTGGACCTACAGTGATATGTATTCATGACAATTGTCTTCACTGTTTCATTGTGAGTGTAATTGTATTTCCTATTGAAATAGATTACAATTTGGATCAAGGTAAAATAGATGTATTAAAAAAAAAAAAAAAAAATCCGGTTTTACTGTTACAGTGAACAGTGTTTACGATTTCGTGAACAGTGTTTGCTATTTCGTGAACAGTGACACCGTTACGGTGAACAGTGATACGTGTTACAGTGAATAGTAAACGGCGAACAGTGAATAGTGAAAAACGATTTCACTGTTACAGTGAACAGTATCTACGATTATGCAATTTTTTAAAAAATTACTGTTCACATTGACCGTTACTGTTCACATTGACCGCGACTGTTCACCATTGACCGCAACTATTCACTGTTGGGCCTGGCGAATGTTGGGCTTGTATAGTGACTGTTCACGGGCCTTGTGACTGTTCACCTATTGGGCCTGTTGCTGTTATTAATAATTGGGTCTGTTAGTACATTTTACTTTGACTATTGGGCCTGTTGCTGTTGGTAATATTGTTTTAAAGTGTTGGGACCTATGTAATGTGGCTATATTTTATTTAGACCCATGTTTTAATTGTATTAATGGCTATATTTTATTTATACATAGAATATAATTTTGGTTTCATGTATCACTATTGTGTTCCTTATTTAAAATTTACACCATTTAACTAATATGTTGCCAAAGCAACCACTATTAGAAAATATTGGTTGATTTTAAATAAGTGAGCATGCTACTTCCATGTGAAACAATCGGCCCAAAGGAAGATTGTTTTGACCAGATAGTCCCTAGTCTTAAATATGTGATAAAGTTTACTTTACCATGCTTTTATTATGTCAGTCCAAAGAAAAGGCATAATATTAGGCCGGTTTCATTTTGTACGAAGAGTACCACTTACAGATTGATATTTCTGTCCAAAGACTAAATAACAATCCTGTGTTAGGTATCTTAATGTGGGTTTTTATTTACCTATTGTATGAATTTAAAAGTTTATGCAATTGAATAATGACGTGAATATGTTATTTATGTAATTTATTCTCTGTACAGCTAATATGTCTGCTACTAGTATATCTGCTGGTGTAAATAATATTCCCATGCTTAATGGGACAAACTTCAAGGACTGGAAAGAGAACGTGTTAATCGTTCTTGGATGTATGGATCTGGATCTTGCCTTAAGGATTGAGCAACCCGCTCCTCTTACAGATGTAAGTACTCCTGATGCCAGGAAATACTTCGAGAAGTGGGAACGCTCCAATCGCATGAGTCTCATGCTCATAAAGCGAGGTATTCCAGAAGCCTTTAGGGGTGCAATATCCGCAGGGGTGACCAATGCCAGTGAGTTCCTTACTGAACTTGAAAAGCGTTTTGCTAAAAACGATAAGGCTGAAAAAGCACACTTTTAGCTAGCTTGATTTCATTAAAGTATAAAGGCAAAGGAAACATTAGAGAGTACATCATGGAGATGTCTCATCTTGCTTCAAAACTTAAAGCACTGAAGCTTGAGTTGTCTGAGGACTTACTCGTGCATTTAGTTTTAATATCACTTCCTCCACAGTACAGTCAGTTTAAGGTCAGTTACAACTGTCAGAAGGAGAAATGGACTCTTAATGAGCTCATTTCTTACTGTGTACAAGAGGAAGACAGGTTGAAGCAAGACAGAACAGAAAGTGTTCATTTTGCAAGCACCTCTAAAGATAAGGGCACAAAACGAAAGAAGGATTATGAAGCTGCTAAGGGTCCAGCACAAAAGAAACAGAAAGGAAATGAGGGTTGTTTCTTTTGTAAGAAACCTGGACATGTAAAGAAGGAATGTACCAAGTATCACGCTTGGCGTGCTAAAAAGGGTATGTTTCTTGCTTTGGTCTGTTCTGAGGTTAACTTAGCTTCAGTACCTCGAAACACTTGGTGGTTAGATTCTGGTGCTACTACTCACATAAGTGTTTCTATGCAGGGTTGTCTGAGCTACCGAAAGCCAAGTGATGCTGAAAGACGCATCTTCGTGGGCGATGGAAAATCGGTAGAAGTGGAAGCAATAGGAAACTTTAGGTTACTCTTAGGGACTGGTTGTTATTTGGAACTGAAAGACACTTTTGTAGTACCGTCATTTAAACGGAATTTGGTTTCTATTTCCTTGTTGGACAAATTTGGATATTGTTGTTCATTTGGAAATAATCAATTTAGTCTTTCATTAAATTCCAATATTATTGGTACTGGTTCATTAAGCACATTTGATAACCTATATCTTCTTGATACTATTGCCTCATATAATGTAACCTTGCATGTGGAATCACGTGGTACTAAGCGTAAGCTAAATGAAGGAAATTCATCAAAACTATGGCACAAACGTTTAGGACATATCTCGAAAACGAGAATGGAGAGACTTGTGTCAGATGGCATAATAGATTCTCTTGATTTTTCAGACTTTGATGTCTGTATTGAGTGCATCAAGGGAAAACAGACCAAACAAAAGAGATTAGGTGCAAACAGAACTTCAGACGTCTTAGAATTGATCCACACAGATATTTGTGGACCATTCCCTTCGGCTTCTTGGAATGGTCAACAATATTTTATATCATTCATAGACGATTACTCACGCTATGGGTACCTATATCTCATTTATGAGAAATCTGAGTCACTGGATATGTTCAAAGCTTTCAAAGCTGAGGTTGAGAACCAACTCAACAAACGAATTAAAAGTGTCAGGTCTGACCGTGGTGGTGAGTATTACGGCAGATATGACGGTTCCGGTGAACAACGTCCAGGACCATTTGCTAAATTCCTAGAGGAATGTGGAATCGTCCCACAGTACACCATGCCGGGATCACCTAGCATGAATGGTGTAGCTGAAAGACGAAACCGAACTCTTAAGGACATGGTAAGGAGTATGATCAGTCATTCTACATTACCTGAATCACTCTGGGGAGAAGCACTAAAGACTGCAACTTACATCCTTAATAGAGTACCAACTAAAGCGGCTGCCAAAACACCTTATGAACTTTGGACAGGTAGAAAACCTAGTCTAAAACATTTTCACATTTGGGGATGTCCAGCTGAAGCAAGGCCTTATCGGCCGAATGAAAAGAAATTGGACTCCAAAACAGTGAGCAGCTACTTCATTGGCTACTCTGAGCGATCTAGGGGCTACAAGTTCTATAATCCCACTATTAAGTCCATTTTTGAAACGGGGACAGCAACATTTTTTGAGGATGTCGAGTTTGGGGGGAGAAATCAGGTACGAGACATTGTCTTTGAGGAGGAATCAATTTCGACTCCTACTACTGTTGTTGACAATGTACATGTTCCACTACCTGTCATTGATCAAGAAGCAGATCTGGAACCTCAACAGGACAATGTTGAACTACTCCCTGCTCCAATTGAATTAAATATTCCAGAAGAACAAACTCAACAACCTCAAGATCAAATGCCATTAAGGAGATCCACGAGAGAAAAGAGAAGAGCAATTCCGGATGATTATATGGTATTTCTCGAAGAACATGAGGAAAATGATGGATTGGTGGAAAATGATCCAATCAACTTCCATCAAGCCATGCAGGATTCTAACTCTCAAAAGTGGATAGATGCTATGAATGAGGAGTACAAGTCTATGCAAGACAATCAAGTTTGGGATCTTGTCCCATTACCTGAAAATACAAAGCCTATTGGTTGTAAATGGATATTCAAAACCAAGAAGGACTCAAAAGGTAATGTGGAAAGGTATAAAGCTCGTCTTGTAGCTAAAGGCTTCACTCAAAAGGAAGGCATCGACTATAAAGAGACTTTCTCTCCAGTGTCAAAGAAAGACTCATTTAGGACAATCATGGCTCTTGTTGCACATTTTGACTTTGAGTTGCATCAGATGGATGTTAAAACAGCATTTCTCAATGGCGACATTGATGAAACAATTTATATGGTGCAACCAGAAAACTTTGTGTCTGGAGACCCAAAGAATATGGTTTGCAGACTAAAGAAATCCATCTATGGGCTCAAGCAAGCTTCCCGTCAATGGTACTACAAATTTCATCAAGTAATTGTCTCGTTTGGTTTTAAGACAAATGTTGTTGATAACTGTGTATATCATAAGTTCAGTGGGAGTAAGCATATCTTCTTGGTTTTGTATGTTGATGACATATTGCTTGCCACTAATAATATAGACATGTTGCACGAAACCAAGAGATTTCTATCAAAGAAATTTGAAATGAAAGATCTTGGTGAAGCTTCTTTTGTCTTAGGGATTCAGATATACCGGGATCATTTTCGGGGTATTCTTGGATTATCACAAAAGGGCTATATAGAAAAAGTGCTTAAAAGGTTTGGCATGCAAGATTGTAAACCAGGAGATACCCCTATATCTAAAGGAGATAAATTCAGTCTTAAACAGTGTCCTAAGACTAAACTTGAAGTTGTAGAGATGCAAAAGATCCCCTATGCATCCGCTGTTGGGAGTCTTATGTATGCTCAAGTATGTACACGTCCAGACATAGCATTCATTGTTGGAATGCTTGGCAGATATTTGGATAACCCTGGGATGAGTCACTGGAAAGCAGCTAAACGGGTTATGAGATATTTACAGAGAACTAAGGATTACATGCTCACATACAAGAGATCAGATCAGTTGGAGATCATAGGGTATGCTGATTCTGATTTTGCTGGATGCCAAGATAGTAGAAAATCTACATCAGGCTACATTTATCTGTTAGCTGGAGGAACTATTTCTTGGAGAAGTGCTAAACAGACACTCATAGCTTCTTCCACCATGGAAGCAGAATATGTGGCGTGTTTTGAGGCCTCCAACCACGGATTATGGCTGCGTTATTTTGTCACTGGGCTGCGCATTTTGAATGACATAGAAAGACCACTAAAGTTATATTGTGACAATAAGTCAGCAGTTTTATATGCCAACAACAACAGGAGCTCGTCTAGGTCAAATCATATTGACATAAAGTTCCTGGTTGTGAAGGAGAGAGTAGAGAATAAACAGATTTTCATAGAGCATATTGGGACACACTCCATGATTGCGGATCCGCTTACTAAGGGATTACCACCCAAGGTCTTTCATGAGCACACCGCTCATATGGGTGTTATGTCACATGAGGATATCATGGTTTAGTGGGAGTTTTGTTGTTCTATGATGAATTTTTGGACACATTGGTGTAATTTAGTATTTTCTGCAGAAATAAAGTCTTCAGTCAATTGTCTGTTTATTATATGTTTGATCTCATTAAAGATTAAAGTTGGACCGGTTGGAAATAGACATGTTTGGATCACATCACATGTAATTTCCATGCTCTACATCCATGTTTGATCTATGTCATTTGATTATATTGGTATATGTGACTATTGATGGATTTCGTTACGCTACTTGTGACGCAAATCGCTTTAATCCTATATCAATATAGTCAACGGACGAGATTGTTTCGAAATACCTTTACTTGTGATAGCAAGTTTTGAGCTCATACGGTTATACACATTAACGGTAACATATGTGGCCCAAGTGGGAGATTGTTGGACAAATCCAATAATGTGGGCACACATATGTAATATAACGTGTATTGCTATCTTAAAGTATAGTCCATTTAAATATGTGATCTAATAGGGGTATTGGACTATAAGGTATTAATAAATAACATGGTGTAAATAAGGATGTAATTTCTAATTCAATGAGGGGCAGAATTGGAAATTCACAGCCCGTAATTTGAAGGGTTGTGACTTATGGACATTATAAATAGGATGGGTCCCCGATTGAGCGTATGCGTAGAAAGAACAAAACTTTGGAATTATTTTCTGTATCCTCTCAACAGAGATCTAAGGGAAAACGCTTGAATCAATCGGAAGATCCAAACAATCCAAACTCATCACAATCAACGGGGAAATCGCTATGGATCGATCCGGTATGTTTCTGTTCTTCTTATTTCCATTGAATCAACTAGAGTCTTAAGCGTATGATTTAATACAACATATCCCCCTTAAGATGCGTGTTGATGCTTGTTTCGAGGAGTATTGTTGGTTACACCCATCCTTCGCTCCCTTTCATCGCTCCTTCATCCCCCTCGAGATGTGCATCTACACTCTCGAGATATGCACAATGCGAATCTCGAAGGGAATGAGTGGTACACCCCTCCCCTCGCTGATTTCCTCGCCCCTTTCCTCGACAATAAGAAAGGTTCCCTACTTTGATTTCATATTTTTTCATCACTTGGTTTCTTATAATATTTTATTAGACTAAAATAATTAAGGGCTAAAGTCGAAAAGACAACAATTAATATTTTTTCATAATTTAGTTTATATGCTTGGCCTTTCAAATGTGTTAGATTGGACATAGTAAGTGAGTTTTTTTAAATAAATGTTATTTGGTCATGATCATTTGTCCTGAAAGAGAATATAACTATACCAAAAAGGCCAAAAAAAAAATAGGTGTCTAACTTTTGCTTTTGTTTTTTGTAGTAGATACAGTGTTGTATAAAAAATGTTATTTATTTATTCCTCGATGAAGGTAATTTGCATCATCATCTATTTTCTTTTAATATATGTTGTATCAATCTTTGATGTGGTCTGCATATTTGTTTGTATTTTGAATGAATGAACAAAGAGTGATGCTACGGTGCACTAGTACATTGCCTTGTAGTAGATACAGAGTGGTTGAAGAATGAAGAAATGGAGAAGATGGGTTGATTTTTTTTAAACCAAATAGTTACCTCGAGATTAGTATTAGACATTTAGATGGTTTTTATGTTAATTTTAGATGCATTCATGCGGTATTTTATTCAATAAAATCAGATTAATCAGTAACTGTGAGTGATCTAACTAATATCTTAGAAAATGAGAGTTAAACTCAATTAAAATTTTGGATAAGGGTCAAACTAAGTATAAACAAATGAGGGCCAACTAAAAAACTTTTCTTTAATGATGAATTTGCTTAACGCCTAAGTTGTTATTATATCAAATAAATCGAACATACGTTGTATAAAGAAAGTCGATACATATAGCCTATATATCAAGCATCAACTAAAACACAAAAAATCATAAAACATGTGAACCAAAAAAAGATTATCCAAAGATATTACATACTTATTACAATGTCATACTTATTACAATGTCATACTCAAAGAATATCTATTACACATTTAACATTGGGCTTTTGTGACTAATGCAAGTCACCCAAAAACATACACAAATCATATACTTTGTAATTTATCCAAATCTCTTAATAAGCAAGCTTCCTCACTAACCACGTTTCTTTTTCTTGAGGGTTTAGAGATAAGAAAATGTGGATCAAAGTTGGTGTCTTCTCAAACAAGTCTACAGCATCTAAGAACTTCTTCATTGAGATGTTTGGAACAACTCTTAAACTTGAAGTCAATCGATCCCAATCGTCTCCTTTCAACGAGTTAGCAACCTCCTTGTCTACCTCCGCCAACAAATTGTGTTTGGAATTGAACTCTTCACCCAATGACAATCTCTTACCCTTCTCAGAAGAGAGAGATGCATCATCATTTGAATCCATCACATTGTTATCACCAGCATCATCTGTTACATAACATAAAGTCATAAACAAATCTTTAACATTATTTGTGCATAACACAATTTTGTCAACAAGAGTAAAAATCAAACAACAAAGACGATCTAAAGTACATCCAAAAACAATTATATAAAAATTATATATTAATGCAAACTACTACATGAAATGTTAGACATGGAGCCTAATGCAAGGGCATATACACGTCAACAATTGCTGATCTATTCTTTTGATTGAAAGAAGCAAAAACAATCTAGTTTTGAACATTCATAATATACACATAGATAACATAGTTACTTCTCAATGCATAAGAAACACCAGCATCGACTCGATGAAACAAACCAAAAACTTGAAGGGCACAAGCCTAGTAACCCTGACATCTGAACAAACCATCAATCACACAGAGTTCAAACCAATATTGGCACAAACTTTGAATCATATTATCATAACTCAGCTAAATCATGACAACAAACCCACAATTTCCGCTCCCCCGTTCTATTAGGTAAATGTCATTGAAACTTAACCTCAAAATTTATGGTTTCAACATGAATCAGGACGAACAAAAATAATTGTAACAATAACGAAACTAATTATAACAATAACGAAACTAATTATAACTACAATCCATTGCCTTAAAAGTTCAGAATTTTACATAATTGTAACAATAAAAATAAATTTTAAAAAAAAGTAGCAATTTGAATCAGTACCCAAATTCAATCTCCACATACACCCATTGCAAGATTTTGAAACAATCCCATTGCAGAAAACAAATAGAGATGAAATTACTTGCATGTTTGCAAGGGAGGGCCAACATCCAACACTCATTGACTTGCATCCCGCGTCAACATATTTGACTATACAACATTGATAATCAAGAAATATAGTTAATTGCCAAGAAACAGGTTTTGAAGACTGGAAAAGAAGATGACTCACTGAAGGGGAATTCTAATTGTCGAGGAAACCAGCGAGGGAGGGAGGACCCTCCATTTCCCTCGTGATGCGTGCAAGGGATGGGACGCACTCATCGCGAGGGGGATGGAGGGCCTCCCTCCCTCCCTCCAACACTGTTTTCCTTGCTGGTTTCCTCGCCAGTTAGCCAAGCTCCTCACTGAAACATGGAAATGCTTTGTAATTTAAAATCATTGTGTCTTAAACCAGCTAACTTTCTTGAACTGTCCCTTATGCTAAAGTGACTTCATTATGATAATCCATATTGCCTCTCTCTCTCTCTCTCTACCCTGTCCTAAAGCTTGACATATGATTAAGCTTCTTCAAACTCATTATAAACAAGCCACATGATGAGGGTGTAGTTTGAGAACAGGAAAGTGCATTATGCATAGTTTGTAAATGATAGAACTGGGATGAGCCCCCAGCTAGTAGATACAAACCAACACATCTTTCTATCAACATCATTGATTAGTTCAATACTAATGTAGGAGAGAATTCAACTTATCCCAAGTTGTGAACTTCAGCCTCCTACATGCATACCACATTGGCAGATTGATAATCTCACACACCAAACAGTAGGGGAATATTGAAGTCATCGAGACTTCAAAAAATCTCCAAAAACATATGTGATTATCAGTTCCATATCATCCTCACAAATCAAACAATACAAGGATCACTAAACATTGAAGTTGATTCATTAACTACATATTTTACTCGTTAAGATGATACCATACATATGTTGATAAAAATATATAAATAAAAATTACCAATTTTGATGGCAGTAGGACTGTTGCTTGCATCCGCCCATTTGACTCGATGATGAACAACATTTCCTCCACCCCTTAACCGATTCACCAGGACTATAGTAGGACGACCATTACAGTCATACATAGCATCAATTCTCTCTTGATTTCCAGATTCCATTTCTTTACTTAGAATCAATCGCATCAGATCAAGAATTACAACCCCTGCCTCAAGGTGTCTACCTCTAAACAGTAGTCTTTGCTCCTCGGCTTCAATTCCAAATACATCCTCTATCTTAATCTTCAACTCATCGACTGTGTCAGATTCTCCTATTTCCATTGTCCGTGTCCACCCTCTTAGGTCTTTCACAATGACCTGGACTGTTTCTCCTCTCAGTTGAAAAGCCATGTTGATTGTGGAACCGTCTTGGATGTTGTAGTAGCTTAGCATTCTTCCATCTTCTAGTATTGTTCCTCGGAAAACCAGATCCAATTTATCCATAGGAAGTTATTTTCCTTCTTCTCTGTTTTTTATAACATTTTTGATATTTTCAATCGTGCTGCTGGAGTCGTCAATTTCCACAGTAATCGACTGCTTTGCAGCTGCAATATGCACAATGATCTGCATGGTTTCAACACCTCCCTTCCCTTTGCTCCTCTTCTGAAAATGAAAGACCCATCTAAGACTGATGAATGTATGTATAGACTTTTCAGCATTACCATTGACGAAATATATATTTTTTATTTTAAGTTGGAGCTGATGAAGATATATTATATATCTTTTTATTTTAATAATATGGATTTTACTTATAATCTCTAATTCTATCCTACCCCAAAACTTTGCAAAAGGCAATGACTTTTTGACACGATCATTTCTGCTGAAAAATACCATTATTTTCTACTTTATGAAGGACACTACCAATATAAATTTAAACTTGAAAAATCCTCTCCCTCCTATTTTTTTTTTTTTTAAGGCAACTGTGTTGCCGTTGGGTATAGAACCCAAGACATGGGGTTTAAACCACCATAGATTAACCATCCAACTTGGCTACCATTAGCCTATCCCTCATTTCTTATCTCTAAGGAACAAAACCACCATCGCATTGCCTCGTCGGCTGACCGCACCTCTTTTCTCATCTCTTACTCTTCTCATATATTTATCTTCTTCACATCTCTTCTCAGAAAACAACAACAGGGACGGAGCAATAGCAACCACATTACCCTGCCAATCGCACCGCTGGCCTTCTTGTTTCTTCCTCTTCTTCTCAAGTTTTTGCTTCTCCATTTTTTTTACTTTGCAAGGGCAAAAAATTTTGATCCTCACACAGGCATCTGCGAGTGAAGAACTCGTCCCTGCAGAGTCATTCGCAAGGATGGATTCTCCACTCAGAGATGCTTGTGCGAGTGCAAAAGAGAAAAAAACACAAAGAATAATGCGAGGTCGGGGAGGGGTGGTATGGCTGACAGTGGGGTGGTTGTTGTTTCTTGCATGGAGATTTGGAGGAGAACATATACATGTCTCAGCCAGCCAGATATGTTGTTGTTGGTAAGGAAGAAAATGTATGCAAATTGAAGAAGTCACTATATGGATTGAAGCAATCTTTGAGGCAGTGGTACAAGAGGTTTGATACTTTTATGATTGAGCAGGGATATGCAAGGAGTCAGTATAATCCTTGTGTATTCACACAGAAGCTCAACGATGGGTTTTTCATGTTTCTCTTACTTTATGTTGATGATATGCTCATTGCTACGAAGAGCATGAAGAAAATTGATAAATTGAAGTTGAAACTTAGCATGGAGTTTGAGATGAAAGATTTTGGTTCAGCAAAAAAAATACTTTGGATGGAGATAATGAGAGATAGGAAGAAAGGTAGATTGACATTGTCTAAACAACGAAGGAATGGGCGAGGAAACCAGCGAGGGAGGGGGTGAAGTTGTTCACCCCTCCTCGAGATGCGTGAAAGTGTCTTGAAACACGAACTTGCACGCATCTCGAGGGTGGTGAACTGCTTCACCCCCTCCCTCGCTGGTTCCCTCGACATTTAGAATTCCCTTTAAAAAATAAATGGTTGTTGGAAGGAGCGAGGAAAAGGGGGTGAGGGATGGGTGTCCCCCTCGAGATGCACGTTGACGCTTGTCTCGAGGAGGATGGGTGGTTACACCCATCCCTCGACCCTAGAAGGACTCAATCACCTACTGCAAAAATTCCAAATGGCGAGGAAACAAGCGAGGGGGAGGGTGTGACCATTCATCCCCCTCGAGATGTACGCCTGCACCCTCGAGAGTCACAATAGTGTGGATTTTGAAGGGGATGAGTGGTACACCCCCTCCCCCTCGCCCCTTTCGTCGACAATAAGAAAGGTTCCCTACTTTGATTTCATATGTTTTTCATCACTTGGTTTCTTATAATATTTTATTAGACTGCAATAATTAAGGGCTAGACTCGAAAAGACAACAATTAGTATTTTTTTATAATTTAGTTTATTTGCTTGGTCTTTCAAATGTGTTAGATTGGACATGGTAGGTGAATTTTTTTAAATAAATGTTATTTGGTCATGATCATCTTGTAAGAGAATATAACTATACGAAAAAGGTCAAAAAATAGGTATCTAACTTTTGCTTTTGGTTTTTGTAGTAGATACAGAGTTGTATAAAAAATGTTAATTATTTATTCCTTGATTAGGTAATCTGCATCATCATCTGTTTTCTTTTAACATATGTTGTATCAACTTTTGTTGTTCTTTGCATATTTGTTTGTATTTTGAATAAATGAACAAATAGTGATGCTACGGTGCACTGGTACCATACATGGTGGTAGATGTACCTCAAGATAGGAGTTAACACAACACCAGCCAAGGTACCCGTGCACCTTAGAATTTCCCATGAACAAAAGCTCAAAGTCTAACTTGCATAAATTGACATTTTTGTAATAACCTCCAAAATAATATCACTTTTGAATTGTAACAGTTCACCAAACAATTGTATGCATTTTTAAAAATAAAGTGATACAATAATTGTATCACCATGAAGAGTATGGTGCTACAAGTGATACTATTCATGGTGATTTAATTTATTGTATCACTTTTTTGTGTAAGTGTTTTTCAGTTTTTTAACTGAATTTAGTTTTGACTTGAAATTGTTTGGTGGACTGTTACTACTGAAAAATGTTACTATTTTGGTGGTTGTTACAAAAATGCCAATTTAGTAAAGTGTTGGAAAGAGGAAGCGAGAGAGCAGTAAAAAAGCATCACGAAGGGAAAATGCATTCCACTTAAGAAGCCTTCTTGTAAGCAACCATATCATTGATAACTGCTATTGATACACATATTGAGCCAATGAAACACATTGATCAACAAATCAATTACACAAGGTTGTCTAGAGCAACAATTGTGTTGTAGTTGAAGTAGTGCATAATGGAGTTGAAGAAGGCACTATCAAGAGTCAATCCCACCTGAAGTGGGCTCACTTATTTCGTGGAAGTAAGTGTTGGGTCCGGGGTTGATATGGTCCCGAACCACCTTCACAAATCCGGGGGTGATGAGGCCTCGAACCACTTCACATACACGAGATTGCTGGTCCACTTAACATGTCTCAAGCAACGATATTGTCCCCAACTTAAACACCTGTCTCCCTTTCGGGTGTGGGGTTTTTACGAACGGAGCTCAACTTTTCAAATGCTTCCAAAAGGCCTCGTCGCTTATTAAGACATATCTAATCACTTATATTCCTCACAGGATGTTGGTCATTACTCGATGTGAGACTATGTTGAGTCAACATCTCCAACAATCTCCACCTTGGTGAAACATATTGAGCCCACCAGGCCCAGGGTAAGCTCCACCACGTGTTATTATGCACTTCCAACTCGCCAAGCCCAAGGCCGAACCATCGGCTCTGATACCACTTGTTGGGTCCGGGGTTGATAAGGTCTCGAACCACCTTCACGGATCCAAGGGTGATGAGGCTTCGAGCCACTTCACATACACGAGATTGCTGGTCCACTTAACATGTCTTAAGCAACGATATTGTCCCCAACTTAGACACTCGTCTCCCTTTCAGGTGTGGGGCTTTTACGAACGGAGCTCAACTTTTCAAATGCTCCCAAAAGGCCTCGTCGCTTATTAAGACATATCTTATCACTTATATTCCTCACAGGATGTTAGTCATTACTCGATGTGGGACTATGTGAGCCAACATCTCCAACAATAAGAATTGGAAAGAGGTGGAGTCTCCTATCTACTACTCAAACCTCATGATTGAGGATGGTAAGTTAGTATGCCCACCAGGTATTCGAGAAAAACCCAAGCTTGTTTGGTTAGACCAGTTGGTGGGGATGTTATTTGAGGGACCTCCCCCATTCATCCAAGTCAAGATAGCTGTGGAGAGGAAGTGGAAACCAAAAGGAGCTCTGGAAGTTACATGGAATGGAGCGTTCTTATTCTTTAAGTTTACGAATGAAGATGATCGAGGCAAAGCGCTTGAAGAGGCCATTCAAAGTCAGGGACAAACTCATGGAGACTAAACCATGGAAGATCAATGCAATTCCAGTAAGGGTGCATCTCTATAATGTTCCCACATGTATCTGGTCCAAGGAGGGGTTGAGCTATATTACTAGTTTGATTGGGAAAATTGTTAGGTTTGATCGAACCACCTCAACTAGAACTTGCCTCACTTGTGCAACAATTTGTGTGGAAGTGAAGCTTTATAAGGAGCTCCCAAATCTCATTAAGTTAGATGGAGTTCAAATCTCACTTATTAAGTCAGATTCTCCTATCTCCTCGGTTGAAAAGCCGTGTTGAGTGTGGAACCGTCATGGATGTTGTAGTAGCTTAGTGTTTTTCCTTCTTCTAGTATTGTTCCTTGGAAAACCAGATCCAATTCATCCATAAGAATTTCTTTTCCTTCTTCTTTGTTTTTTACAACATTTTTTACATTTTCAATCGTGCTGTTGGAGTTCTCAATTTCCTGAGTAATTGACTGCTTTGCAGCTGCAATATGCACAATGATCTGCATGCTTTCAATACCTCCCTTGCCTTCCCTTCCCTTTTCTCCTCTTCTGTACAAGTTGAAAATGATGGGCCTGTCTAAGACTTGTGAAGGTATAGACATTTCAACTTGAATGGAGCAACATGTGCTAGACATAATGCATTTACATTGACGATTATATAAAATATATTTTTTATTTTTAAATTGAAGTTGACCGAAGATATAGTATATATATTTAATTTTAATAATAGGATTTTACTTATAGTCTCAGATGCTGCTACACCCCAATTTTTGAAAAATATGTTTTGCACATCTCAATACAAAATTTTCAATACTCGCACAACACATTACAACGACTACTCATTGTATCAAGGGGTCCCTTATTAAGTTGACTTAATTTGATTTAGAAAGGGAAAGGGTTATATGGTGCAGTTCCCTTGTGAGCACTTGACAATGTCATATCCTGCACGTCGCCTTACAACTAAATCTGGATAACATGCATGCTAATTAGTATAATGTTAGCGGAGGTTTGGTAAATAGATTTTTTTGCAACAATACATTGTCGAGTAGCAATGCGTTCCACACAATCTACTTGGTAAAGCTAAGCTTTTTTTTTAGAGAAATACACAGGTGGTAGCATCTCAACATTGATCTTGCTGAACGCTATAATTGTTCAACGATCTCTGATTTTTAGTTTGTTTAGGATGAAATACACAGGTCTAGAAGTTAAGGTTTTAACGAGGATCTGGACACCTCCTCTTAACTGGAAACCCATGTGAAGTGTGGAATTCTCTGGGATGTTGTAATCAACGAAGGTCTTTTTTTCATCTAGTTCTCTCCCTGCAGAGAATAAATTCCATTTTGATCAAATATGTTGGAGCTTTCTACTTGGAGAGTAATTAAATTCCCCTTCTTTCTCTTCACACAGATTTGCTTGATGGACAATCTTCTTTTTTTTCTTTTCTAGAGCTAAGAAGTAAAACTTCCCCATTGCACAATTAGATGATTTGAAGGACTGAGTGATATTCTTATTGATACCTGGAGCTGAGAACTTTTCCTCACTGCCAAATCCAAAGTCACATTTTGTATTGTTTGAAAACTACAAGAAAATAATATATATACATTCTTTTTTATAATAAGAACACTACTTACAAATGATGACAGACAGAAGCTAACTAAATTTTCGTCAGTTATATATGGAAGAAGATGAGGAAGTAAGCTGGAAATGATGCAGAAGAAGGATATAGGATAAACCAGTTAATACCGAGGCAACGACATAGCAAGTTATTGATTCCATTAAGTTTGAATTCTTTGGTGAAACCTTATTGTTGCGCCTTATTGCGGAAGCGAGTAGACACCAACAATTGCACACAAGTACCACAAGGATCCAATCAATTAAATAGAGCAACTAGCAATGAAATAAATTAGAGAAAGTTAAGAACATACCACAAGAGACACAAGGTTTACGTGATTCAACAAATTGCCTACGTCCACGGTGAGGTGATTCCACTATATTCAAGAACAAGGTACAAGAAGATGACAATTCTCACACAATCTCTCAACAAGAGATGAAACAATTTTAGCAATTGTCTTTCTCTATTCCCTGTGCTTCAAAGTTTTTCTACGTGCAATCATCATAAAAAAACACTTACAGTTCCTTGTGTCGCAACAATTGGTATCAGAGCACTAAGGGAATTGATCTTGAATTGTTCTACTCAAGATTGTGAAGATTCAAAAGTGCTAGAATTTTTTTGTTCACAAGTTGTTTGAAAAAAAAAAAAAAAATACCGTAGTGAAGCTTCTTGTCTAGAAAGTCACAGGTTTTGTTTGCAATGACATCCAAGGTGAGCAAGGCACATGTGGGAAGTATGAAATCGAGAAATTTAATGGTAAGAACGATTTCGGATATTGGAGAATACAAATGAGGAATTTGCTTATTTCTCAGAAATTACACAAGGCATTACTAGGGAAGGATAAAAAGGTTGAAACCATGTCAGATGATGAATGGAAAGAATTGAATTTGGAGGCGCGTGCTGCTATTTGCTTGTGTCTGGATAGAGACATAGTTTTTTTAGTTAATGAAGAGACTACGACAGCTGATGTTTGGTTGAAGCTTGAGTCACAGTTTATGACTAAGACATTATCAAACAGGTTATACTTGAAAACCCAATTGTACAGACTAGCAATGGATGAGGGCACTCCAATTGGTGATCATATCGTCAAGTTTACATGGATTATCTCAAATTTGAGAGATGTGGATGTGAAGATTGAGGATGATGACCAATGCAATTATATTGCTTTACTCCTTGCCGCAGTCATATGAAAATCTTGTACAAACAATTTTGTTTGGGAAAGATGAACTTACATTTGATGAAACTACCGGTGCACTCTTGTCCAATGAGATTCGGAAGAAAACTTCATCAAATGGTAGTGGGAAAGATCAAGCTGAAGGGTTGGTTGTTAGAGGAAGGTCTCAAGTGAAATCATCTTCAAAGAGTGAGAAATCTAGATCAAAGTCTAGAGGTCCACAATGTCACAAATGTAGAGAGTGGGGGCATATTAGAAAAAATTGTCCAAATCAAGGTAAGAGTAATCTTGATAACAGTTGGAAGGGCAAAAAAAAACAAGATAAGGGTGATACTAATGAAGCAAGTTATGCATCTAGTACGGAAAATGATGAAGAATGTTATTCAATTGCGGGTGAAACTACAAAAATCTCTGGGAGATGGCTCCTTGACTCTGGGTGTTCTTACCATATGTGCCCAATGATGCAGATTTAACTAACCTAAATAAATAGGTTAATTTAACCTAATTTTAATAACTGCAAGTGCACAGTGTCTAACTGGTAGACAAGGGCAAGTACAGGTCGATCCCACAAGGACTGTGGTTGCAATTAAATTTCAGGGTTTATTTAAACTAATTTAAAGGAAAGGGGGTTACAACATTTTTAAAACTAAACTAAAAATAAATTAAAGATAAGAAAAATAAAACAAAATAAAATGATAAGATGGATGGAATGGATTTTGTGTGGTTTGGATTCACCGATGAGCTAACAAAAATATATTTAAATCTAAATTACTGAAATATTAAAAGAGAAGCTTTAGGGATGAGAATCCCTTGCTTACACCGAAGATGTGATCATTAAAGCTTCAATTCCAATCATATCAAGTTTCTTTTAAACATTAACAATTTATCTCAAGCAAGTGAACTTTCACCAAGCATTAAGTGTCTTTTTAGGGCACACTTAATCAAAGTTAAGTTTAAAACTTTTTAGCATATGCTTTGAATATTAATCAAAGGTAAATCTAACTACCAAACATATCAATTTTTAATTGAACATGAAAGGTGAAAGCAGTTAATCAATATTCAGAAATAAATTGTTGTTGAACAATAAAACCTTAATTCAGTAAAATAAATTTAAAATAATTCATAAGCTTGAGATGGTGGCACTCAGCAAATCAGCAGGTGGGTGTGCACAAATCCCGAGGAAATGGTCCAAAACCCGCTCTGTGGTGGTACAGAGCAAAACCGGGGGTGGAAAAAGCTGAATAACCGAAATAACCAATTCCCGCCCTCGCTACAGTGCTGCTACAGTGCAGCTAAGTAGCCGCCCGTCTTCTCCAGCGAGACAGCGCGGTTATCGGCCTCGTTCTCGCTCCTTGCGACCGTCCTCGACCTCAAATCATCTCAAGAGCCTGCAAAAGACAATAAACAGTGAGGAAACACCAATAAAACAACAAAACAGAGAGAGAGAACAGGAAGAAAACCTCCCTGTTTTTGCTTCCTGTCGCGACGGTGGTGCACCGCGGTGCGGCTCTGGTTGTGGTGGTTCTCCGGTGGTGGAGAGAAGGTTTGAGGCCTGGACGAATAGAGGACAGAGAGAGTGGAGGAAGACGGGCTGTGGCGAGGCAGAACAGAGCCGCGGTGCGACTCTGTTTCTCGGCCTGGTTGGTGGCTCTGTCGCGGCGATTCGTGCGGAGGTTGTGGGGGTGGGACTTGTGCGGAAGTGGTGGCGGTTGTGTGGACAGGGGAGAGGAGCAGTGAGTGGTGGCGATGGAAAAGTCGACGTGAAACAGGGTTGTCACACCCCTGTTTCACGGTGGTGACGGTGGTGGCTTGTGATGATAATCACCTTGAGAGGAGGAAGAGGGTTTGATCTCCACTTCCAATCTGCTCCCTTCTCTTCCTCCCTCCCCCATTCTTACCCTATCGTATTGTATTTATAGAAATAGGTTTGGGTTTGGTTTTAGGGTATGAATGGGTTTAGGTTTGGGTTTGGGTTTGGTTTTAGGGTATGAATTGGGTTTAGGTTTAGGTTTTGTGATTGCTTTATACCATCATTGGAATCGACTAATTGTCGTTCCTTAACTTGCCGGTTTAATCTGATTTCATCGTTTACGCTCAAATTCCTATAAAGATATGAAAACGAAATAATTACTATAAAATATAATAATCGAAACACTAACATGTATAAATTAAGGGGTATATTATGTAATAATTATGTGACTATCACCCAAACAGGGAGTGGTTCACTACCTATGAGCACATTGATGGTGGTACTGTTCTGATGGGTAATGATTACGCTTGCAAGACAGTTGGAATTGGAACAATGAGGATTAAGATGTATGATGGTGTTGTGAGAACCTTAACTGATGTGAGGCATGTCGCAGCCTTGAAAAAGAACCTTATCTCGCTTGGTGTTTTAGACTCTAATGATTGTAAGTTTACAGCGGTAGGTAGAGTTTTAAAGGTTGTCCGTGGGTCTTTGGTTGTCATGAAAGGGATCAAATAAGGTAACTTGTACACCTTGATGAGTAACGTTAACACGGTAACAGGAAATGTGGCAGTGGGAACTTCTTCATCGGAAAACACTAGGTTATGGCACATGCGACTTGGGCATATGACAGAAAAAAGATTGTCTCTACTGAGCAAGCAAGGGTTACTTAAGGGTATGCAGAAACCGACTATGGAGTTTTGCGAGCATTGTGTATATGGAAAACAATGCAGGGTAAAGATCAGTACAAGCAAGCACAGGAGCAGAGGTATTCTAGACTATGTGTGCATACAGATGTGTGGGGACCAGCGAAGGTCGCCTCTAAGGGAGGTTCCAGGTACTTTGTCTCCTTCATTGATGATTATTCTCGTTACACATGGGTATATTTTTTGAAGTCCAAGAATGAAGTATTTGAGACATTTAAAAGGTGGAGAGCAATGGTTGAGAATAAAACTGGAAGAAAGGTGAAGACTTTGAGGTCTGATAATGGTACCGAGTATACTGAGGGTACTTTCAAACAGTTTTGTGATCAGGAAGGAATTGTTCGACATTGGACGGTTAGAGACACGCCACAACAAAATGGAGTTGCTGAGAGATTGAACCATACTATGCTTGAAAGAGCTAGGTATATGCGCTCCAATGCTTGTCTTGACAGAGAATGGTGGGCTGAATCAATAGCCACAGCGTGTTTCTTGATTAATAGATCGCCACATTCTACATTAGACTGCAAAACACCTTATGAGGTGTGGTCAGGTGAACATGCTGATTATAGTATACTGAAAGTTTTCGGTTGTATTGCCTTCTACCATGTGAAAGAAAATAAGCTTGATGCTAGGGCTAAGAAGGCCATTTTCTTAGGGTATGCAAAAGGCGTGAAGGGTTATTGTCTATGGTGTTTAGAGGATAATAAATTTGTGATCAGTCGAGATGTTACATTTGATGAGAATTCCTTGTTAGCTTGTACTAATGTTAAGGAGTTGGTTGATAGTGGTGGTGAATCTAATAACACTCAGAAAGTGGAAGTTGAAGCGTCTGTGGATGCAGTAGATGAACAAGTGGTTGAAACAGGCACACATGATCTGAATGATGAGCCTGAAGACCATGAGGAACAATAACCAGTTGAAGATAATCAATCCCAGCTGCAACCTTTGGCCTTAACTAAGTCAAAACGATCGGTTAAGCAAGTTCAAAATTTTGGCTTTGAAGAACCAATGAAGCACTATGGTCAGTTGAATACAGTTGATTTGGTTGCATATGCACTCTCTGTGGAAGATGATGAGCCAACTACTTAGAAGCAGACCGCTCGTCATTCAGATAATCAGAGTTGGTTAGTAGCTATGCAGGATGAGATGGAGTCTCTCCAGAAGAACCATACTTGGGATCTAGTGTCGTTGCCTAATGGAAGGAAAGCAATTGGCTGCAAGTGGGTGTTTAAGAAGAAACAGACTACTCTAGAGTCTGGTACTCAATTCAAGGCAAGATTAGTAGCTAAGGGTTTTGCTCAGAGGGAAGGCGTTGACTACAATGAGATATTTTCGCCTGTGGTAAAACACACTTCTATACGTGTGTTGTTGAGCTTGGTAGCTCATGGTGACCTTGAGCTTGAACAACTTGATGTGAAAATAGCTTTCTTGCATGGAGACTTAGAGGAGGAAATTTATATGCATCAGCAGGAAGGTTTTAAGGTTGTTGGAAAAGAAGACCATGTTTGTCGTTTGAGGAGATCACTTTATGGGTTAAAGCAGTCACCTAGGCAGTGGTACAAACGGTTTGACACTTTTATATTGATGGGTTCACACGAAGTAAGTATGATTGTTGTGTTTACTTGAAAAAACTTCGTAGTGGTGATTTTATTTATCTTTTGCTCTATGTTGACGATATGCTCATTGCTTGTAAGAGTATGGTGGAGATAAATAAATTGAAGTCTCAACTTGCATCTGAGTTTGAGATGAAGGATATGGGTGCTGCAAGGAAAATACTTGGTATGGAGATAAGAAGAGAAAAAGAGAATAAAAAATTATTTCTTTCACAGAAGGGGTACCTTGAGAAGGTCATATCACGGTTTGGCATGGAAAATGCAAAGCCGGTTATTACTCCTTTGGCTTCACATTTTAGACTTTCTTGAAAGTTATCTCTAGTCACAGTGGAAGAAAAGGAATACATGTCGCATGTTCCTTATGCTAGTGCAGTTGGCAGTTTAATGTATGCTATGGTGTGTACACGCCCTGACATTTCACAGGCTGTTAGTGTTGTGAGCAGGTATATGGAAAACACTGGGAAGAAACATTGGGAGACAGTGAAATGGATGCTTAGGTACTTAAAAGGTACCTTGGATGTGGGTTTGGACTTCGGTGGAGATTCATGTCAGGTTCGTGGGTTTGTTGATTCTGATTATGCTGGTGATCTAGATAGACGAAGATCTACTACTGGTTACGTATTTCAGATATACGGTGCTCCAGTTAGTTGGAGATCTATGCATCAGAATACAGTGGTTCTCTCTACTACAAAGGCAGAGTATATGGCATTGATAGAAGGTGTAAAAGAAGCATTGTGGCTTCAAGGTCTTGTAAATGACTTGGGTGTGGAACAAGATAGTGTTGAGGTTCTCTGTGACAGTCAGAGTGCCATCCACTTGGCTAAAAATCAGGTTCATCATGCAAAGACTAAGCATATTGACGTCCGATATCACTTTGTTCGAGATGTAATTGAGGATGGTGATGTGTCTTTGGTGAAAGTACACACAAAAGACAACCCTGCTGATATGTTGACAAAAGTTGTTTCTGGAGTTAAGTTCCAACATTGTTTGGACTTACTCCACATTGACTCATGTTGATTGAGGGCCCTTTGGGGCGTTGCCCTTCGGGGCGGTTTCGTGAGGTGACAAAGCTATGATGGAGTGTTGATCAGTTTATTCTTATGCCTTCTTTCGGCTCATTTTTTTCCTTATAAAAAATTCGCCGAGGTGGAGAATTGTGAAATAGGAAACTGTTTCACAAACAGGAATAGGAAACATAACTGTTTTGTGAAACAGGAAACGTGTTTGAAACAGGAAATTGTTTGGACTTCTGGAAACTGTTTTTTGAACAGGAAACAAATTCTAGGAAAGAGGAAACTACTGCGAAACAGGAAACTGTTGTTCCTATAATTTGTTTCATGTTCAAAAAACAGTTTCCAGAAGTCCAAATAGTTTCCTGTTTCAAACACGTTTCCTGTTTCACAAAACAGTTATATTTCCTATTCCTGTTTCACACTTATAAATTAACAATGACTTGATCATCTTCCTATCTGTTGTTCTAGCTAGTACAATAAAGCATTGAAGTCATAAAAAAGAACACCTGAAGTGATTCTGAAAGCTTACCACTCCTAGTTGTTATTTAATCAGTCATGTTTTTTATCAATAAAACAGTAGATGTATTAATAGGTACTAGTGCAAAAGGTAATTTGTTAGTATACTTGTAAGTTGCAACATGATCAAAATGAACTAAACGGTAAAAAACAAATGTGCATATAGATTAACCAGAAATACATGAAGTCAAATATGGTTGAAAAGCAACGGTACTCGAAATAGGCAACAACTGAAATCCCAACACCCTTAAAACAAAGAAGGAAAATGTTGTAACTTCTGTCACAAAGTCTTTTCTTAATTTGCTGACAAACTCATTGAATGACATCCCTTCCAATGTTTATTTTTTATTTTCTTCCCCAATTCAAATTGATGAATGATACCTTAAATTGGTATAAGAGTCTGATCTTGTTGCATGCTTTTTTATTATGGCATCCTTCCCAGTTTCCCCCTTTCTTCATCTTCATCACGTTGACTGCCATTAACTGAGGAATCGTTAATGTTCCATTCCAGATATTTATGAATAGAATTAGCTCCTTACGCCAATTTCTGAAGGTAACATATGCTAGGATGATTCTTCCAAACTCAATAACTAAGTTTGTATTATTTTCATCTGGCCAAATATCAGAACATTGTCGATCTGGAGGATGTTTATTCTTTATAAATGTTTGGTTTCATGGGGTGTGTTGCTTCTGCTCCTGCTCCTGCTCAACTTAACAATCCAATTCCACCTTGGCTAGGTGGAATTTCAAACCAAACTTTACAAAAACACAATGTTCACAAACATTCATATTGTATATCTTCATATCTTCTACCTAGTGTTTCTTTAACAACTCGTGTAGAATCTTTTCACCTTTACTGCCTGCACAGAAATGCCAAATCCTCGAGCTATCCAAACATATATCTTTGGAGCTGTCAGTAACTCCACCAGAAGCAACATCCACTGAGTCAATGGGATGGATGGGTTTGAGGAGAATGGTGCTTTGCAGGGCAGTTGAAGAAGGAAGAAACGGAGAAGATGGGTAGATTTTTTTTTCTTTTTTCTTTTTTCTTTCGACCATATGGTTACCTTGAGATTAGTACTAGGCATTTAGATGCATTTTATGTGATTTTATGGGTTTGGCATGTGTCTTTCATGTACATTCATGACAGGGGTATTTTAGTTAATAAAATAACATTAACTATTCAATGGGTTGACCTAACAAATCTGAAAATGAGGATTAGACTCAATTAAAATTTTTAATGAAGGTCGAACCCAATTAAATTTTAAATGATGACCAAACTAAAAAAAAAACTTTGTTTTCAATGATGAATTTGCTTTAGCCCTAAGTTGTTATTATATCAAATAAATCGAGCATACGCCATATAAAGAAAGTATAGACATATAGCCTTTGTTATTATATCAAATAAATCGGTTGAGGAACGATATGAGATTTAATCGAATTAATCATTATTAATCGACATATATTTTATAAACATATTTTCTTTATCCTTCTAAGTAAACGTATATCCTTCTAAGTTATATGTTTACTTAATTTTTTTTTAATATTTATTGAAGTAGTAAAAATCACATGTCACAATTTAAAGGCAAACTATAAGCAATATATATATATATAAATTATCTTTCTTTCTCTATAGCCTCTTCGCCCACTCTTGGTTTAGCCTTATGACTAGAAATTGATGAGGTTAAGAAAATAAAAATTATTTATTTTTTCTCATTTGTTTCTACTACATTGTCATGAACCAATTAATTGGGGAGTTTTGAAAGCGATTAATCCCTAGATCAGCCGGAAGCCGACGATTACTCAGCCAAGAGATTATTCAAATGATTAATTGAAAAATTGTAACTTTCTATTAGCGAGAAGAAATTAATCGCCAATTAATCACTAATTAATAACATAGTTTACAGAGTTAACCATCAAAACTAAAACATAAATAATCATAAAACATATGAACCAAAATAGATTATCCAAAGTTATTACATACTTATTACAATGCCATGTAAAACATAAGTATATTGGAAGCTCTTAATAACCTAGCTTCCTCACTAACCACTCTTCTTTTTCTTGAGGATTTAGAGATAAGGAAATGCGGATCAAAGTTGGTTTCTCCTCAAACAAGTCTATAGCATCTGAGACCTTCTTCCTTGAAATGTTCGGAACAACTCTTAAACTTGAAGTCAATCGATTCCAATCGTCTCCCTTCAACGAGTTAGAAACTTCCTTGTATACCTCCGCCAACAAATTGAGCTTGGAATTTAACTCTTCATCAAATGACAATCCCTTACCATTCTCAGAAGTGACGTGTTGACTCATGGATGAAGATCCAGAAGGGTGAGATGCATGATCATTCGAATTCATGACATTGTCATCATTAGTATTATCTGTTACATAACATAAAAAAAATCTTTAGCATTATCTAAACATAACACAAAATTTTGTCAACATGAAATAAAAAAACAAAAACGAGCTAAATATCAGATGCCATTTTAGAAGTTTGGTAGATGTTCTGAAGTTCTCAAGAGAATGAACTAAATCAACAAGGAAACAAAGAAACTAACTTAACAGCACATTTATGTCTCAAAAGAATGCAGGAGAGTCAAATTCTGGTACATGTATATATACCAGTTGATGCCCCCATCAACCCTGTTTGCTTTGTGAAAAAAAAATCTAAAATTTAGGTCGGGAATACACGATAGACACACATTTTGATAACCATGTTTTCCTCCCATAAAGTACATCCAAAAAAACTTGTAAATTTTTTTTATATTTATGCAAACTACTACATGAAACATTAGAGATGGAGCCTAATGCAAGGGCAGACATGGAACCTAACGCAAGGGCATATACACGTCAACATTTACTGATCTATTTCTTTTGATTGAAAGAAGCAGAAACAATCTAGTTCTGAACATCCATAATATACACCCATAGATAACATAGTTACTTCTCAATGCAGAAGAAACACAAGCATCGACTCGATGAAACAAACCAAGAAATTGAAAGGCACAGGCCCAATAACCCGCACATTTGAACAAAACACCAATCACACAGAGTTCAAACCAATATTGGCACAAACTTTGAATCATATTATCATAACTCAGCTAAATCATGACAACAAACCCACAATTTCCGCTCCCCCGTTCTATTATGTAAATGCCATTGAAACTTAACCCTAAAATTTATGATTTCAACATGAATCAGGACCAACAAAAGTACCGTTTTGATCCCAAATGCTAAAATTACAATAACAAAACTAATTATGACTACAATCCATTGCCACAAAAGTTCAGAATTTTACACAATTGTAACAATAAAAATAAATTTTTTAAAAAAAGTAGCAATTTGAATCAGTACCCAAATTCAATCTCCACATACACCCATTGAAAGATTTTGAAACAATTAAATTGAATATACCGCAAAGGCATTCTTAAGAATGTTAATGTTGACCGATTTGAATGTACCCACATCTGACCTTCCCTAAAGATTTGCAAGGAAAAAAAAAATCCCACTTTCGTTGAAATAATAAGGAATTCGCTATATAAATACATAAATAAAACTTACCATTGTCACCACTAGCATCATTTGAATCCATCACATTGTCATCACTAGCATCATATGTTATATAACATAAACAAATCTTTAGCATTATTTGTAGATAACACAATTTTGTCAACAAGAAGTAAAAATCAAACAACAAAGACGATCTAAAGTACATCCAAAAAAAACTTACATAAAAATTTTATATTTATGCAAACTACTACATGAAACGTTAGACATGGAGCCTAATGCAAGGGCATATACATGTCAACGGTTACTGATCTATTTCTTTTGATTGAAAGAAGCAGAAACAATCTAGTTCTAAACATCCATAATATACACCCATCGATAACATAATTACTTCTCAATATAGAAGAAACACAAGCATCGACTCCATGAAACAAACCAAGAAATTGAAGTGCATAGGCCTAGTAACCCTCACATTTGAACAAATTAAACACCAATCACACAGAGTTCAAACCAATATTGGCACAAACTTTGAATCATATTATCATAACTTAGCTAAATCATGACAACACACCACTATTTCCGCTCCCCCATTCTATTAGGTAAATGCCATTGAAACTTAACCCTAAAATTTATGGTTTCAACATGAATCAGGATTAACAAAAGTACCGTTTTGATCCCGAATGCTAAAATTACAATAACAAAACTAATTATGACTACAATCCATTGCCTCAAAAGTTTAAAATATTACATAATTGTAACAATAAAAATAAATTTTTTAAAAAAAAGTAGCAATTTGAATCAGTACCCAAATTCAATCTCCACATACACCCATTGCAAGATTTTGAAACAATTAAACTGAATACATCGCAAAGGCATTCTTAAGAATGTTAATTATGACCGATTTGAATGTACCCACATCTGACCTTCCCTAAAAATTTGCAAAGAAAAAAAAAATTCCCACTTTCGTTGAAATAATAAGGAATTCGCTATATAAATACATAAATAAAACTTACCATAGTCATCACAAGCATTATTTGAATCCATCACATTGTCATCACTAGCATCATCTGTTATATAACATAAACAGATCTTTAGCATTATTTGTAGATAACACAATTTTGTCAACAAGAAGTAAAAATCAAACAACAAAGACGATCTAAAGTACATCCAAAAAAAACTTACATAAAAATTTTATATTTATGCAAACTATAAGGAATTCATTATATAAATAATAAATAAAACTTACCAATTTTGATGGCAGGAGATGATCTCTTCCGTGGACTGCTGCTTCCATCCGCCCACTCGATTTGCCGATTCCCTAATTTATGAAATATCGACCATATAGTAGGACGGACATTACAGTCATACATATCATCAATTCTCTCTTGATCTCCAGATTCCAAATACTTTACTTTGAATCAATCTCATCTGATCAAGAATTACACCCTCTTCTTTAAGGCGTTCAGCAAAAAAACAGAATCTTTGCCGATCGTGGTTAAGTTCAACTCCAAATAAATCCTCTATCTTCTTCTTCAAATCATTGAATGTGTCAGATTCTCCTATAGTTTCTATTGTCCATGTCCGCCCTCGATGGTCGTCCAAAAAGACCTGGACTGTTTCTCCTGTCAGTTGAAAAGCCATGTTGAATGTGGAACCGTCTTGGATGTTGTAGCTTAATGTTTTTCCTTCTTCTAGTATTGTTCCTTGGAAAACCAGATCCAATTCATCCATAGGAAGTTCTTTTCCTTCTTCTCTGTCTTTTATAACCTTTTTTACATTTTCAATCGTGCTGCTGGAGTTGTCAATTTCCAGAGTAATCGACTGCTTTGCAGCTGCAATATGCACAATGATCTGCATGGTTTCAATACCTCCCTTCCCTTTGCTCCTCCACATACACCCATTGCAAGATTTTGAAACAATCCCATTGCAGAAAACAAATAGAGATGAAATTACTTGCGTGTTTGCAAGGGAGGCCCAACATCCAACACTCCTTGACTTGCATCCCGTTTGAACATATTTGAAAGTATAGCATTGATAATCAAGAAATATAGTTAATTGCCAAGAAACAGGTTTTGAAGACTGGAAAAGAAGATGACTCACTGAAACATGGAAATGCTTTGTAATTTAAAATCATTGTGTCTTAAACCAGCCAACTTTCTTGAACTGTCCCTTATGCTAAAGTGACTTCATTATGATCCTCTCTCTCTCTCTCTACCCTATCCTAAAGCTTGACATATGATTAAGCTTCTTCAAACTCATTATAAACAAGCCACATAATGAGGGTGTAGTTTGAGAACAGGCAAGTGCATTATGCATAGTTTGTAAATGATAGAACTGGGATGAGCCCCCAGCTAGTAGATACAAACCAACACATTTTTCTATCTACATCATTGATTAGTTCAATACTAATGTAGGAGAGAATTCAACTTATCCCAAGTTGTGAACTTCAGCCTCCTACTAGCATACCACATTGGCAGATTCATAATCTCACACACCAAACAGTAGGGGAATATTGAAGTCATTGAGACTTCAAAAAATCTCCAAAAACATATGTGATTATCAGTTCCATATCATCCTCACAAATCAAACAATACAAGGATCACTAAACATTGAAGTTGATTCATTAACTAAATATTTTACTTATTAAGATGATACCATACATGTGTTGATAAAATTAGTGGGATCATCAAAGATTAGCAACAAAGATGATACCTATGTTGATAAAAATATATAAATAAAAATTACCAATTTTGATGGCAGTAGGACTGTTGCTTGCATCCGCCCATTTGACTCGATGATGAACAACATTTCCTCCACCCCTTAACCGAACCAGCACGTGTATAGTAGGACGACCATTACAGTCATACATAGTATCAATCTCATCAGATCAAGAATTACAACCCCTGCCTCAAGTTGTCTACCTCTAAACACCAGTCTTTGCTCATCGGCTTCAATTCCAAATAGATCCTCTATCTTAATCTTCAAATCATCGTCTGTGTTAGATTCTCCTATTTCAATTGTCCGTGTCCGCCCTCTTAGGTCTTTCACAATGACCTGGACTGTTTCTCCTCTCAGTTGAAAAACCATGTTGAGTGTGGAACCGTCTTGGATGTTGTAGTAGCTTAGCATTCTTCCATCTTCTAGTATTGTTCCTCGGAAAACCAGATCCAATTTATCCATAGGAAGTTCTTTTCCTTCTTCTCTTTTTTTTATAACATTTTTGACATTTTCAATCGTGCTGCTGGAGTTGTCAATTTCCAGAGTAATCGACTGCTTTACAGCTGCAATATGCACAATGATCTGCATGGTTTCAATACCTCCCTTCTCTTTGCTCCACTTCTGTGTATGTATAGACTTTTCAGCTTTACCATTGAGGAAATATATATTTTTTATTTTAAGTTGGAGCTGATGAAGATATATTATATATCTTTTATTTTATTCATAGAATTTTACTTATAGTCTCGGCGGATCGAGGGGGCATCATGTGCACCTATTTCACCTCGGATTTTAGTAAATCAATCAAATGTTTTCTCTCCACAGACTTGTTACAAATTAAACCACTCAGTCTTTTCACTAACTTATTACAAACATCACCTATTACAAATAGACTGGTATGTATTTCTGCCGGTTCCGATTCCAAAAAGACAATTCTCAATTATTTTTTTTCCTCAGAGAAACATTTGGTAAGAGATAATGCAGTTGAAGTAGTGCATAATGGAGTTGAAGAAGGCACTATCAAGAGTCAATCCCACCTGAAGTGGGCTCACTTATTTTGTGGAAGTAAGTGTTGGGTCCGGGGTTGATGAGGTCCTGAACCACCTTCACAGATCCGGGGGTGATGAGACCTCGAACCATTTCACATACACGAGATTGTTGGTCCACTTAACATGTCTCAAGCAACGATATTGTCCCCAACTTAGACACGTGTCTCCCTTTCGAGTGTGGGGTTTTTACGAACGGAGCTCAACTTTTCAAATGCTCCCAAAAGGCCTCGTCGCTTATTAAGACATATCTAATCACTTATATTCCTCACAGGATGTTGGTCATCACTCGATGTAGGATTATGTTGAGCCAACATCTCCAACAACCTCCACTTTGGTGAAACATATTGAGCCCACCTGGGCCCAGGGTAAGCTCCACCACGTGCTATTCTGCACTTCCAACTTGCCAAGCCCAAGGCCGAACCATCGGCTCTGATACTACTTGTTGGGTCCGGAGTTGATGAGGTCCCGAACCACCATCACGGATCCGGGGGTGATGAGGCCTCGAACCACTTCACATACACGAGATTGCTGGTCCACTTAACATGTCTCAAGCAACGATATTGTATCCAACTTAGACACTCGTCTCCTTTTCGGGTGTGGGATTTTTACGAACGGAGCTCAACTTTTCAAATGCTTCCAAAAGGCCTCGTCATTTATTAAGACATATCTAATCACTTATATTCCTCACAGGATGTTGGTCATTACTCGATGTGGGACTATGTGAGCCAACATCTCCAACAGTAAGAATTGGAAAGAGGTGGAGTCTCCTACTACTCAAACCTCATGATTGAGGATGGTGAGTAAGTATGCCCACCGGGTATTCGAGAAAAAAACCCAAGCTTGTTTGGTTAGACCAGTTGGTGGGGATGTTATTTGAGGGACCTCCCCCATTCAGCCAAGTCAAGATAGTTGTGGAGAGGAAGTGAAAACCAAAAGGAGCTCTGGAGGTTACATCGAATGGAGAATTCTTCTTTTTTAAGTTTACGAATGAAGATGATCGAGGCAAAGCGCTTGAAGAGGCCATTCAAAGTCAGGGACAAACTCATGGTGACTAAACCATGGAAGATCAATGCAATTCCAGTATGGGTGCATCTCTATAATGTTCCCACATGTATCTGGTCCAAGGAGGGGTTGAGCTATATTACTAGTTTGATTGGGAAAACTGTTAGGTTTGATCGAACCACCTCAACTAGAACTTGCCTCACTTGTGCAACAATTTGTGTGGAAGTGAAGCAAGATAAGGAGCTCCCAAATCTCATTAAGTTATATGCGGGTAGTGAAGGGAGGTGATTCGGAAGAAATTGCAATTGACTATCCTTGGAAATCGTCTATGTATTCCAATTGTTGTAATTTTTGGCACGACTAAGGCTAGTATATGGTGAATGTGCATGACAAAATGGTGGAACAAAAAGAGAAAATAGTAACTAGAAGGAAGAACTTTGAAAGAAAGAATCAACTAAATATTAGAAGAAACAATAACAATGGAACAAAAGAACGTGTTGCATAATGGGTTGAGGGGAGAAGGAAGTCGAGGCACAACAAAGAAGATAGGGTGGATGAGAACCTTAGGTTGAATAATAATTCTTTCAATGTCTTGCAAGGTGTTGAGGAGAACAATGATATGGAAGGGACAAAGAGTAAGGAGCCCTTGTGTGTAGACACAGAGGTGGAAGAAGACGAGATTGAAGGACACACTAATACTTGAAGTCAGGAGATCGTGCAAGGTGATAAAGCTCAAATTGGGAACATAGATCAGCCATTGAACGAGGTTGTCCATGAGCCAAGTATGGGCACAGGGTAGATCAGTCTTTGAACGAGATTGTCCATGAGCCAAGTATGGACGACAAAAGTAGACCAGTACTTGAACGAGGTTCTTCATGAGCCAAGTATGGACGCAGAAGTCCCTCCAAAGCCTTTTTGAGACAGTAAAGGAGATGAGGATAATGATGAAAACCACTCAACAGAAATAAAGCACAAACTTGATGATAATAATTTGTGTGGAAACAGGGTCAAAGTAATGAATGCATGTGGAGCTGACATAGCGGAGCCTTAGGAGTATGATGGGCCCCAAAGATATCAGATTATTGAAGGTGAAGAATATGAGAAACTCGAGGCTTTATTAGAAGCTCATGAAGAAAATTATGTACCAAGTCCTCTGCAATACACTAGTCGTAGGAAAGGAAACTAAAAGTACATGGAATATACTCCAATATAAAGAAAGAGATAAGGCCTCGCCCCACTAAATGATTGGAGCTTCCTTCTTTATGTTTAGTCATCAGGGGTGACTTACTCCCTTCGAGAGATTGTAAGTGTGTTTTTCTATTTTTATTAATATAAAGGTTTAAGGGTCCTTAAAACCCTGCTTTCTTTCCAAAAAAAAAACGAAATAAAAAAATAAATATAACTTTAACTTAATCCTTAATAAGGAATTTTAAGCTTGTAACAACAAAGAACAGTTTACTATAGGTGTCACTGAGATTGGGCGTTCATTGCACAAGCCGGTATTCCCACAAGGCATATTTTGCATGTATAGGATGCTGAGAAGTGAGAAGAACTTCATATGTAGTAATGAACTAGCGATCTTCTGTCATTCTCTATGGAAATGGCACCAACATGTTGAAACAACTTTACTAGTAAAATTCTGCAACATACTAAACACACTAGCATGTAGTCAATCGATAAAAGTTGAAAGTAACTGCAAAACAAACTGAATTATTTGCTAATCTTGGAAACCTTGATTTGGAATCATTTCTTTTGGTTGGATATCTGATTCACGCTTTTCCATGGTGGTCTCTTGTAAAAGCCAAGGCAGTTTTAAGGAATGATCTGTCATTGCAGAATGTTTTGCATGTACGGAGGTGGTACAGGAATCACATACTTGAGTCCGAATGTGCAACTGCGTACCCGTTCTGAACTAAAAACTCTGCTATCTTCCCATACCGGTCTCTTGGTGCTTGCTTCAATCCGTACAATGCCTTTTTTAACTCGCAGATATAATTTTGTTGGGTTTTACTCTCAAACCCCCTAGGTTGCATCCATGTATATTTCTCGGTCATCTTCTCCGTGCAGAAATGCGTTCTTCACATCCATCTGCCATAATTTTTTAGATTTGCTTGCTGCTAGTGCAAACAAAACCCTGATTGTAGTGATCTTGGCCACTGGACTGAATGTTTCATCGTAGTCTCGGTCCATACTGCTGTGAGAACCCGCGAGCTACCAATCGAGCCTTGTATCTTTCTATCGAGCCATCAAGACGAGTCTTTATCTTGTAGACCCATCTGCATGATATAGGCTTCACATCCTTGGGTTTTGGTACTAAGTCCCAAGTTTGATTCTGCCTTAGATCTTGGATTTCTTCTTTCATCGCCTTTTGCCACTCTATGGTCCGAGATGCTTCTTCAAATGTAGTGGGTTCTCTATTGTTGTCTTCTTCAACCACGACATTAATATACTTTGGATTAAGTTTGCGTTGTCTGGTTGACATTCTCACTTGTTGCTCTGAATCTTCTTGACTGTCTTGATTTTCTTTTGGTGCTCTTTCATGTACACCAATTTGCCATGGGTTACTGGACAAATTTGTTGTTTTCGGTGAGTTGAGCCCGATTTCTTCATCACCTTTTGCAGGTGTTGACTCAATTTCCTTTATTTCTTCTTCTAGAATTTTGGAATATGGCAGTAGTAGTTGTTGTGCAGATCACCATGATGAAGCTTCACTGAACACCACGTTCCTTGATGTGTAACAGCGCCCAGTTGTAGGATTGCAACATTTCCATTCTTTCCTTTGATTGTTGTGTCCCACAAAGATGCAATGAATCGCCTTCTTGTCAAACTTGCTTCGTAGGTGATCAGGCACGAACACGTAACAGACTCATCCAAAAACTCGGAAGTGACTCACTATGAGTTTAGTATTCCATAACTTCTGGTATGGTGAAACAAATCCTAACTTTGCTTGTGGCAACCTGTTGATAACATGGGTTGCAGTCTTCATATACTTGGTCCAAAATCGACTTGGCACATTCTTGACATGCAACATGCTTCGGCCGTCTCTGCCAAATGCAGGTTCTTCCTTTCAACTACTCCATTTTGTTGTAGAGTGTTTGGACATGTTAATTGTCTCCTGATTTTACATGTCCTCAGGTAATTGGAGAATTTATCCGATGTGTACTCTCCGCCATTATCTGTACGCATGCATTTAATCTTCTTTCCTACTTTGCTTTTAATCTCCTTCTTGAATTCCTTAAATATATTAACGACTTCTTTTTTTTCCTTCAAAAAGTAAATCCACACGCACCTTGAAAAGTCATCAATAAAAGTCACCATGTAGAGCATCCTGCTAATTGATGTTTTCTTTACTCGACGGAATACATCCAAGTGGATGAGTTGCAACGGTTCCTGGGCCCTGAGCTCCGACTCCTGATAGGTAGCTGATGAGCTTTTCCATACTGACCTACATCACATACATTTTCTCCTCGTATATCCAGGTTGGAAAAACTGATGAGCTTTTCCATACTGACAGCACATACATTTTCTCCTCGTATATCCAGGTTGGGTAAGCCCTTCGACATTGACTTGCTCATCACCGCCTTCAACCTCTTATAGCTAACATGACCTAGCCTCGCGTGCCACAAATCATCAGTTTCACTGCGTCGAGTCTCATCTACACATGTTGATTCTGCAAACATCACGTAGATAGACTCTAACTTTCGTACATATGCAAATCCGGTTAGAAACCATTGACACATATAATTAAAAGATGCGGCTTGTGATTATTAATTTTTAAATTGGTTCTTTAAGCAAACCAACAGTCAGGCAACTCAAATCATTAAAGCAAATTAAACATTTAAACAATGAGAAATGGGCTGTAGCGCCTTCAAAAGTTTTGTCGATGTCAAGTTTGTCAACACGTACCACACCCTGTTCCGCACCAGCCAATAGGGCCAGCAAGCTTCCTTCCTAATAAATTCCAGCTCTGCGGAACAGCTTGATTTTGTAGACTCCATAATCCAGCCCTTATTAACACTAAGTTGCGACCAATATTCAGGAAAGGCAACATCTACTTTTGCTGGTTCTTTTATCCTTTGGAAAATCTTTTGCAACCAAAAGAAAGAAACAAAAAAGTTAGCAACTGCTTCAATATTTGTAATTATATCGAGAGTTAATCACATAAAAATTCACAATCACATTTATGATAAACTAAATCTTATTATTTGAGGATGAAGCATATTCAAATCAGATTCAAATTACAAAAATAAAAATAAACTAAATCTTATTATCATTTAATTTTATTATTTTGACCACTTACTTGAATTTCAGTTCATTTTGTACATATTTATTCTAGCCCGATCCTGGTTCATAGTGGTTCCAACTTCAGTTCCGGTTCATTTTTATTTTATCCTTAGAGAAATAAATATAACTTTAACTTGACCCTTAATAAGGAGTTTTAAGCTTGTTAACAACAAAGAAGAGTATACTAAAAAAACTTTGACAGGAGTCATTGGGATTGGCCGCTCATTGCACAAGCATGTATCCCCACAAGGCATTTTTTGCATGTGTAGGATGCTGAGAAGTGAGAACAACTTAATAGGTAGTGATGAACGGTGATCTCCTGGCAGTCTCCATGGAAATGGCACCAACATGTTGAAACAACTTTACTAGTAAAACTCTGCAACATACTAAATAATCTAACATGTAGTCAATAGACAAAAATTGAAAGTAATTGCAAAGAAAAATGAATTATTTGCTAATCTTGGAAAACCTTGATTTGGAATCAATTTCCTTGTGGTTGGATTTCTGATTGTTTTTACAGGCTTTTCCATGGAGGTCTCTTGTAAAAGGCATGGCAATTTAAGAAAGGATCTGTCATTGCAGAATGTTTTGCATGAGCAAACCCGAAGACAAGGATTAATTGACTACAGAGGTGGTACACGAATCTCATCAGGTTACTTTTTTTGGGCACTTCATGTCTAGTAGAGAACTAGAGATTAGTATGTCGTATACTTGTATATGCTATAAGAACCATCAGAAAGCAGTTTATATAATTTCAGGTAAACCAAGCACAACATTACATCTTTTATGAACTCTAGGTATCCTAAACCTACCACTCATTGCCCCTGTTTTGTTCCATATGATGGTAGAGTGGTAAGCTCTGTGCCTCTCCAGGTTATCTGCAGTAGTTAGATCTGATCGACTAACAAAAATATATCAGGTGTTCGTTCTCTGAAAGCATGTAAGATTAAGCATGCTATGTACAAATGGAAGAGGTTCTTCCAACATCTGACTGGGAAAAGAGTTGTATGGAAATGCTACTACTAGATTGTAGTTTACATTTTGCAGTAACTATTTTAAATCAAACAATCAGGATACATGGGTTTTGCAACCAATATATTTCATTAAAAACTGTACTAGCTAGGGCTGTAAGCATATCGTATTTAGCTCCTACAATCCCTTAAATTGGGCCTAACAATCAGGATATGTGTTATCATCACATTTCTCATTTTAGATAAATAAACTTGCGCATAATCCTTCATTAAACCATGTAAAGCTAGTTATCTTATGAAAATTGGATATTTCATTTGGATTGTCATACCTCTGAAGAAAAGGGGCACAAAGCCGTACTTGACTTGCCCTGTTGTATATACCCAGGCAACATGTGTTATCATTAGTACATAACATTCTCATTGCCCTGCTGTAAATACCCCGACAACATGTGTTATGTGTTATCATTAGCACATAACATTCTTAAAGTATTGAAGCTCTAGTTGATGTTCTCCTAGATTGCTCTTTTGGAGATGTACTCAATGCAGACATTGAAGAAATCTATTTGTTACGTGGAGAAACATTACAAATACCGAAATGTGAAGTTACCAAACAAAGACAATAAAATCAGAGACATCAAATTTACGTGGTTTGGCAAATTTGCCTATATCCATGGGCAAAAAATAAAAACTTCACTAATGAGATCGAAAAATACAATGAAGAGAGAGTCGCCTAGACAACGTTAATGACGTTAAGCTTATACGTGTCTAAATGATGTCACACACATACGCGGGCATGTTGAGGCGAAGACCGACGTTTTTGTCTTGGAAAAGATTACATGCGGTTGGCAGGAGTTATGGACAGAATGACCGCTTGGTGCGGGTTGCAATGGCAGATTTTGCTGGTGCTGTTTCGCTTGGGACCATTGTTGTAGGAGGCTTTTGTGAAATTTCGCCTGAGGTGGTAAAATCTGATCGCCCTATTATTGATTCCCTTGAAGGTGGCCGCAGTACCGATCACGTCTCTTGCAGTCCGCATTGCTCACCGTCTCGTTCTAGGCCACAGCTAGAAGTGTTGGAGGGTCTTTTGGATAATTCACTCCCTCCTTTTCTTTTGGATCCCATTGAGCTGCCTCACAATGAAGTGTCGGTTGTTAACGACAAAGGGAAGGCCACGAAAGAAAGTCTGAGGACGGACATAGAGGGCGTCGCTAGCATAATCCCTGATCCGGAAAAGCTTCATCCGGGTGCACAGATAAACTTGTTCGCATCTGACTTGGTAAAGATGAGCTCACAAGTCTGGAACCAATAGGTGGACATAGAGTATGCTTCGAGGAAGCATATAATCACGCGTCACAGCTGGTTCATGGATCATGCTTTTAAATCCATTACAGTCATACATAGCATCAATTCTCTCTTGATCTCCAGATTCCAATACTTTACTTTGAATCAATCTCATCCGATCAAGAATTACAACTCCTGCCTCAAGTAGTCTACCTCCAAAAATCAGTTTTTGCTCATCGGCTTCATATCCAAATACACCCTCTATCTTAATCTTCAAATCATCGTCTGTGTCAGACTCTCCTATTTCCATTCTCCTCTCAGTTGAAAAGCCATGTTGAGTGTGGAACCGACATGGATGTTGTAGTAGCTTAGTGTTTTTCCATCTTCTAGTATTGTTCCTCGGGAAACCAGATCCAATTTATCCATAGGAAGTTCTTTTCCTTCTTCTCTTTTTTTTATAACATTTTTGACATTTTCAATCGTGCTGCTGGAGTTGTCAATTTCCAGAGTAATCGACTGCTTTGCAGCTGCAATATGCACAGTGATCTGCATGGTTTCAATACCTCCCTTCCCTTCGCTCCTATTCTGTGTACGCTGAAAATGAAAGACCCATCTAAGACTGATGAAGGTATGTATAGACTTTTCAGCTTTACCATTGACGAAATATATTTTTTTATTTTACGTTGGAGCTGATGAAGATACATTATATATCTTTTATTTTAATATTCGAATTTTACTTATAGTTTCCGTGATTGAGGGAGGCTCATGTGGTCTTATTTCACTTCAGATTTAAGTAAAGGGGAATTTAAAATGTCGAGGAAGTGGGTGAGGAAAACAGCGAGGGGGGTGGGGGGACGTCCATCCCTTTGGGAAATGCACATGAAAAATGATGGCATGCATTCTGAGGGAGATGGACGGTCCCCGCCCCCTCTCCTCTCTGTTTTCCTCGCCCACTTTCTCGACGGGTAGCCTCACTTGTAAGTAAAATCAATCAAATGTTCTCCCTCCATTGGCTTATTACAAATTAAATCACTCGCTCTCCTCACTAACTTATTACAAACATCACCTATTACAAATTAAATCACATTTTTCACTTACTTTTTTTTACTAAAATCTATACAATTCAACACACATCTCAAGTAAAATTAAATGATCTAAATTTAATAGAACACACATTTCAAGGTAAATGAACGGTCCAAATTAATATTACACTAATCTCGAGAAAAATTTAATGGTTCAAATTTAATATTACACTAATCTCGAGAAAAATCTAATGGTCCAAATTTAATGAAATACACATATCAAGGTAAATCTAACGGTCCAAATTTAATAGTTCACACATCTTTAGGTAAATCTAATCGTTAGATTTTGGTGAAAGATTAAACTGTTTGATTGTCCTCAAGATATGTGTTGAACCGTTTAAATTTTGATAAAAGATTTCTAGTTAAATCTAACGGTACAAATTTAATAATACATTTATCTCGAGTCATTGTGTCCTAAACCAGCCAACTTTCTTGAATTGTCCCTTATACTAAAGTGATTTCATTATGATAACTCATATATGGTTATATATAATTAACTTGCCAAAATTTTAACCTTCAAAATAAAAAACTTAAAATATTATTTGGTTTTCTAATTTTCAATTAAAAATAATGCATAGTTTTAATAATTTAGTTTTAGTTGTAAGCATAGCTAAATGTAGATGGTGAAAAATGGGTTTGATTTGATTGAAAAATCATTATGTAAATATATGGTAATGTGCATATTGCTAGCAAGTGACAGATAAAACTGAAATGGAGTATAGTTTTATTTTAGTGAATAAACTGAAGTGCATAACTCAAATTACCTTTTTCAAGTAACCTATAACAAATAAGACTGAAATTTGGCGGGCAAACTTGAGAGAAGTCGTTCTTAAATTATTTTATAAGGGCTGAATCACAATTTGGTAATAATGGAAGGGGACAAGCTAGTTTGCCTAATTTACAGGGAAGGGATAAGCAAATAAAAGTGTTATTGGACCTACTAATTTTTTTTTTACTGTTCTTATACAAAATTTTGAAGTCAAGAGGGGATTGCCCTTCTTAGGCTGCATGTGGATCCATGATGCATCCCAACAACCACATCTACTACGTAATCAAGAAATCACAGCAAAGAATCGATCGAAACCGAATTCAGATCGCTTAGAGTGATAGTTAGAAGATCGGAGATCATAGATCCCAACAACTGGAAAACTGTGAGTAGTTCAAATATCTTATTTACAGTTTTGTTTATATTGTTGTATTGAGAGGGAGGAGGTTTGGTTGTAATGTTGGGCTTACGACTTATTTTGGGGCGTGTTTGGTAGCATGAAATTCTATGTCATGGGAATTCATGAAGAGACTCCTACTATTTGATTTTGTATCACTCCACATCCACTATTTGATTTTGTGATCAATGATGGGAATGCAAGTCTCATGAATATGAGAATCACACTCCTTGATCCCCCAAGGCATGTGATTCTCATGTTTTTTTTTTTTTTTAATTGAACCTTCAGTGGGGAGGGGCAACTATGGGATGCCAGACCTTTATTACTTATCAAAAAATTGATTTATAAACTAAACGGGGGTACTTTACGACTTTACCCGTTGAAAATCCAAGTCTTGGAAAGGAACCGAAAGTGGAATCCATTCCAAAATCAACAAAAAACCGGGCACAAAAACTGCTTAGCTAGCCTAGAAGATTAAAGAGCCATACAAAATTGACGCACATCCTCGCAGCTACGGCAATACCAACAAAACCCTGCAAACCATGGATAAACCATACCCATGCTGAAAAACCATCGCAGATACAGACCACCAGTCCCTGCAATTATCTCGCATCTGCAACACCTGCTCATGCAGCAGCAAGGCGCAATGAACCCTGCGATTGATCACAATTTCCTGATTTAGCGCTGTATGCATATCAACACTAAAACTGTGACGCAGTCGCGCGAACGCAGCCACCAAACTGACACCATTTCAGCAGGCCGCATACCAGATATCACCCAGCAGTCAGCAAGCCAATTCCTCGCAGCAAGCCAAACTCAGCCCAGCACAGCACCAGAGTGCTAGAAGCGGGCGTCCAGACTGCCTGATCTCGCCTGCAGTCCAGTCGACAGCACAGATCGCTGGAAGTTCGGAGCCACAGCGTCAAAAAACAGAGGACACTCTGTTTTACAGCAGAGTGCCCTGCCATGGGCTGAACCTGTAATCTCCGCTGCTCAACCTTGCGACGCCTAGTCTTCCCCATGACGTATGTAAGCCGTATGGCTACGGTCAAGCACTACTAAACCTGCCACCCTCCTAGGGAGATCATTTGCAGCGAAAATCAAAAAATCAAATGGTAGAGGTGATGTGATATTTCAAATTAGCATAAAATATAGAGATCCTCTCGTAAATTCTCATGACATAAAATTCCATGCAACCAAACACACCCTTGAATCTCTTAAAAGTTCCACTTTCAAGACCAAGTTATTTGATGTGGTCAACATCAACATCATTAATTAACTCCACAAAGACTCAAGACTGAATTTCTTGATTATTGATTATTTCAATTGCTAAACAACAAATCGACTATATACCCCAACCAAATTCTTAAGAATATTAATGTAGACGGATTTGAATGTACCTACATCTGAGCTTCCCTTGAGAATATTAATTATATGAGTAAGTTTAGCCAACATTGTTTGGTAGCATTTTTTGGTGTTTTTACACTTTTTACTCATTTATCTTTAAAACACAACCTCAAACACTATCTATATAAGGGATAAAAGTGTAAAAAAATCCAAAAAAAAGGCTGACTAGAATTTTTGTAATTATATTTATACATAAAACGAATTGTGTTTGATCTCCGGATTCCAATAGTTTACTTTGAATCAATCTCATCTGATCAAGAATTACACCCTTTTCAAGATGTTCACCGATAAACACCAGTCTTTGCTGATTGGGTGGAATTCGAGTTAGATCCTTTGTCTACTTATTCAAATCAAATCATCGAGTGTGTCAGATTCTCCTATTTCCATTGGGTATGTTTCCATGGGCGGACCTACTAAGGGGCGAAGGGGGGGGGGGTGCGCGCCTCCCCCAACTCATCTTTTAAAATATTTTTAGCATATATACTTTAGTCTTAAAAAAACAATCGATTATATAATGTAGAATACAATATGATAATTATTTATACAAATACTTGAACGTGTCTTTGTTAGTGTAGTGGTTGGAGGTTTATCATTTAGTAAAAGACCCGAGTTTGATATATTTAAGTGCATTTTTATTTTATTTTCAATGCAATTTTATTAGTAATTGCAAACATTGATAATAAAGAAATGAATTGTTTTTCACTAGTGATATAAAACCTCCAAAAAAAAAATATTTAAAATAATAACTATAGAATTCAATGAAAAGAATAGATAATGCAAGCCGTGATTGTCCACTTTTTTGTTTTTTTTTGTTTATAGGATCTTTTCCACCGTATCTACCACTTAAAACATTTTTTTATTCCAAATGCCCTTGTAAATAACTATATAAAAAGCCTCACCCTTAGAGTATTTTTCTAACAATTGTTAATCATCAACCATGAATTGATGGTAAAAGGTTAATTAGGAAGTGAATTTTGATCGAACGGGGTTGCTAGTGCATGATTATAATTGGCTTGTCGGGACCAAAATAAGTCGCTAGTGCATGATTATTATTGGCCTGCCGGGACCAAAATAAGACCATGCGTAGTGCATGCATCAATAAAGCTAATGGTCACCAAGTCTGTGAGTGGTATGAGTGTCACCCAAACAGCTCCAACTTTTCTTGATGGCGCTCAGTAAGATCCAATTTTAAAACATACAATTTAATTATGAAAACCATCAAAGTTAAGCTAAACACACATTAATTAATCCTCAACCTTTTTTGTTGAGGGTTACATTTACTAATTACATGGTCTCGTTGCTATTAAAGAGTGGATTATTCTCCTTATAAACGTTTGTGACAAATATTCCTTTTTTGATGTGGAACTATTCAAGCCAATACTTTTCTAACAAAAGATTCATATTGCACATAATCAAACCAATCCTAGAGTTTTCTTTAGAACTCGGAAACATATCTTTTACCCATTCTATTTCTTCAACTATCCATATGGATTAATCAGGTTCAAGAACTGTAAGTCACATTTCTGATCTATGGTCTAAATGGTGGACGATCCTTCGGTTTCTGGTTTGGTGCGAGGATGAAACCAGGCCCATGTATCTGATGTTGGCTTGGGTCGTGCTCCCATTCGGGCCTCACCTAGTTGGGCTCAGTCTAACCAGGCTTTACGGGTAATTTTTGTTAATTTGGTACAACACCTCTAAAATATATAAATACATCATCCACACAGAGTTATCAGTAGGGGTTTTTCTTTTTCTCTTCAGAGGTTGTGTGGTTGCTTGGAGGTTTGGGATGGATTTATACTTTTGGATGATATGGTATTCTTGGTGAGGTGTGATATTCGTGGCGAGATTCAATGCCCAAATTACTCCTTCGTCTTTTTTTGTAAAATCCAACGCTATCTTGTAAGGTATGTTCTTACATGAGGTTTATGGTGTGTTTGGTTGCATGGAATGTTATTTCATGAGAATATCGTCAAGCAAAATAGCTTTTAAATAATATAGAGCTTTTTTTTATTCATTTCATAAAGAGGTATTTATAGGGATACAACTAGAATCTTAACTAGGAAAGGAAAACAAATTCTAATCTTGGTTAATCCGGTATTCCTTTAACTATATTTACTGTTAAATATGTCTTCATAATTATAGAGCTATTATAATTCTTAAAACTCCCTGCAAGATGGTCGTAAATGCCCAGCTTTGACAAGAAAATCAACAAAGGTAAACCAGCATGACAACAACTCATCAGCAATCGAGCAGCAAAACAAAAATGAATAACCAATGGGAAGTAGTCTCCGAGGTAACGTAGTGGTAAATAACAGACGAAAGTAGTCTCTGGTGGCAGGTAGTGTTAAATAACTGGCGGAAGCAATCTCCAAGGGCAAATAGGATGACGAATAAACAAATTCGCCACATTTGGTTCAAGTTGATGTTGATATTCACCTAATTATTACACAGAATACCACCTAATTTATATTTGTTATTCACTTTGACAATCTATTTTATATTAATTATTTAAATTTTGTATTTTTCAGGATTCAGAGCGTTAATGGATTAATGCGGAGTTCGAGGTGATAATAAGCAATTTGGTATTGACGAGCGGAGACGGGCGTGCAGTTAACCCAACACAATTACCCTAATTTTCTATAAAACCCAATAACCCTATGTTCTGGGCTTTCGCTCTTTTTTCCACGTTCCTTCTCCGCTCCTCTTTTTTTCAGCCACCACACCAATCCACCCTGCCGACAATCCTCGCTCGATAGGAGAGCCGGCAGTGCAATAATCCCGCCATCACCACCTCTTCCTCGTCCTCCACCATTAGCCGCCACCTCCTCACCCTGTTTCGCACACCCACAACCGCCACCATCTCCTTGTCCCTCATTCTGTTCCATCATCGACACCGCCGCCATCCACCATCAAATGCACCACCACAACGATATGAGCAGAAACAAGGAGTACCACCCTGTTTCTCTCCCTCCTTTTTTTCTCTTTCGCTGATCTCTCTCGGCCCTCTGTCCTGTTTTCCTTTCTATTTCTCACTATTTCTCTCTCACACGACCACCGTCACAACCAGACCACTCAACCACCACCATCACCGCCGCGAAACATAGCTCGCAAGAGCACCGCCCCTGCTTTTCTCTTTGTCTGTTCCCCTTCTCGTTTTTCCCTCACCCTCTCTCTGTCTCTTGCAGCTACCGGAGCTGGTTGGGAGAAGGGGAAGCTCGCGAGAAGCGAAGCAGTAGCGGCAGAGCAGAGCGCGTTGCGCTGGAGACGAAGGCGCAGAGGAGCACGACTTTGAATCAGTTTTGGCTATTCGCACCCCGGTGATTGCTCTAAGCTACTATAGTCCATCAACAGTTTTTCTCGGGATTCGCATTCACGCTGAGATGGATTCCACTGATGCTGTGACCACCGCTACCATGATCACCTAAACCCTTTCACCAAGGCTAAGATGAAACCAATTGGGTTTCAGAGTTTGTTCTAGTTTGACTTTTTATTTTATCATGTGTTTAACTGCAAAATACATTTAATTTCTGAGTGTTAGTAAATTACTTTCACCGATTATATCAGATTTGATCTAGACTAGTCGGTAGTTAGAGTTTTCTTTACTAATATTTAAAGTTTTATTTTTAATTGGTTAAATTAGACTTATGATTGAGTGTGCCGTACTAAGACACTCAATGCTAAGAGTCTATAATTTATGCTGAAGTTAATTGTAACATTGGATTTTAAAACTGAATTGTTCTTAACGATCACATCATCGATGCAAGCAAGAGATTCTCATCCCTAAAGCGTCTCACTTTAGAAAATAATAAGTTAGATTAAAATAACTTGAAAAACTGAATTGGTGGATTCAATGCCTTGGTTTCCCTTCTCATATTTTTAAAAACTTTTTATTTTGCTTTTTAATTTGATTTTTAGTTTAGACATTTTGATTGTTGTAACCCCCATTTAAATTAGTTTAAGTCATCTCTGGAATTTAATTGCAACCACAATCCTTGTGGGATCGACCTGTACTTGCCCTTGTCTACCAGTTAGACATTGTGCACTTGCAATTATTAAGATTATGTTAAATTGACCTATTTATTTAGGTTAGCTAAATCTGCATCAGATGTTCTCCCAGATTGCTCTTTGGAAATGTACGCAATGCTGACACTGAAGATGTCTATGGAGGTAATTGTGTTAGTTCCTCCACATCAAAATTAGTTCTGAATCCCCCCCCCCCCCCCCTAAATGCTACTTATTAATCCGACTCTCCTGAAAAAACTATAGATGTTGTTGCATCCACCGAATCTCCTATGGCATTGTATGAATAGTTTGCCATGTCTTAGAACCATTAGGGTTTTTATGTTAGAGGGGCCTTTTACTTCAACAACAGATTGAACTGGACCTAGTCTTTTTTTTTTTTTTTTTGGCCAAACACGAAGATGTTTATTAAAGATAAGAAAGAAAACAAAGGACAAAGGGAACCAATCCAACATCAAGGAATGCCAAGACACCATGAAAGTGTCAAAAACCAAGTCCTTGAACAAATGACAAGCCAAACTCATCCTCCACAACAATTCCCTAATCTCGATAAAAATAGAATGCTCTGATCGATTGAGCCCTTCAAAAACCCTCATATTTCTCTCATTTCACACACACCACATGAGAACATGAGGAACCCTATGCCATAACCATTCCGCCCGCCAGAAAGGATTAGCTTGGGACCACCAACTTAGCCAATCCAAAATGGAACCTTGAAACATAAAACTCAAACCAAATTCTGACAAGAAACTACTCCAAATGGACTTTGGAGAATCTGCAGTGAAACATCAAATGATCCAGCATCTCGTCAATCTAATTACAAAGCATACAAAAACTTCTTGTGTGGATTCCTCTTTTCCTTAACTTATTTTTAGTTAAGATTTTGAAGGACATGCTAATACTTGTGGTCAGGAGATCGCGCAAGGTGATAAAGCTCAGATTGGGAACATAGATTAGCCATTGAACGAGGTTGTCCGTGATCCAAGTATGGGCACGGGGGTAGATCAGTCTTTGAACGAGATTGTCCATGAGCCAAGTCGCATATTATCTTAACTTTTACCACATTTTACCTCTAGAATTCACTCGAATTCTAATTGTTTTTGTTGGGTTTAGGCCTCATTGCTTGTCATGTATATTTTATTTCAGATTTAATGAAATTAATAAAGCTCAATCTTCTTGGCCAAGCCTGTCATGCTCAAGAAGCTACTTTAATCAAGCCTATTATTACAACCCACATTAACTCAAAATATAGAGTTTTAGTGGCAGCAGAAACAACAACTTGGAGGCCTGATTTTGCTTAAAAGAAGAATGGAACGGTTGTTCTTGGGGTGGAAATTCAAAATTGGGTGGTTGCTATTGCCTCAACTTGGTAGTTTTTCAGTTTTTGGTACAGAAATCAGAGAGGATAGAAGGGCTTGAAATTCTGGATCTTTGGCTGGAAAATTTCGAATCTTTGGCAGAGAAAAGAAAGGGGGGAGAACAAGAAATGAAGGAGATAGTGGAGATGTAGATGCTACAAATCAGTCAAGCCGCACCAACATTCCTCAGTTTGATTTTCTCTACTCCCAAATTCAATTTATGTTGAACTTTTCTATTATAAGTTTAATTTCCAGCATGAACTAAGTTATTTTCATTCTAGGGAAATGATGTATTCTAGTCTCAAATTGTGCTTATTTTCCTAATGTTTGTTTGAAATAAATTCCTATTTTGTTTGTTCGAATTATGCCTCGCTTATTGCTTCTAATTGACTGACCATTAATTAGATGAATTGGATCTTATGATTTGCTTTCGAAAGTGGGAATTATAAGATAGACCTTTGGATAATTCAACATAGGCAATTATAGTGATCGAAAGACTTATAAGAACCTATGTAGAAAATCACCAATCTTAATGCATTCTTGTTTATCAAATTGCAAACTCTTTTGTGAAATGATTTCTAAGAATAGTTTCAATAGACTATCGAAAGAGGCTATTGGAAAAATTGGGAGTTTTTGCTAACAAACTTGTAGGATTATTTATTAGATGATAATAGCATAATGATGGACTAGAAATATCGATTTCCTAGAATTTTCTTACCGATTCTTAAATCAAACATCTATATTTATTTCATTTGATTCGTTATTATAGATTTCAAAAGCAACTTTGTGAATTTTCTAAATAAAATCAAGATTAATACTAGTTCAATACTTGTTAAAAAAGTAAATTATCAATCATTGAGGACGATACTCTTTCATATCACTTTACTATAAACCTACGAGACTGTGCACTTGCAGTTATGCACCTATCACCAAGTATGGACACAAAGTAGACCAGTACTTGAAAGAGGTTCTCCATGAGCGAAGTATGGATGTAGAAGTCCCTCCAGAGCTTTTTTGAGACAGTAAAGGAGATGAGGATAATGATGAAAACTACTCATCAGAAAGCAAACACAAACTTGATGATAATAATTTGTGTGGAAACAGGGTCGAAGCAATGAATGCATGTGTTGATTCATCAAATGACAATCTCTTACCCTTATCAAAAGAGACGTGTTGATTCATGGATGAAGATCCAAAAGAGCAAGATGCATGATCATTCGAATCCATCACATTGTCATCACTAGCATCATCTATTACATAACATAAACAAATCTTTAGAATTATTTGCACATAACACAATTTTGTCAACAAGAATAAAAATCAAACAACAAAGACGATCTAAATATCAGATGCAATTTTAGAAGTTTGGTGGATGTTCTGCAGTTCTCAAGAGAATGAACTAAATAAACAAGGAAACAATAAACAAACTTAACATCACATTTACGTCTCAAAAGAATGCGGGAGAGTCAGATTTTGTTATATATATACATCAGTTGATGCCCCCATCTACCCTGCTTGCCTTGTGAAAAACAAGTCTAAAATTTAGGCCTGGAATACACGATAGACACACGTTTTGATAATTATGTTTCCCTCCCATAAAGTCCATCCAAAAAAACTTATATAAAAATTTTATATTTATGCAAACTACTACATGAAATGTTAGACATGGAGCCTAATGCAAGGGCACATACACGTCAACAGTTACTGATCTATTTCTTTTGATTGAAAGAAGCAGAAACAATCTAGTTCTGAACATCCATAATATACACCCATAGATAACATAATTACTTCCCAATGCAGAATAAACACAAGCATCGACTCGATGAAAAAACCAAGAACTTGAAGGGCACAAGCCTAGTAACCCTCGCATCTGAACAAAACACCAATCACACAGAGTTCAAACCAATATTGGCACAAACTTTGAATCATATTATCATAACTAAGCTAAATCATGATAACAAACTCACAATTTCCGCTTCTCCGTTCTATTAGGTAAATGCCATTGAAACTTAACCCTAAAATTTATGGTTTCAACATATATGAACCAAAACCAACAAAAGTACCGTTTCGATCCTAAATGCTAAAATTACAATGAAAAAACTAATTATAACTACAATCCGTTGCCTTAAAAGTTAAAAATTGTACATAATTGTAACAATAAAAATAATTTTTTTAAAAAAGTAGCAATTTGAATCAATACCCAAATTCAATCTCAACATACACCCATTGCGAGATTTTTAAACAATCCCATTGCAGAAAACAAATAAATAAGTAGAGATGAAATTGCTTGCATGTTTGCAAGGGAGGCCCAGCATCCAACATTACTTGCATCCCGTGTCAACATATTTGACTATACCGCATTGATAATCAAGAAATATAGTAAATTGCCAAGAAACAGGTTTTGATAATTGTGTGAAGTCTGGAAAAGAAGATGACTCACTAAAACATGGAAATGCTATGTTATTTTAAAACTCAGGTAGTCAGAAGGAACGCAATGGAGTCATTGTGTCTTAAACCAGCCAACTTTCTTGAACTGTCCCTTATACTAAAGTGATTTCATTATGATAACTCATATATGGTTATATATGATGAACATGCCAAAATTTACATCTTCAAAGTAAAAAACTTAAAATATTATTTGGTTTTCTAATTTCCAATTAAAAAATAATGCATAGTTTTAATAATTTGGTTTTAGTTGTAAGCATAAGTAAATGTAGATGGTGAAAATTGGGTTTTATTTGATTGAAAAATCATTGTGTAAATATGTGGTAATGTGTATATTGCTAGCAAGTGAGATAAAACTGAAATGGAGTATAGTTTTATTTTAGTGACTAAACTGAAGTGCAAAACTCAAATTACCTTTTCAAGTAACCTACAACAAATAAGACTGAAATTTGGTGGGCAAACTTGTGTTTTTCAATTGAGCAGAAGTGAGAGGAGTGGTTCTAATATTATTTTGTAAGGGCTGGATCACAATTTGGTAATAACGGAGGGGAACAAGCTGGTTTGCTTAATTTACAGGGAAGGGATAAGAAAATAAAAGTGTTATTGGATCTTTTGAAATTTTTTTACTGTTCTCATACAAAATTTTAAAGTCGAGGGGGGGGGGGGGGGGGGGGGGGGGATTGCCTCTCTTAGGCTGCATGTGGATCCATGATGCATCCTAACATCCACTTCTACTACGAAATCGAGAAATCACAGCAGAGAATCGATCGAAAACTAGATGATCAGAGATCACATATCCCAACAACTGGAAAACCGTGAGTAAATCAAATATCTTCTTTACAGTTTTGTTTATATTGTTGTATTGAGAGTGAGGATATTTGGTTGTAATGTTGGGCTTGCGATTTATCTTGGGGCGTGTTTAGTTGCATGGAATCCTATATCATCGGAATTTATGAGGAGACCCCTATATTTTAGGCTAAATTAATGTATCACTCCACATCCAGTATTTGATTTTATGATCAATGGTGGGAATGAAAGTCTCATGAACATGAGAATCACACTCCTTGATCCCCCAAGGCATATGATTCTCATATTCATAGGACTTTCATTCCTACTATTGATCACAAAATCAAATGGTGAATGTGAATTGATACTTGAAATTAGCATAAAATATAAGGGTCCCCTCGTGAATTCCCATGACATATAATTTCATGCAACCAAACACACCCTTGGATCTCTGAAAAGATCCACTTTCAAGACCAAGTTATTTGATGTGATCAACATCAACATCATTAATCAAGTCCACAAAAACTCAAGACTGGATTTCTTGATTATTGATTATTTCAGTTGCATTAACTTGGTTTGGTCATGTGTGGCGGAGACCACGCATGATGCCAATTAGAAGATATCATTGAGCTTGGATTAAGGGACGACCATTGAAAACTTGGATGAATGCGGTGAATGAAGATATTATTGAGTTTAGATTAGGCGAGGATATGTGGGAAGACCGCATTGCTTGGAGAACCAAAATCCATGTAGTCGGCCCCGAAAATATCGAGAATGGGCTTTGATGATGATTATTATTATTTTAGTTGCAGAACAACAAAATCGATGAAAACTGAATATATACTCCAACCGAATTCTTAAGAACATTAATGTAGACGGATTTGAATGTTCTTACAATTGAGATTCCCTTAAGAATATTAATTATGTAAGTCTAGCCAGCCTTGTTTAGTAGTATTTTTGGTGTATTTACACTTTTTACCCATTTCATTTTAAAACACAACCACAAACACTATCTATATAAGGGGTAGAAGTGTAAAAAAATTCAAAAAAAAATAGCAAACAAGGCTGGCTAGAATTGTTGTAATTATATAAGAAGTAGAAGTGTAACCCCCACCCCAAAAAAAAAAAAAAAAAAAAAAAGCAAGCAAGGCTGGCTAGAATTTTTGTATATTTATACATAGAACAAATTGTGTTTTGTCTTCAGATTCCAATAGTTTACATTGAATCAATCTCATCTGATCAAGAATTACACCCTTTTCAAGATGTTCACTGATAAACACCAGTATTTGTTGATTGGGTGGAATTCGAGTTAGATCCTTTATCTTCTTATTCAAATCAAATCATTGAGTGTCAGATTCTCCTATTTCCATTGGAGAATGACCTGGACTCTCCTTTGAGTTTAATTTCAGTTGAAGAATAATAAAATCAATGAAATTAAACTGATTATACCGCAAAGGCGCTCTTAAGAATGTTAATGTTGACCGATTTGAATGTATCCACATCTGACCTTCCCTAAAGATTTGCGAGAAAAAAAAATCCCACTTCCATTGAAATAATAAGGAATTCGCTATATAAATAATAAATAAAACTTACCAAGTTTGATGGGAGGAGATGATGATCTCTTCGGCGGACTGCTGCTTCGATCCGCCCATTTGACTTGATGATGAACAGTATTTTCCATACGTACTGAACGACCAAGAAATTCTCTAATCTCCATTATCTTTATTGTAGGACGACTATTATCTTTATTTTCCAATACTTTACTTTGAATCAATCTCATCTGATCAAGAATTACACCCTCTTTAAGGCATGTACGGTTAAAATCCAGCGTATTACAATAGGGGAATATTCCACTTAGATCCTTTATCTTATTCTTCAAATCATCGAGTGTGTCAGATTCTCCTATTTCTATTGTCGATGTAGTCTCCAATTCGTTGTCTAGCAAAATGACCTGGACTGTTTCTCCTCTTAGTTGAAAAGCCATGTTGAGTGTGGAATATCTTGGATGTTGTAGTAGCTTAGTGTTTTTCCTTCTTCTAGTATTGTTCCTCGGAAAACCAGATCCAATTCATCCATAGGAACTTCTTTTCCTTCTTCTCTGTTTTTATAACATTTTTGACATTTTCAATCGTGCTGCTGGAGTTCTCAATTTCCACAGCAAACTGTTTTGCAGCTACACTAAGCATATAGATCTGCATGCTTTCAATAGAATCAATACATCCCTTCCCTTTTCTCCTCTTCTCTGTAAGTTGAAAATGATAGACCTATTTAACACTGTGAAGAAATTGGAGTTGATGAAGACTTTTCAGCTTTACCATTGACGAATATATAATCTAACACTTTAACAAGTCTATACTCTATACTAACACCTAACATGTATGACACAATTTCAAAATTATGTTTTTAACTTTGAGATCATATGTATCCAAAGTTAAAAAAATCAGTGAGAAAGAAACAAAGAGAGAAGAAGAACATGAAAGACTTACCTCTTTAATCTGAAGTGTTGCTTAGTGAGCTTATAGGGGCGGTTGAAAGGGTAACACAATTAGAGAGAGAGAGAGAGAGATGAGGTTATGGAGAAATCAAGATGAATTGTGAGAACAAACCATATGCTCCTTTATCTTCCAGTTTCTTTTATAGAGACAAATGAGAGAAAGAAAGCGAGTGTGTTTGTGGATTTGTTTTTGGTTGATTGAATCACTGCTTGAATTCTAAGGTTGGCACCTTTATGTGACTTTACTAACCAGCCAGGTGAGGCATATTATCTTAATTATGCTTCTTCTCACTCTCTCTTTATATTTCTTTTCTTCCCACATTCTCCTGGCACTTTATTCTCCCTATATTCTGTTTTTATAATGAGCAACAATTTTCTAGTAGATTTTCCAAGAAAACTTATTATTATTTGTCTATTTTCAATCCGTATAGGCTAAAGATCCTTGTTATTTGTTTGTAGTCTTTTCAATTAATTTGCCTGAAATTACAATTCTCCCATCGAAATTATTAATTTTTTTTTTGAAAAGTGAGCAGGGGTTATTAAAGGATCCCCAAACCTAAAGAAAAAGGAGTGTTGCATTCGTAGATACTGTTTCTAGACACTATCCTCATACACAATTTATTTCAAATCCTTTGCGAAGGAACTCGGAGTGAATTCAACAAGGTTCTGATTATGGTATAGCCTGGCTAAGAAGTCTGTTGCCTTATTGGTCTCTCGAAAGTGGTGATTTATTCTGTATTGTTCCAACTGATCAAGCTCCGTTTTTATTTGACCATGAATATGTCGAAGATCCCAGGATACGCTGCTATGATTTGTAAGCTGCAGATACATGCATACTGCGTGAATCCGTGCTAATCTCTAGCTTAGTCACTCCATGAGATTTCACTAATTTGAGGCCAGCTTCAAGTCCCTGTAGTTCATGCTTTATTACTGACTGAGCTTGATCATCTCCTGATTATGCAGCAATAGCCTCGCCTAACTCATTGCGAATGATAGCTCCATATCCACCTCTCATTCCTTGTTTAGAGCAATCAAAGTTTAGTTTAACCCACCCTGTCTCCGGTCTCTCCCTAGCACAAGTAATAGGATTAGGTAGCTTATATTGAACATCAATTCCCCATCGCTCCAGTAATTGCTTGTTGGACTGGGTATCCTCTGTTTTGAGGTCAGGAGTGCTGAATCGCATCCTAACATCTTCGCTTATGAATCTTACAATCTCACTCACCACTTTACAAGTTTGTTGATGCACTCTTCTATTGCGTTCAGCCCACAGATGATAAATTGTAGCATTAAGAGACATTTTCTTCACTAGCGAGCTCAAGTCACTACCCCTGAAGTGTAGTATACACCATTGTATCTCATCTTCCCATCCCTTAATGAGCCTAGTGTAGCAAAGCCAGTAGGGAATGTGCTTCCAAACTTCTTGAGCGTAGGCACATTTGAAGAATAAATGATCCTCTGTCTCAGGTTCACACGAGCATAAAAGGCATAGGTCATATTGTATTGTTCCCCAATTCTTTAATTTGACCAAGGTTTTTAAAGCACCATGAGCAAGTGTCCATATGATGAAACTGTGCCTAGGAACATTGCCCTTGAACCATATGAGAACAGGCCAATCAACTATGTTGTTCCTGTCTCTCAACTTGTCATATGTGGCCTTCATTTGGAACTCACCAGTAAGCCCTGCGCACCATACCACTTCATCTTCCTTGCTGGAGTCAATTTCAATCTCAACCAAGTGGTTAGCAATCTCCTCAATTGAAGGACCAATGCCTTGCAGAACGTGCCATGTACCATTACGTATTAAAGCACTGACTTTTGCATTCTTATTCAGAGTTGAATCATAAAGAAACTCCTGTGGAAACCTGTCCATGAAAAGTCCAAGGGGATTTCAGGGTTCACTCTAGAATAGTGTATTGTTCCCATTACCTATCAGGTGCAGAGTAAGCTTAGAAGCTAGATTCCTGCATCCTAGAATTCGCCTCCAACACCAAGAGGCCTCCTGAGGTGGCTTCATCATCCATAAATCTTTATGTTTAATCAAATTCTTCTTGATCCACTTGACCCATAACGAGTTTCTATTTGATACAATATTCCATAGGTGCTTCATAGTAGCTGCTTCATTGGCAGTTCTTATGTCTCTAATGCCCAGACCACCTTTTGTACATGGATGACAGCCCCTAGCCCAGCTCACCATGGCCTTCCTAGACATAGAGTCTTCACCTGACCGTAGGAAGTTGCGAATAACTTTATTGATGGCTTTATTAATGGTTTGCTTAGGGAGCCCATAGCATGATGTCCAATAGACATGCATGCTTGACAATGCAGCCTTAATGAGCACGACTCTTCCTGCATAGGAGAGGAATTTGTTCTTCCAAGAGCTCACCTTCTTCTTTATTCTATCAACAATTGGGGTGCATTGGTGGTAAGATAAATAGGAAGATATCATTGGGAGGCCCAGATACTTGACTGGTAGACTCCCCACTGGAAAGTGGAGTTTTTCTTGAATTGCTGCCTTTTTCCTGGTCACTGACGCCTGTTAGATACAGTCCACTCTTTGAGCAGTTCACCTCAAGTCCTGCAAACCTTGAAAACTTGAAGAGCTTCAGCTAACGCTACTGCTGACTGACTGCCCCTGTAGAAAAAAACAACAAGGTCATCTGCAAAGCTGAGGTGGGTTATTTGGGGATCCTTACATCTGAAGTGAAGTTTGTATGTTCCTTGTTGCACTTTTTCCTTAAGTAGCACGTGAAGAATTTCCATGACCATGTCGAACAAGTATGGGGACATAGGGCACCCTTGACGTATCTCCCTCTTTGCTTTGATAAAACCCTTAGGTGAACCATTGATGCATATTGAGAATTTAGGGGTGGTGATGCACTCACGCACCCAACCAATGAAGGTGTCAGGGAACTGAAACTTGGCTAGTAGGTGCAGAATTGTGTCCCACCGAACCATGTCATACGCCTTACGGAGATCAATCTTGGCTGCACATCTCAAAGGCTCACAATCTCTATGATAGTTACACACCAAATCATGAGCCATCATGATATTATCTTGAATATGTCTGCCTTGTATGAAAGGTAATTGGCAGTTGCTCACTACTTTATGTACAACGAGTTTCTTGCGGTTGGTAAGAATCTTCGTAATGCACTTGTATAGAACATTGCAGCATGCAATTGGCCTGTAGTCACTGAACATGGAAGCATTAATAATTTTAGGAACTAAAGCAACTGATGTAGCATTTACCTTGCCTAGGGGTTTTGTTTGCTTGAAGAAGTTTAGGACTGTTTTAGTGAAGTCGTCCCCAATGAATCTATGTCTGCAAGAGTTGCAATGACTTCTGCACTAGTAACCTCTTTAATCATATCTGCACCCATGCTGCTAGTAATGACATTGTCCATTCTAGCACTTCAATTATGTTCCTGTCATACTCATATTCATGCTCGCCTGCAAATATACCACCAAAGTAATCAAGACACTCGGTTTCAATCTCTGCATGTTGTTCTAATCTGGTGCCTAGACTGTCATATATGCTTAGGATCCTGTTCTGAGCTCTGCGTTCTTTGACAAAGCTGTGAAAGTATTTAGAATTCTGATCCCCCACTGTAAATAATTGTGATCTACATTTTTGATGTATCTCTGACTCCTCCTTATTAAAATTGCATTTACTACCTAAATGATAATGGGCCAAGAAGTTGTGCACAAAGACAAATTGATATTACTACCAAGTTTTCAAACACTCCAAAACAATACGTCAAATCACATATTTTTCCAATTCCAAACTTATATGGCATCCTTCCCAGTTCCCTTTTTCTTCCTCTTCATCATGCTGATTGCCATTAGTTGAGGAATCATTAACGTTCCATTCCAGATATTTTCAAATAGAATTAGCTCTTGACGCCAATTTCTGAAAGTAACATATACTAGGATGATTACTCAAAACTCAATAACTAAGTCTGTATCATTTTCATCTAGCCAAAAATCAAAACATTGTCGATCTGGTGGATGTTTATTCTTTTCATAAACGTTTGGTTTCATAGGGTGTGTTCTTTTGCTTTTGCTTCATTCCACGTGTCTAATTTATAAATTATATGCCTTATTTTCATTTATTTTTATAATTTATTTACTTGAATTTCAGTTCATTTTTCTACATATTTATTCTAGCCAGTCCTGGTTCATAGTGGTTCCTGCTTGGGTCCCTAAATAGCTAGTATTGAACTGGTATGTATTTCTGCTAGTTCCGGTTCCAAATAGATAATTCTCAATTTTTTATTTTTTCCTTAGAACACCCCGATTTCTTTTCTGTACCACCACAGTCCAATTGCAACCATTTTTCTCGGGATTCATTTTCTGACCACTTGCTGATCTTCTGAGTACCACCACATTGATTTTGTGTCAAGCCAAAGGGATTGCATAATTCATTTTGATTTATTTTACTGAATTGTGTGCTTAATTGTTAATTACAATTTATTTCTGAATTTTTGATAAATTGCTTTCACCCTTCATGTTCGAGACATGAAACTTGATATGTTTGGTAGTTAGAACTACCCTTTATCAATATTCAAAGCAGTGCTAAAAATATTAAGCTTAAACTTTGATTAAGTGTGCTCTAAAAAGACACTTAATACTTGGTAAGAGCGTATTTGCTTGAAATAATTTGTTAATGTTTGATAGAAACATGATATAATTTGAATTGGATTTTAACGATCACATATTCGGTGTAAGCAAGGGATTCTCATCCCTAAAGCTTCTCGTTTAAATTTTCAGTAATTTAGATTTAAAATATTTTTGCTAACTAATTGTGAGACCAACCCCACAACATCCATCTTTTATTTTTGTTTTTATTTTCTTATTTTTAATTTATCTCTAATTTAATTTTAAAAACACTGTAACCCCATTATCCTTTAATTAGTTTAAATAATTTCTAAAAATCAATTGCATCCACTTTCCTCGTGGGATCGACCCGTACATGCCGTTGTCTACCAGTTAGGCACCGTGCACTTGCAGTTATTACAAGTGGGTAAATTAGCCTATTAATTTAGGTTATGTCACGAAACAGGGTGATGGTGGTTGATGGCGGATGGAGGTTGATGGATGATGGACAGTAAGAGGGACAGGGACGGTAATGGAGGTGGCTCTGACGCGAAACAGGGTTGTCACTCCCCTGTTTCGTGGTGGTGGTGGTGATTGTGGAGGAGCTCGGTGGTGACGCTCGGGTGGCTGATGGCGGATGGAGGTGATTGCTGAGTGGGTGAGAGATCGATGAGTAGTGATGGTGATAAGAATCACTTTGAGAGAAAGAGGGTTTAATTTTCTGCAATTATTCTTTTCCCTTCTCTTCCTCCCCTTTTTCTCACCCCATTTTCTTGTATCTATAGAGAATGATCAAAGTGAATAGGGACGAGATAAAGGGAAGATTCAACAAGGTATAAATGAGATAATATTCTTTAGGGATAGGATTGGATTTGGATTTATGGTTAGGTTTTGGGTTTAGGTTTGTGACCATCTTCTTTATACCACCGTTAGAATCGACCAATTGTCGTTCCTTAACTTGTCGCTTTGATATGATTTCATCGTTTACACTCAAATTCCTACAAAGACATGAAAACGAAATAATTACTATAAAATATAATAATTGAAACACTAACATATATAAATTAAGGAATATATTATGTAATAATTATGTGATTATCAAATACCCCCAAACCTATATTTTGATAGTCCTCGAGCAAAACAATAAAAAGAAAATCCTAACTCACTTTCGCAGGAATCATCGGTTGCACTTACCTTAAACGTGCAACAAGGCTTTAAACCCCTTGATTACCTCTAGTGGACGAGTTATAGTCTCATGAGGGTTTTTAGAAATGTTACCCACAAACATTATGACTCAATCAAAACTTGGTCAAACAGTGCTCATTTTAAAACTTCAAGATATGCAAAAAACCAACAGTGTCATTTTAGTGTATCAACCAATTTAAAAATAATTTAATATTTTCCAAAAGTTAGAAAAAATTCATAATCATCCTCAACTCAATGTGTGTGTGTATCAACATAACTTTTCATTTCAGAGTAAAATAATGACTAAATTTCCTGTAGAAAGTTTGTTTTAACTTCAAGCCTCTCATGTCACTCACAATAAAACACTCAGAGATTTGGTATTTCACTCAGTTTATATATGAGGAAAGAGTAAATAATGGAAAACAATCATCTCACATATAGTATTATGATGAATAGACTTTTCAAGAATAGACTGAACATGATCTCATGGACAGGAATATCAATTACTTTTGGGAATGTTAAACCAAACACCATAGGTCTTGGTTATTAAATCTCCACATCTACGGAACCAACCTTTACCTAAGATCAACTAGGACTTTGTTGGGTTGTAATGGGGCTTGGGTAATGGTTAATAAGGAATGTCAAAATTTTCTAGGAATGTATACACCCATTCAACGAACACTTATGGCTATCAAGAATAAACCAATGTTGTGCACCATCAATTTTTTCTTCATTCTCACATTTTTATCCTCATCGACATTTTTTTTTAAACTTTTTTTTTCTTCAACCCTTTTTTTTTCACATAGAGGATTTATGAAATATCTCATATTTTGCTTTTTAATGCCCTTTTTACACCAAGTATAATCATCCATACACATTCCCAGAAAATTTGGGTAAAAGTTAATGGGTTAACAAATAAAAGTTATTCTAAGGCTCAAAAGGCTACAAAAAGGTTAATGTTATGGGTAAGTTAAAAGGCTAGTTAATGGTCTTAAGAAAAAAAATGCCTAGATCATTTCCTAAGTTCGGGTCAGTATTATGACATCTCAATTGAATAAGCCAAGAAGTTCTAGTGTAATAATTCAACTTTGATGTCATTCCCAAAGCAATTGATCAGAAAAATGAGAATAATGAGATCATCAACGAGATAATATGGACTCAAGAAAAATCAGAGTTTATATATAACCCTCAGAAAAATAGAATGGTTCAAAACTTTCATGGTTAAGTCTCCACTATTATTCTAAGGTTTTCTAGCATATATTTCACTCATCAACTTCAAGTTATGCTAACATGGCTCATGGTGCAAAGATAATTGAGTTGAAAAATCTTATGAACTAGATCTAACTTAAGGATCTTACTAAACTTTCAATCTTTATCAATATACCAATATGTCAAGTGGGCTTGCATTTTCTTGAGCATAAAACATTTAAAATCCATTTTCATAATCGCAAAAGACCAAGTTTTCTTGAAATAAAAGCATTTTTTTAAAGAATAAGAAAAGAAAACACTACGAAAAAAAAAAAATTCACCGACTCAAGAACCCTACCCCCAAACCTAATCCAAACATTGTCCTCAATGTGTAACCAAGTAATTTTGACAAATGAATGAAATTAGTACATGAGAGGAGGTTAGAACAGTATTACCGAAGTGAAGATTTTACCAATTTCCATAAATAATCCATCGATGAGAGCTCAGAAACATAATAATCATGAAGTTTTCATTAGAAATCGATAAAATGCAGGCTTGACACTAACAAAGAAAACCAACGAATTTTGCTCAAGCACATCTCCTGTTTGTTGCATGACACTAGTTAAGACGTCCTCTAAACTAGATGTGTTAGAAGGAGGAACAACTCGATGAAATTGAGATTTATTATCAGGAATGAAAGCTTGAGGAATATGAGGAGTGTCTAGAGGGCCTTCATGCACTACTACAAATATTAGCTTAGGTAACGCCACTTAGATAGCTCTTTTTTAAAGAGCTATCCAAGTGGGCACTAGGATAGCGCTTATTTGTCTTAAAAAAAAAAAAAAAACACTACAATAGCGCTTTTAATTTTTTTTTTCAGTTAAGCGCTATCTTAGTTATGTCTTAGATAGCGCTTTAAAAAACGCTATGAGAAAAAATGTTACCAAAGCTACCATAGCGCTTTCGAAGCGCTATGCTACTTACATCTAGGATAGCGCTTCCGAATAAAAGCGGGAGATCAAATTTTCTCGATCTAACCTAGAAGGGGAGAACAACGCCTCCTTTTCTCTCTCGTCCCCCCTCTGTGCGTAGCTCTGCCTCCCTCTCTCTCGCCCTGCTCCCTATCTCCATTGCTCCCACTCTCTCCATTGCTCTCCCTGCCTCCCTCACTCCACCGCTCTCACTCTCTCTCGCTTTCGAGCTTTGGGGGTTATGCAGGCCTCTAACTGAACCTTCCCTCCCACTCGCAACCCTCTTCTTCTGTGAGGTAACTTGTCTTCTCTTCGAACCAAACTCCAACTCATTAGCTCTGATGCACTCAGATTCTTCAATCCTTCTCTTCCCGTCCATCTCCCCTTTCACTCCTTCATCTTCTCCACCACCCCAAACTCTAATTCCTTGTTGGGGATTAGGGTTTTACTTGATGAATATTTGGTGGTGATTGCAGGTTAAGAGTGAGTTGTTGCAGAGATTTGAGATGTTTTGTTTGCAGATTGAAGTGTCCTAAAAGGGTTTGATTTGTGGATGATTTGGATTCAATTTGGACTGAATTTGCTTCATACGAGTGGTAAAGTTGCATTCTTTTCATTTTTTTTGGGGGTTATGTTGAAGAGTTTGTTTGTAGAGGGTTTGAGATGAATCCGTATGTGTAGATGTGCAAGAGTCTGAATAAAGAAGGAATTTTGTGAAATTTCAAGACTCCTTTTCATCAACCATATTTTTTTTAATCTGGTTGATGGGGAGTGTCCCATTGAGCACCAATGGTGCTTGGGAATTTCATAATCGAAGAACGCAGGATGAATATGAGGGAGGGTGTGAAGTTAATTGTCCGAGGCAGGAGGAGATGAAGAGTGGAGTAGTCAGGGAGGGGAAGGATGGTGTGGGGGAAAAGGATTTGAGAAATAACAAGAGTAATCAAAATGTAAATAATGGACACGTTGGTGAAGATGTACAGGTGCAAGTTTGTGTGCAGATACCGCTGAAGCTACCGCATGTTTCAGTTGTTTGTTGGGAAAGATTCCTCCCTCGCACCACCTTAAGGGTTCTCTTGGTGGAAAATGATGATTCAACCCGCCATCTGGTGTTTGCTCTACTTCGTAATTGTGGTTATGAAGGTTAGTTCTTCGTAATTGTGTTTACTATGTGAATTGTTTGAATTTGATGTTAACAATTTTCACTTGTGCAAAGAAAAAAAGATGTCATGTTCTTCGCCAGCGTAAGGATGCTTGAGTTGATGTGGAGACTTGCATTAACTTGTCTTATCTCTTTCGAAAGTTACTTGTTTTGTTTTACATGTTTTGTTTTTGCCAATGCAAGTCCAAAACAAAAGAGGGTAGTGTGACATCTCTATGGAGTTATTTGCATTGGAAGAAATTATAGGAGAGGACCCGCTATCCCAAAACCAACCTAGATATGTTCATGATTCTCTCTTCAAGACATAAAAACTATAAGTGTTCATGTTAGTACATCAATTAGAAATGCATGTGTATGTTACTTCTTTTTTGCTATATATGTTGTGTGTGTGTTAGGAGTTTTTATGAATCCCTTCTGATGTGTGTTCCATTTACATAGGAATGCATGAGTGCAGAAGTAGATATCCTCAAGTTGGGTGTCACTTTGGGGCACTCCGTTAACATGAAGTTAAAGTTCATTATCTTGACTTTATTCAAAGCCTCTCATGGACATTATGCTAAAGAGAAACAAAAATGATAGAGAACTTCTTTACTGTTTTTCCAAGAGTGACTTTAGATTATAGTATTACCATTTCAGATACTACTTAGGAAAAAGGGATACAAACAAAACATAGTGGAGAGAAGGAAAGAGGAAGAAGTTGCAAATCTGCATGGGAACAAGAGAAGCAAGAGTTGATGATTTCAGCCCTGGTGAGGTGGTTTGTTTGAATCAACTGATTGTCTCAATCCTTGCACTTGCGTAATGCACATGACACATTCTATGCACACTAGGAGAATTTGACTAAATCAGCCTGCAAAGATTTTATTGATATACATGATGGAAAATATTTTTGTACAGTTTTCCCTATTGACCATTTTGAATCCAGGGAAGTGTATATGTTAACAGAGAAAAATAATGGTATGGCGGAGCAAATATCTACAAATGCTTTCACTCATCTTTGCTAGTCCAATGAAGTCTCCAATAAATATAACTGTTCAGTAGTATAAAAGTCTTTTTTTTTGTTTCCCCTCCAGATACTATCTGTGGTGTAGAAGATTGGGAGGACTAATTGGTCGCTGCAATGGACAAGGAGCACTTACTCCATGTTTTATTAGTTGGGAATGATATCCTCCTTCTCTAAGTACAATTGTTTGAACAGCCCTGTTTCAATTGATGCAGGGTACAGCTGCAATTGCGATGACCTACTTGCTAGTAGCATTCTCAATAACAGGTTTTACTGTTTCTCCCACATCCGTGAGCACTATTGGTGTATCACTAGTCACCCTGTTATAAGGAATCATCCCTTACAGAAGTTGAATTGAGTAGCTGCAACTAACTTGATATTCCCTTTTAGTTTATGGATGAATATTTTTTTTATAGAATCGATTTGTAATATGCAGGTTAATGAAGATGTTGTTACTGGCTGGTTATTTTTCCGTTATTTGGTTATTGGAGGTAAGCTGTAAATTCTATTGTGCATGTCTTTCCTATTCTTCATTTTATTAGACAACGTTGTTATCCATATTTTAATTTATGTCGCTACCATAAACACCTTATTACAAAATTTCAGTCGGCAATTTTGACTCTGGGTTGGAGTTTGTTCTGGTTATATGATGTCTCCTATTTATGGTGTCTTGTGCTCCAGTTCTAGGACTGATTGAGGCGATCACATTACGAGTCATGGATGTTTGGTGGATTGTATGAGCAGCAAGTTTTTCATGGTGAGACCACTTGTACTATTGTTTTTCTGTTTATTGGTCTCGACAGAAGTGAAGAGTCGGAGTTTAAATACTAGCTCTACATTGAAAAGGCCAAGTGTTGTGAATATTGGTGCTCTGCTTTCTTTCAATTCAACTATTGGAGAAGTGGCAATGCCAGCAATAAATGTTGAAGTTTATGATGTTAATTCAGATTCCAGAATTCTTCTAGGCACAACATTGAAAGTGGAGAAGTCTCAAGGTAACAAGATTGTCCCTTTGTTAGATAGAAGCTATTTTGATTCTTGCTTCTATGAATGATTATCTGAAGTTCTATATCATTCATCAGCTGATAATTTAGGTTCAATGGGATGAAACTTCTTCCAATCTTGTGCTCCCTGAAAGAGTGTCTCCATAGAAAATGAGCTGCTTGAGATCAGAAACATGAGGTGCCCTTCATTTGTACCCAAGCCAAAGAGAGCTCGTGCCCGTCATTCATCATCATCATCTCCTGAATCTTCTTTATTGATAAATGATGGTTAGTAATCATTTTCCCGCTTTTCATTTATGAAAAAGAAAATCCCTTGCAGACTTTAATTGGTGCATTATATGTATATTTGATTGGTCTGGTTTGATTCTACATTTTAGACTTGCTTCATGTGCCAATGGTCAGTATATGTGTGTTTCCTGTTGTTCGGTCTCCTCTTCATGGGGTTTGTAATAGGTGGAGTTACCATGAGATATGTTGTAGAGGAGCCAATTCAGAAGACAGAAAGCTTAAACTTTGATTACACAGAGCAGCCTTGTAGCTCTGGTTCCTATGATGGCTTGCCCCACTGTGTCATGTGGTGTAAATTGTAGAGAAAAGATTGAAGTTGAGAGGTATGATGGATTATGCGTAATACGTCCTAATCACAAGGTACAGCTGGGTATTACATTGAACTTGCCAGAGTCTGAGTATAATCGGAAGTTTGGGATCTTCCAGGTATATAAAATCTTCATTTTGGAGTGTTTTGTTTCCTGCATTTTCCCTCATTTCCTATCAAATTATCTTGGACTAATACGGCATGTCTTCGTTATTTGCCTTTTCGAATCTTTAATTGTTTCTTACAATATTTACATGAAAAGAACAAAATCTTAAAGTACTTATGGGCGATTATACGAATCTTAAAACATATTTCTTGATGAAATCAAAATAATTGCATAATGGGTTGTGATGCACTATATTGATTTATTTTTTTTCCTTAATGTTTTGGTGGCTATAAAGATCAGAGTGGAGTACATATCAGCAAACGGGGAAGTCACTGCCAGTCCAGCATATCCATGCATGCTACAATTCAAAAGCCATCTTATTCGCTTGGTGGAGACCTCTGTAAAGAGCGTTCCTCTCCTGGCTGGCTACTCGTCAGAGTCTCAAACGCTTGATCTCAAAATGGAAGGTTTTACCGAAGGGAATGACCCAACCTCTTGCATAAAAGTGACAATTGAACAACGAGCAGAGTACAGCCCTGGAGCTGGCATCCCTGAAATATATGCAGCATCACTCGTACTCGGTTCCGAGCTTTCTCTGATAAAAAAGGCTGTTTGGTACTGGAGGAGAACCATATTCATCTGGATAAGTATGACATCGTTTGCGATGGAGTTAATGTTTGCACTAGTTTGTTGTCAGTCTATTTTTATGCCGCGAGCAAGGGAAATACATTTTTCAACTAAAAGAGCAGCACTTGAAAATGATGTAGCCAGAATAAAGGGAAACTGAAAACCAGAGGTGAAGAAGATTTATAGGGATTAGGCTCAACATTGTCTAACATTCGAATTATATTTGGTGTGCTACTAATTGTATCACCCCATTATTCATGTTTATTTTGATTTTGGGCTCCATTTTGTCCATCCCAAGCTTAGATCAGTGTAATCTTCCCTCTGAGGTCTCTGTTTCTATTCCTTGTGCATGCCTACATTCTTACTTGCTAGTAACTGGTTACTTGCTTAGTGACTAACAGATGATACTTTGATGATTGTTTATTTGGTCTTTTATAATTTTGCTAGTTATAGTTCTACTGCTGTGAAGGTTAGTATTACAATAATTTGAATGTTGTCCTATAATTGACTTCTCAAGGCATTCAATACTAGTGCACAAATTTATAGTTGAAAATGGAATAGTAGTGAGCAAAATATTATATGGTAGTTAATAAAAAAAATTCACCGAAATTAAATAGCGCTTTAGAAGCTAATTAAAAAAAAAATTTAAAAAATCAAAAAATAAAAAATAAAAAAATAAAAAATAAAAAAAAAATCAACAAAATTAAATAGCGCTCATAAAAGCGATATTCAAGCTAATTTAAAAAAAAATCACCGAACTTAAATAGCGCTTTCTAAAGCGCTATGTAAGTTAATTAAAAAAAAAAACAACGCTTAGATAACACTTTATTAAGCGCTATCTAACGAAGCGCTATTCAAGTACGCGACTTGCATAGCGCTATGCAAGCCTATATTTGTAGTAGTGATGGTACTGACCATGAGCCCATGAGAAGTCAGGATGATAGGTTAAACTTGGGTTGTAATAATCTAAATATGGATCATAATCAGGTTGTCGCATGTCATAAAATGAATTGACTTGCTCAGAAAAATAGGATGGATAATCCCTTGTGTTCATCAATTTTTTTTAATCACTAACTCTAAACAAAATATACACAGACTCACACACAATCAACAACCAATAAATGCACAAGAAACATGTATCCCTAAGCAATCAACGTTTTTGAGATCAATTATTTTTTGATCTTTGGGGGACAATTATTTCTTATGTAATCTTTATGACAAAACAATGGGTCCTACAAGTTGATCCTAAGAGAGTACACTTTACACCGCAAAGTTCAAAATCAGTAGGCTAGAGTTTTGTTTCAAAGAAACCGGATCATCGCACAAGAGAAGGAGGTCACAATGGTCCAATTAAGTACTTCCTTGTGCTACCGCTCTGTAAGCCAATAGATGTGAGAACGATGTGATGTTAAATGTACACTTGAGGCTTGTGTTCCTAACCCAAAACTGTTAGTTATACCAATCCTTTTTGTGGATCGTAGCTTATTTATGACTCGGCGTACTAGGTAAATTACCCTTGTGGCAGTGGCCTCTCGGAGTACTTTGAATGATTAAACCCATCGTCACTTTTAGCTTTGGTCAACACAAAAATTATTGGATTCACCTTGGTTTTGGTTGTCTTATGAACACCGTACCTAAAAGATGGCTCTATCTAACTTGCTAATTGATTTTAATTATGTTTGGCTATTGATTGCACACAGCTAGAGTGATGAGGTGGGGATATCAAGTCCCACCAGTTTCTATTTAGAAGCTGGGTCTGCTTATTATGAATTACTAAAGTTTAGCATCCACAATTATAGAAATTAAACAACCAATCACACAATTTCAAACAATTACACAAAGCACCCAGGTCGCTAGTACATTGCGTGTAATAGAAATACTTACAATGTGAGTATTCCGTTTTGCATAAAAAGTTAGCATAATTAAAAACAAAATGTCCGACTTCTTTTTATTTGTTTCAATCAGCACACAAGCATATGCAATCAAATTACTGGTCTTGGTCTTAGAAGTCGGATTCTAAATTAAAAAAATTATTGGGTAACAATTAAAATTGTTTCCCTATAATTTCTTTTGACTTAGAAAATTCTGTGTTTTTTTTTTGTGTGATTAAACAAAATGAAAAACATTAGAGTTTAAAAATTATTACACCACACACTCATAAAACGAGGTGAAAATAAAATTAAAACTCTCCTCACAAAATAAATAAAAAAATAAAAAAACTTTGCTTGATGTTTTGCAGAATCGTCTGATATTCTCGAGAAGCGTGTATCTGCAAAAATCAAACACAAAATGAGTGTAAAAAGAACAATTTTTTCAATTTTTTATTTTATTTTAACCTAAACTACAAATTAGTGAAAATAAACTTTTAAATTCAATTACACTGCTACCTTCCCCGGCAACGGCGCCAAAAACTTGATGCGGATTTAACTAACCTAAATTAATAGGTTAATTTACCCACTTGTAATAACCGCAAATGCACGGTGCCTAACTGGTAGCCAACGGCAAGTACGGGTCGATCCCACGAGGAAGGTGGATGCAATTGATTTTTAGAAATTATCTAAACTAATTTAAAGGATAATGGGGTTACACTATTTTTAAAATTAAATTAGAGATAAATTAAAAATAAGAAAAAAACTAAAATAAAATAAAAGATGGATGTTGTGGGTTTGGTCTCACCAATGAGTTAGCAAAATATTTTAAATCTAAATTACTGAAAATTTAAACGAGAAGCTTTAGAGATGAGAATCCGTTGCTTACACCGAATATGTGATCGTTAAAATCCAATTCAAATTATATCATGTTTCTATTAAACATTAACAAATTATTTCAAGCAAATACGCTCTTAATCAAGTATTAAGTGTCTTTTTAGGGCACGCTTAATCAAAGTTTAAGCTTAAAGGATAATGGGGTTACAGTGTTTTTAAAATTAAATTAGAGATAAATTAAAAATAAGAAAAAAACTAAAATAAAATAAAAGATGGATGTTGTGGGTTTGGTCTCACAATGAGTTAGCAAAAATATTTTAAATCTAAATTACTGAAAATTTAAACGAGAAGCTTTAGGGATGAGAATCCCTTGCTTACACCGAATATGTGATCGTTAAAATCCAATTCAAATTATATCATGTTTCTATCAAACATTAACAAATTATTTCAAGCAAATACGCTCTTAACCAAGTATTAAGTGTCTTTTTAGGGCACACTTAATCAAAGTTTAAGCTTAATATTGTTAGCACTGCTTTGAATATTGATAAAGAGTAATTCTAACTACCAAACATATCAAGTTTAATTTCTCGAACACTAAGGGTGAAAGCAATTTATCAAAAATTCAGAAATAAATTGTAATTAATAATTAAACACACAATTCAGAAAAATAAATCAAAATGAATTATTATATCCCTTTGGTTTGACAAAAACTCGATGTGGTGGTACTCAGCAGATCAGCAAGTGGTCAGAACACGAATCCCGAGAAAAATGGTTGCAATTGGACTGTGGTGGTACAGAACAGAAATTGGGGTGTGAATAGCCAAAAATACTTTTGACTTGGTCTCCCGCCAATAGAACAGTGCCTCGGTACTCCTCCTTCGTCCGCCAAATTTCTCCAGAAAACCTGCAAAAGAAGAGGGAAGGTGAGGAAACAGAGAGAAAACTCAAAAACAGAGAGAGAAATCGGAAGGAGGCTCCCCTGTTTCCGCTGTCACGGTGATTAGGGGTGGGCAAAAACCGATTTAAATTCGGTTAACCGACCGAACCGATTTTCAAATTCGGTTCGGTAACCGAACCGAAATATGAGTAGAGAAAAAATAATTTAAACCGAACCGAACCGATTATAAAAGGTTCAAAATCGGTTTGCGGTTTTGAACCGACCGATTTATAACCGAACCGACCGATTAATTAAATATATATAAATAACTAAATAAAAAGTAGGTGTCAATACTTGATTAGTGCAACAAATGCATTGCAATACACCCTGTTGCACTAAATCACCCCATTCTCTCAAAGTTTTCAATTTTGGGCTAAAAATTGAGTCTATAAAAAAATTGAACCTGTAAAAAAATTGGACATGTTTTAATGAAAGTCTTTCAAATGCTTGAGCCTGAAATTTCGGTCCAACCGAACCGAACCGATCCGAAATTTGGTTCAACCGAATTCATCGGTTTACAAATACAAAATTCGGTTTCGGTTTGGGTTTTGGACAAACCGAATTAAATCGGTTCGAAATCGGTTTGAGGCTCAAAATCGAACCGAACCGACATTGCCCACCCCTAACGGTGATTGTACGCCGCGGACAAGCTGATCTGTGATGGTGGTTGTGAGAGATGGAGATAGGAAGGAGGTCGAGACTAAGAGAGGGCGGTGAAGGCGGCTCGCAAGGTGCTGGCTCTGTGGCGAGGCGAAACCGAGTTGCGGTGATGGCGGCTATGTTTTGCGGTGGTTGTGGTGGCTCGCAGATGTGTTCTGTCGCGAAACAGGGTGATGGTGGTAGATGGCGGATGGAGGTTGATGGATGATGGACAGGAAGAGGGACAGGGACGGTGATGGAGGTGGCTCTGACGCGAAACAGGGTTGTCACGCCCCTGTTTCGTGGTGGTGGCGGTGACTGTGGAGGAGCTCGGTGGTGGCGCTCGGGTGGCTGATGGCGGATGGAGGTGATTGCTGAGTAGTGATGGTGATGAGAGTCACTTTGAGAGAAAGAGGGTTTAATTTTATGCAATTCTTCTTTTCCCTTCTCTTCCTCCCCCTTTTCTCACCCTATTCTCTTGTATTTATAGAGACTGATCAAAGTGAATAGGGATGAGATAAAGGGAAGATTCATCAAGGTATAAATGAGAAAATATTCTTTAGGGGTAGGATTGGATTTGGATTTATGGGTAGGTTACCATCTGCTTTAGATCACCGTTAGAATAAACCAATTGTCGTTCCTTAGCTTGTCGCCTTGATATGATTTCATCGTTTATGCTCAAATTCTTACAAAGACATGAAAACGAAATAATTACTATAAAATATAATAATTGAAACACTAACATATATAAATTGAGGTAATAATTATGTGAATATCACTAGTATATGGTGAATGTATATGACAAAATGGTGGAACAAAAGAGAAGATAGTAACAAGAAGGAAAAACTTTGAAAGGAAGAATCAACTAAATATTAGAAAAAACAATAACAATGGAACAAAAGAATGTGTTGCAGAATGGGTTGAGGGGAGAAGGAAGTTGAGGCACAACAAAGAAGATAGGGTGGATGAGAACCTTAGGCTGAAAAATAATTCTTTCAATTTCCTGCAAGGTGTTGAGGAGAACAATGATATGGAAGGGATAAAAGAGTAAGGGGCCCTTGTGTGTAGATCCAGAGGTGGAAGAAGGCGAGATTGAAAGATATACTAATGTGTGTGGTCAGGAGATCTCGCACGGTGATAAAGCTCAAATTGGGAACATAGATCAGCCATTGAACGAGGTTGTCCATGAGCCAAGATGGGCACAAGAGTAGATCAGTCTTTGAACGAGATTGTGCATGACAAGTATGGACACAAAGTAGATCAGTACTTGAATGAGGTTCTCCATGAGCCAAGTATGGAAGCAAAAGTCTCTCTAGAGCCTTTTTGAGACAGTAAAGGAGATGAGGATAATGATGAAAACTACTCAACAGAAAGAGAACACAAACTTGATGATAGTAATTTGTGTGGAAACAGTGTCGAAGCAATGAATGCACGTGGAGCTGACATAACGGAGCCTTAGGAGTATGATGGGCCTCAAATATATCAATTGTTGAAGGTGAAGAATACGAAAAACTCAAGGCTTTATTAGCAGCTCATGAAGAAAATTATGTACCAAGTCCTCTGCAATACACTAGTTGTAGGAAAGGAAACTGAAAGTACATGGAATATACTCCAATACAAAGAAAGAGATAAGGCCTCGCCGTATATTGTTATTGAATGTCAGTATGGAGCTTTCTCCTTTATGTTTAGTCATCAGGGGTGACTTACTCCCTTCGAGAGATTGTAAGTGTGTTTTTCTATTTTTATTAATATAAAGGTTTAGGGTCCTTAAAACTCTGCTTGCTATCTAAATAAAATAAAATAAATAAATATAACTTTAACTTGATCCTTAATAAGGAATTTTAAGCTTGTAACAACAAAGAAAAGTTTACTATAGGTGTCACTAGGATTGGGCGTTCATTGCACAAGCCGGAATCCCCACAAGGCATATTTTGCATGTATAGGATGCTGAGAAGTGAGAAAAACTTCATATGTAGTAATGAACTAGCACTCTCCTGGCAGTCTCTATGGAAATGGCACCAACATGTTGAAACAACTTTACTAGTAAAATTCTGCAACATACTAAATACACTAACATGTAGTCAATAGATAAAAGTTAAAAGTAACTGCAAAGAAAACTGAATTATTTGCTAATCTTGGAAACCATGATTTGGAATCAATTTCCTTTTGATTGGATTTCTTATTGTTTTCAGGCTTTTCCATGGAGGTCTCTTGTAAAAGGCTGGGAGTTTAAGGAAGGGTCTGTCATTGCAGAATGTTTTGCATGAGCAGACCCAAAGACAAGGGCTACTTGACTACGGCGGTGGTACAGGAATCACATCAGGTGACTTTTTTTTGGGGCACTTATCATATCTAGTAGAGCACTAGAGATTAGTATGTCGTGCACTTATCGGAATCCTTTGGCGGTAGCCCAGGAGGAAGATCCTCTGGCACCAGGTCAGAAAACTCTGCTAGCTTTTGCTAACGTACTGGATTATCTTTCATTTCCCTGCTCTTGAGTTCAATCTGCAAACTCAGCACATACTTCTTTACTATAATAATCAATTCCTTGATGTCATCAACCTCATTAAGTCTTGGCTTCATGAAGTCACCTATTCTTAGCTCTGACTTGAATGGAAGCATGATGCATGTGTTCCAATGGCTGTCATTTTGATTTACTTCGAGGGGTATTAGTCTTGTGAATGAGTCAATATTACAAGGAGCAATCGCAGCGGGCAAAACAAAGCCAATTTGACCATCACTTATATCAAACTTGACATGAAACCCATTGGAGTGAATCTCTAGAGTATCCGTCACTCGAAATACTGATTTGAAACCAATGCCTTTCTGCTCTATATACCCAACACGGGACCCGTTCTTGGTTGAATTTCCTATGTCACAGAGTGCTCTAATATTTTGAGCAGTAAAACCTTGCTCGTTATTTAAAACAACAATGTAAGTAGAATGAAAAATGAAAATCGGAGTGGGCTCCACATTCCCGGGTAGCGATTATCATCTGCATTCTGAACCAACTCAAGGAAAAAATGAGAATCATGTGAGTATAATTCTTGTGAAAGACAATGGAGAGCTCCCCCAAGGCGGGCATGCTGCTTCTTTAACATTTCACTTTCCGCATTTGTAACACTTGGATCAAGGCCAAACTCCTTGCACCTGATATTTTGGATAAAAAGAGATGCATTCTCAACCTCTACATAACTGAACCCTGTCCCTACTGAATTATCCACAAACAAGAGATCATTTTTTTGCAACCAAGTTGAATTTCTGGCCTTCAAATTAGTATCCAATAGACCAACTTCTTCAAAGTTTCCAATCCCAACTCCTGAAGCACCCTTGGGAGTTAGTAGACTCTTACGAACGATCAAAGTCTCATGGCCATCTCCATACAACACATTTCCATCTTTCTCATCATCATACATAGGCTCTCCAAGCTCCTCAGTTTCGTCTACCACGTCTTCCTCAATCAGGAGATTGTTACCCTTCTGAATAACAGGCTTCCCGCACTCAGTCGCTCTATGTCCTTGTTCACCACATCTAAAACATCTAATATTTGAGTTAGAATTACCATGCGGTGGCTGCTGGGCAAGACGTGATTCTTGAGGGCAAACTGGCAAACTTCCTTGATCACTTCTGATCATTGGCTTCCTGTTTTGCTGTTTTTCCACAGCAAGTGCATGCTGGTATGTTTTAGAAATGGTCCTCAACGATTGAAGTTGTTGAAATAAGGTTTGAGTATAGCCGAAAGAAAGGAAGTGACCTTTCATCTTCTTCTTCATCTTTTCCCAATCAGTGATCTTGGCCTTGCCCTGCCTGTCGTGTGATCGCTTCAACTGCTCCCACCACGCAGATGTTCTGCCTTTGAGTTTGATGGCGACCAATTTCACCTTGACACGATCTGAGACTTCCTTATACTAAAAAACACACTCTACTTCATTCAACCAATCAACGAATCCTTCGGCTTGTAATGTACCAGAAAACTCGGTTAGATCCACCTTGAAACCGTTGCATGACGATCCTCCTGACCACAACGCTCCCAGAATCGGGCACGATGGTGATACGAGTTTTTGAAACTGGAATCAGAATCGTGATCTTCCATCTCACGATCACCGAAATCTTGTGTTGTTAGACGCTGGGTTAACTCTGCAACTTGCTGCTGTAAATCCTCAATCATCATATTCTTAACATTACAATCCCGATTTGGGGCTTTCTTATTCAAAACCTGCCCGCGACGACCACGACCATCAGGCATAGAAACTGATGAAATCTCACCCCAAGAAGATGTTGAAGCTCTGATACAAACTGACGCGGGGCAGAATAGTGATTATCCCGCGGGCTACTTTAACAGACAATTCACAAGGAATGATACAAGAGATTCGCCTAAAAACACAGAGAAATAACTCTAATGTCAATTAAATTACTCAAATCAAAAGTCTCTTACAATATTGAGGAAGAACTCAATTTATAATGCTTAAATAACTTGAATAATAAACAGTCTATTCCTAAAAGAAAAAATAGGATCAAATACTAAAATAACAAACATCTATTCCTAAAAGAAAAAGTAAAACCTAATCCTAAAAGGAAACTGTTTATTCCTTAAAAAAAAAAAATTTGAATCAAATACTAATATAACAAGTAGTCTATTCCTAAAATAAAAAGTAAAGCCTAATCCTAAAAGAAAACTAAAAGAACTCCTAAATAAATTGAAAGATTATTACACATAAGTTATTTAGTAAATAACTTAGAGAGCAAATTAGGTTCCCTAGAAAACCAAATTAGAAATCCTAGAAATGCTCCTGCATCAATCGTGTATTTGTATATGCTATAAGACCCATTAGAAAGCTGCTTATATCATTTAAGGTATCCCTAGGCCTACAACAGATTGCCCCTATTTTGTTCCATAGTTAGATGTGATCACCTAACAAAAACCTATATCAGGTGTTCGTTCTCCAAAGAGTGGCATGGATATATTGATACTAGATTGGAGTTTACATTTTGCATAAACTAGTTTAGATCAAACAATCAGGATACATGTTATTTGGTTTTGCAGCCAATATATTTTGTTAAAATTTTTACTAGCTAAGGCTGTAAGCATATATATATATATATATATATATATATGGGTATATATGGGCCATGGCTCCTACAATCCCTTAAATTGGGCCTAACAATCAGGATATATGTTATCATAATGTTTCCCCTTTAAATAAATAAACTTGCGCATAATCCTTCATCAAAACTGAAGTTAAACCATGTAGACAGCTAGTTACCTTATCAAAATTGGAAATTTTGTTTGGATTGTCATACCTCTGAAGAAAAGTCTATAAAGGGGCATAAATCTGCACTTGTTGCCCTGCTGTAAATACCCCGACAACATGTGTTATCATCTGTACTTAACCTTCTCAAATTATTAGAGCTCTAGTCATGTTTTCCCATAATGCTCTTTGGAGATATACTCAATGCTGACACTGAAGAAGTCTATGGAGGTAACCGTGTTAGTTCCCCCACATTGAAACTAGTTCTTTGACCGCCTAATGCTCCTCATTAATCTGACTCATGGAAAACCTATAGACATTATTGCATCCACTACTGAATCTCCCATGGTGTTGGATATATAGTTCGCCATGTCTTAGAACCACCAGGTTTTTTTAATGCTAATAGGGCCTTTTACTTTAACAATAGATTGAACTGGACCTAGTCATCACAATTTCTTAAATCAACAAAGCAAACATCATTCATCAAACACCCCATATCAACATACATACATTGATTAAACATTTCAGAAACCAGTCCTTCCAGACAAAGAAGATAGGAAAATTGAAGAATTAAATACGATATTAGATAGAGAAATGAAAAAAAGAAGACACTCTAATTGACAACTGTGCTTGTTCAAGGAGCTATCAGAAGAAAACAATTTCTAGCTGGGAAAATAGTTAAATGTTTCATGGCTGCACACGCAAATCCGATTAGAAGATGCAGCTTGTAATTATTAAAAGATGCAGCTTGTAATTATTAAAAGATGCAGCTTGTGATTATTAATTTTTAGATTGGTTCACACAATTTTAAGCAAACCAACAGTCGGGCAACTCAAATCATTAAAGCAAATTAAACATTTAAACAATGAGAAATAGGCTGTAGCGCCTTCAGAAGCTTTGAAGATGTCAAGTGAGTTTGTCAACACCACACCCTGTTCTGCACCAGCCAATAGGGCTGGCAAGCTTCGTTCCTAATAAATTCCAGCTCTGCAGAACAGCTTGATTTTGTAGACTCCATAATCCAGCCCTTATTAACACTAAGCCGCGACCAATATTCAGGAAAGGCAACATCTACTTTTGCTGGTTCTTTTATCCTTTGGAAAATCTTTTGCAACCAAAAGAAAGAAACAAAAAAGTTAGCAACTGCTTCAATATTTGTAATTATATCGAGAATTAATCACATAAAAATTCACAATCACGATTGTGATAAACTAAATCTCATTATTTGAGGATGAAGCATATTCAAATCAGATTCAAATTACAAAAATAAATGATATAAACGAATGCAGTAAATGAAATTAATTTCTTGCTACTGATAATCCACTGATTTTAGAGACAGTCTGTTTGCACGCTTCCAAATTCTGACAAAACGGTCCCTCCGACAAACAAAATCTTTTTAAACAACCACCTGGCCTGATAATGACAAGATTTACATAAATCAACTTTTCGTGTCATTTTTGCTTTGGCGACTTCTCTTGGATCTCTGGAAAGATCACTTTCAAGACCATGTTCTTTGATGTGATCAACGTATTAGGAAAGAATAATAGTCACTTTAAACAACTTTCCCTAATTTCCTCCATGTTTCATTCCCTAATTTTTGGCTTAGCTTCAGGATTATTTGTGGGTTTAATTCACTATATATACTCACTTGTATATTGATAGAAATCAATGAAAGTCATTTATTCAAAACTATCTAAGAAATCTTCCTTCTTCTCTCATATTCTTTATTCAAGGAGAACAAAAATTTATTAAGTCCACAAAAACTCAAGACTGAATTTCTTGATTATTTCAGTTGCTGAATCCAGAAAAACCCAAGACTGAATCTCTTGATTATTTCAGTTCCAGGATTAAAAAAAAAATCGATGAAAACTGAATATATATACCCCAAAGTATTTCTTAAGAATATTAATGTTGACAGATTTGAATGGACTGCACCTGAGCTTCCCTAAAGATTTGGATAGAAACTTAAAAAAGAAATAAGAAGGATTTCGCTACATAAATAAATAAATAAAAATTACCAATTTTGATGGCAGTAGATGATCTGTTGGGTGTACTGCTGCTTTCATCTGCCCATTTGACTGGATGATGAACAACATTTCCTCCACCCTTTAACCGTTCCAACACGAATATGGTAGGACGACCATTATATTTATAGATAACATCAATTGTCTCTTGATCTCCAGATTCCAATAGTTTACTCTGAATCAATCTCATCTGATCAAGAATTACACCCTCTTTAAGATGTTCACCGATAACCATCAATCTTTGCTGATTGGGTGGTATTTGAGTTATATCCTCTATCTTCTTCTTCAAATCATCGAGTGTGTCAGATTCTCCTATCTCCATTGTGCATGTCTGCCCTATTATGTCATTCAGAAAGACCTGGACTCTTTCTCCTCTCAGTTGAAAAGCCGTGTTGAGTGTGGAACCGTCATGGATGTTGTAGTAGCTTAGTGTTTTTCCTTCTTCTAGTATTGTTCCTTGGAAAACCAGATCCAATTCATCCATAGGAATTTCTTTTCCTTCTTCTTTGTTTTTTATAACATTTTTTACATTTTTAATCGTACTGGAGTTCTCAATTTCCAGAGTAATCGACTGCTTTGCAACTGCAATATGCACAATGATCTGCATGGTTTCAATAGCTCCCTTGCCTTCCCTTCCCTTTTCTCCTCTTCTGTACAAGTTGAAAATGATAGGCCTGTCTAAGACTGTGAAGGTATAGACTTTTCAGCTTGAATGGAGCAACGTGCTAGACAGTAGTGCATTTACCATTGACGAATATATAAAATATATTTTTTATTTTTAAGTTGGAGTTGACCGAAGATATAGTATATATATTTTATTTTAATAATAAGATATAGTTTCAGATGTTTTGAAAAATATGTTTTGCACATCTCATTTTCAATACTCGGCACAACTCATTACAACAACCCCTTATTGTGTCAAGGGGTCCCTTATATTAAGTTGACTAAATATTTTTTAGAAAGGGAAAGGGTTATATGGTGCAGTTTCCTTGTGAGCACTTGACAATGTCAAATCCTGCACGTCGCCTTACAACTAAATCTGGATAACATGCATGCTAATTAGTATATTGTTAGCGGAGGTTTGGTAAATAGATTGTTTTGCAACAATACATTGTCGAGTAGCAATGCGTTCCACACAATCTACTTGGTAAAGCTAAGCTTTTTTATAGAGAAATACACAGGTGGTAGCAACTCAACATTGATCTTGCTGAACGCTATAATTGTTCAATGATCTCTGATTTTTAGTTTGTTTAGGATGAAATACACAGGTCTAGAAGTTAAGGTTTTAACGAGGATCTGGACACCTCCTCTTAACTGGAAACCCATGTGAAGTGTGGAATTCTCTGGGATGTTGTAATCAACGAAGGTCTTTTTTTCATCTAGTTCTCTCCCTGCAAAGAATAAATTCCATTTGATCAAACATGTTGGAGCTTTCTACTTGGAGAGTAATTGAATTCCCCTTCTTTCTCTTCACAAAGATTTGCTTGATGGACAATCTTCTTTTTTTCTTTTCTAGAGCTAAGAAGTAAAACTTCCCCATTGCACAATTAGATGATTTGAAGGACTGAGTAATATTCTTATTGATACCTGGAGCTGAGAACTTTTCCTCACTGCCAAATCCAAAGTCACATTTTGTATTGTTTGAAAACTACAAGAAAATAATATATATACATTCTTTTTTATAATTAGAACACTACTTACAAGTGATGACAGAAAGAAGCTAACTAAGTTTTCGTCAGTTATATATGGAAGAAGATGAGGAAGTAAGCTGGAAATGATGCAGAAGAAGGATATAGGATAGACCTGTTAACACCGAGGCAACGACATAGCAAGTTATTGATTCCATTAAGTTTGAATTCTTTGGTGAAACCTTATAAATTAACAATGACTTGATCATCTTCCTATCTGATGTGCTAGCTAGTACAATAAAGCATTGAAGTCACAAAAAAGAACACCTGAAGTGATTCTGAAAGCTTACCACTCCTAGTTGGAATTTAATCAGTCATGCTTTTTATCAATAAAACAGTAGATGTATTAATAGGTACGAGTGCAAAAGGTAATTAGCTAGTATACTTGTAAGTTGCAACATGATCAAAATGAACTAAACGGTAAAAAACAAATGTGCATATAGATTAACCAAAAATACATGAAGTCAAATATGTTTGAAAAGCAAAGGTACCCGAACTAGGCAACAACTGACATCCCAATACCCTCAATCCAAAGAAGGAAAACGTTGCAACTTCTGCACAAAATATTCTCATAATTTGCTGACAAACTCATTGAATGACATCCCTTCCAATGTTTTTTTTTTTTTTGATTTTCTTCCCCAATTCAAATTGATGAATGAGACCTTAAATTGTCTTAAGAGTCTGATCTTGTTGCATGCTTTTTTATTATGGCATTCTTCCCAGTTCCCCCCTTTCTTCATCTTCATCACGTCGACTGCCATTAACTGAGGAATCGTTAGATATTTATGAATAGAATTAGCTCCTTAGCCAATTTCTGAAGGTAAAATATGCTAGGATGATTCTTCAAAACTCAAAAGAATTATCCGAAGATATTAACCATCAAAACTAAAACACAAAAAATCATAAAACATAAGAACCAAAAAAAGATTATCCAAAGATATTACTTACTTATTACAATGCCAAGTAGAATATCTACTACAATGTCTACACATTTAACATTGAGTTTTTGTGACTAATGCAAATCACCCAAAAACATACACAAATCATATCCTTTGTAATTAAATTTATTGAAATTTCTTAATAATCAAGCTTCCTCACTAACCACGCTTCTTTTTCTTGAGGGTTTAGAGATAAGAAAATGCAGATCAAAGTTGGTTTCCTCTCAAACAAGTCTTTAGCATCTAAGAACTTCGTCATTGATATGTTCGGAACAACTCTTAAACTTGAAGTCAATTGATCCCAATCGCCTCCCTTCAACGAGTTAGCAACCTCCTTGTCTGCCTCCGCCAACAAATTGTGTTTGGAATTGAACTCTTCATCAAATGACAATCTCTTACCCTTCTCAAAAGGGACGTGTTGATTCATGGATGAAGATCCAAAAGAGCGAGATGCATGATCGTTCGAATCCATCACATTGCCATCACTAGCATCATCTGTTACATAACATAAACAAATATTTAGCATTATCTGTCCATAACACAAAATTTTGTCGACAAGAAGTAAAAATCAAACAACAAAGACGATCTAAATATCAGATGCAATTTAAGAAGCTGAAGTTCTCAAGAGAATGACCTAAATCAACAAGGAAACAAGAAACTAACTTAACATCACATATGTGTCTCAAAAGAACGTGGGAGAGTCAGATTCCGTTATATATGTGTCTCAAAAGATCGCTCAGAATGACAACTAGAAGATCGGAGATCATAGATCCCAACAACTGGAAAACCGTGAGTAGCTAAAATATCTTCTTGAATATTTTGTTTATATTGTTGTATTGAGAGGGAGGAGGTTTGGTTGTAATGTTGGGCTTACAACTTATCTTGAGGTGTATTTGGTTGCATGGAATCATATGTCATGAGAATTCATGAGGAGACCCCTACTATTTGATTTTGTGATCACTTCACATTCACTATTTGATTTTGTGATAAATGGTGGGAATGGAAGAACAATGAACATGAAAATCACACTCCTAAGTCCCCAAAAACTCAAGACTGAATTATTTGATTATTTCAGTTGCAGAACAACAAAATCAATGAAAACTGAATATATACCCCAACCGAATCCTTAAGAATGTTAAATTAGATGGATTTGAATGTACCTACATCTGAGCTTCCCTTAAGAATATTAATTATGAGTAAGTTTAGCCAGCCTTGTTTGGTAGTATTTTTTGATGTTTTTACACTTTTTACTCATTTCTCTTTAAAACACAATCACAAACACTATCTATATAAATGGTAGAAGTGTAAAAATAATCTCAAAAAAAAAAAAAAACTAGCAAACAAGGTTAGCTAGAATTGTTGTAATTATATTTATACATAGAACGAATTGTGTTTTGGTCTCTAGATTCCAATAGTTTACTTTGAATCAATCTCATCTGATCGAGAATTACACCCTCTTCAAGTTGTTCACTGATAAACACCAGTCTTTGCTGATTGGGTGAAATTCGAGTTAGATCCTTTGTCTTCTTATTCAAATCAAATCATCGAGTGTGTCAGATTCTCCTATTTTCATTGGGTATGTCTCCCCTCCCCCAATTCTAGAGAGCCATGCAGGCCTGGTGCGTCAGGCCTAGCTCTTTACGTACCATTCAACATTCTTGAGATGCGCATAATCCTGTATCTTGAAAATGTGAAATGGTAGAGAGCTAGCCCTGGTGCAGATCTAGCGCACCAGGCCCGGCTCCCTAGACTTGTTCGTCTCCCCTCTTAGGTATTGGGAGCCCTTTTAGGCGGCGAGGAAATGGGCGAGGGGGAGGGTGAGTGGTAACACCCCTCCCCCTCGCCATTAAGAATTTCCGTTGGTATTGGAGAATGACCTGCACTCTTTTCTGCTCTCAATTTAATTTCAGTTGAAGAATAATAAAATCAATGAAATTAAATTGAACCCACCACAAAGGAGTTTGGCTAACTGGCGGAGGAAGACCCTCTATCCCCCTTGCGATGCGTGCTTCCCATCCCTTGCACGCACCCTCCCTAGCTCCCTCACTGGTTTCCTCGACAATTAGAATTTCTGACCGCAAAGGCATTCTTAAGAATGTTAATGTTGACCGATTTGAATGTACCCACATCTGACCTACCCTAAAGATTTGCAATAAAAAAAAAAAAAAAAATTCCCACTTTCTTTGAAATAATAAGGAATTCACTATATAAATAATAAATAAAACTTACCAATTTTGATGGCAGGAGATGATCTCTTCCGCGGACTGCTGCTTCCATCCGCCCATTCGATTTGCCGATTCCCTAATAAACGAAATATCGACCGTATAGTAGGACGAGCATTACAGTCATACATATCATCAATTCTCTCTTGATCTCCAGATTCCAATACTTTACTTTGAATCAATCTCATCTGATCAAGAATTACACCCTCTTCTTTAAGGCGTTCACCAAAAAACCAGAATCTTTGCCGATCGTGGTTAAGTTCAACTCCAAATAAATCTTCTATCTTCTTCTTCAAATCATCGAGTGTGTCAGATTCTCCTATAGTTTCTATTGTCCATGTCCGCCCTCGACTTCTGTCTTCCAAAAAGACCTGGACTGTTTCTCCTCTAAGTTGAAAAGCCATGTTGAGTGTGGAACCGTCTTGGATGTTGTAGTAGCTTAATGTTTTTCCTTCTTCTAGTATTGTTCCTTGGAAAACCAGATCCAATTCATCCATAGGAAGTTCTTTTCCTTCTTCTCTGTTTTTCATAACCTTTTTTACATTCTCAATCGTGCTGCTAGAGTTTTCAATTTCCAGAGTAATCGACTGTTTTGCAGCTGCACTAACCACATTGATCAACATGGTTTCAATACTTCCCTTCCCTTTCCTTTTCTCCTCTTCCCTGTAAGTTGAAAATGATAGACCTATCTAACACAATGAAGCTTTACCATTGACCAATATATATTATCTTTAAATTGGAGTTGATGAAGATTTTTGCAAAATGTGATTTGATTATCTCAATACAAATTTTTCGAAACTCGCCAAACACATTATGACAACCACTTTGATTTTATTAAGGGATGGTCCCTTATATTAAGGGAAAGGGTTATGTGGTGCAGTTCTCCTGTGAGCACATGACAACCTCATATCCGCACGTCGCTTTACAACTAAATTACTATACTGTTATCAGAGATTTGGTAAATAAATTGATTTTCAAAAATACATGGTTGAGGGAAGGAGCGAGGAAAAGGGCGTGAGGGATGAGATGCGCGCTGATGCTTGTTTCGAGGATGATTGTTGGTTAGACCCATCCCTCGCTCCTTCCCTCGACCCTAGCAAGACTCAATCAACTATTGCATAAATTCTAAATGGCGAGGAAACCAGCTAGGGGGAGGGTGTGATCATTCATCCTCTTCGAGATGCGCATCTGCACTATTGAAATATGTGAAATGCTAGTCTGCACTCTCGAGATGTGCAGCAATGCAAATCTCAAAGGGGATGAATGGTACCCCTAGCTGGTTTCCTGGCCCCTTTCCTCGACAATAAGAAAGGTTCCCCTACTTTGATTTTATATTTTTTCATCACTTCGTATCTTATAATATTTTATTAGACTAAAATAATTAAGGGCTAGACTCGAAAAGACAACGATTAATATTTTTTCATAATTTAGTTTATATGCTTGGTCTTTCAAATGTGTTAGATTGGACATAATTAGTTTAGTTTTTTTAAATAAATGTTATTTGGTCATGATCATCTTGTCTTGAAAGAGAATATAACTGGACGAAAAGGCCAAAAAACAATAGGTATCTAACTTTTGCTTTTGGTTTTTGTAGTAGATAGGGAGTTGTATAAAAATGTTAATTATTTATTTGTCGATTAGGTAATCTGCATCATCGTCTATTTTCTTTTATAGAAATTCTAGCTTGCCTGAGAAATCAGCCTAGTTTGCTGTCTAGGATGGGTGAAAATACATTTTTGCCCCTTCTCCTTAAACACTTTTTTGAGTATATTTTTGCCCCTCCCAGACAGCAAACCAGCCGATTTCCCAAACCAGCTAAAATTTCTCTTTCTTTTAATATATGTTCTATCAATCTTTGTTGTTCTTTGCATATTTGTTTGTATTTTGAATGAATGAACAAAGAATGATGCCACGGTGCACTTGTATCTTGCCTTGTAGTAGATACAAAATAGTTGAAGAATGAAGAAATGGAGAAGATAGGTTCATTTTTTTCAACCAAATAGTTACCTCGAGATTAGTATTAGACATTTAGATGGTTTTTATGTTAATTTTAGATGCATTCATGCAGTATTTTATTCAATAAAATCAGATTAACTAGTAAATGTGGTTAATCTAACTAATCTCTTAGAAAATGAGAGTTAAACTCAATTAAAATTTTGGATAAGGGTCAAACTCTATTAAGTATAAACAAATGAGAGTCAACTAAAAAACTTTTCTTTAATGATGAATTTGCTTGACGCCTAAGTTGTTATTATATCAAATAAATCGAACATACGTTGAATGAAGAAAGTAGATACATATAGCCTATATATCAACCATCAAAACTAAAACACAAAAATCATAAAACATATGAACCAAAAAAAGATCATCCAAAGATGTTACATACTTATTACAATGTCATGTAGAATATCTATTACACATTTTACATTGAGCTTTTGTGACTAATGCAAATCACCAAAAACATACACAAATCATATACTTTGTAATTAAGTTTATCGAAATCTCTTAATAACCAAGCTTCCTCACTAACCACGCTTCTTTTTCTTGAGGGTTTAGAGATAAGAAAATGCGGATCAAAGTTGGTGTCTCCTCAAACAAGTCTACAGCATCTAAGAACTTCTTCATTGAGATGTTTGGAACAACTCTTAAACTTGAAATCAATCGATCCCAATCGTCTCCCTTCAACGAGTTAGTAACCTCCTTGTCTACCTCCGCCAACAAATTTTGTTTGGAATTAAACTCTTCATCAGATGACAATCTCTGACCCATCTTAGAAGAGAGAGATGCATGATCATTTGAATCCATCACATTGTTATCACCAGCACCATCTGTTACATAACATAAAGTCATAAACAAATCTTTAGCATTATTTGTACATAACACAATTTTGTCAACAAAAGTAAAAATCAAACAACAACGACGATCTAAAGTACATCCAAAAAAAATTATATATTTATGCAAACTACTACATGAAACGTTAGACATGGAGCCTAATGCAAGGGCAGACATGGAACCTATTGCAAGGGCATATACACGTCAACAGCTACTGATCTATTTCTTTTGATTGAAATAAGCAAAAACAATCTAGTTTTGAACATTCATAATATACACTCATAGGTAACATAGTTACTTCTCAATGCAAAAGAAACACAAGCATCGACTCGATGAACAAACCAAAAACTTGAAGGGCACAAGCCTAGTAACCCTGACATCTGAACAAAACATCAATCACATAGAGTTCAAACAAATATTGGCACAAACTTTGAATCATTTTATCATAACTCAGCAAAATCATGACAACAAACCCACAATTTCCGCTCCCCTGTTCTATTAGGTAAATGTCATTGAAACTTAACCTCAAACTTTATGGTTTCAACATGAATCAGGACCAACAAAAGTACTGTTTCGATCCCAAATGCTAAAATTACAATAACGAAACTAATTATAACTACAATCCATTGCCTTAAAAGTTCAAAATTTTACATAATTGTAACAATAAAAATAATTTTTTTTAAAAAGTAGCAATTTGAATCAGTACCCAAATTCAATCTCCACATACACCCATTGCAAGATTTTGAAACAATCCCGTTGCAGAAAACAAATAGAGATGAAATTACTTGCGTGTTTGCAAGGGAGGCCCAACATCCAACACTCCTTGACTTGCATCCCGTTTTAACATATTTGACTATATAGCATTGATAATCAAGAAATATAGTTAATTGCCAACAAACAGGTTTTGAAGACTGGAAAAGAAGATGACTCACTAAAACATGGAAATGCTTTGTAATTTAAAATCATTGTGTCTTAAACCAGCCAACTTTCTTGAACTGTCCCTTATGCTGAAGTGACTTCATTATGATAATCCATATTGCCTCTCTCTCTCTCTCTCTACCCTGTCCTAAAGCTTGACATATGATTAAGCTTCTTCAAACTCATTATAAACAAGCCACATAATGAGGGTGTAGTTTGAGAACAGGCAAGTGCATTATGCATAGTTAATTTGTAAATGATAGAACTGGGATGAGCCCCCAGCTAGTAGATACAAACCAACACATTTTTCTATCTACATCATTGATTAGTTCAATACTAATGTAGGAGAGAATTCAACTTATCCCAAGTTGTGAACTTCAGCCTCCTACTAGCATACCACATTGGCAGATTCATAATCTCACACACCAAACAGTAGGGGAATATTGAGACTTCAAAAAATGTCCAAAAACATATGTGATTATCAGTTCCATATCATCTTCACAAATCAAATAATACAAAGATCACTAAACATTGAAGTTGATTCATTAACTACATATTTTACTTGTTAAGATGATACCATACATATGTTGATAAAAATATATAAATAAAAATTACCAATTTTGATGGCAGTAGGACTGTTGCTTGCATCCGCCCATTTGACTCGATGATGAACAACATTTCCTCCACCCCTTAACCGAACCAGCAGGTGTATAGTAGGACGACCATTACAGTCATACATAGTATCAATTGTCTTTTGATTTCCAGATTCCATTTCTTTACTTAGAATCAATCTCATCAGATCAAGAATTACATCCCCTGAAAGTTGTCTACCTCTAAACACCAGTCTTTGCTCATCGGCTTCAATTCCAAATAGATCCTCTATCTTAATCTTCAAATCATCGTCTGTGTCAGATTCTCCTATTTCAATTGTCCGTGCCCGCCCTCTTAGGTCTTTCACAATGACCTGGACTGTTTCTCCTCTCAGTTGAAAAACCATGTTGAGTGTGGAACCGTCTTGGATGTTGTAGTAGCTTAGCATTCTTCCATCTTCTAGTATTGTTCCTCGGAAAACCAGATCCAATATATCCATAGGAAGTTCTTTCCTTCTTCTCTTTTTTTTATAACATTTTTGACATTTTCAATCGTGCTGCTGGAGTTGTCAATTTCCAGAGTAATCGACTGCTTTACAGCTGCAATATGCACAATGATCTGCATGGTTTCAATACCTCCCTTCCCTTTGCTCCTCTTATGTGTATGCTGAAAATGAAAGACACATCTAAGATTGATGAAGGTATGTATAGACTTTTCAGCTTTACCATTGATGAAATATATATTTATATTTTAAGTTGGAGCTGACGAAGATATATTATATATCTTTTATTTTAATAATAGAATTTTACTTATAGTCTCGGGGACTTATTTAGTTATTTCACCTCGGATTTAAGTAAAATCAATTAAATGTTCTCTCTCGAGTGACTTAGTACAAATTAAGCCACACTCTCTTCAGTAAATTATTACAAACATCACATATTACAAATTAAATCACATTTTTCACTTTTTTTTATCAAAATTTATACAATTCAACACACATTTTGAGAAAAATTAAATGATTCAAATTTAATAAAAAACACATTTCAAAGTAAATCAACGGTTCAAATTTAATATTACACTAATCTCGAGAAAAATCTAATGATCCAAATTTAATGAGATACACATATCAAGGTAAATCTAACGGTCCAAATTTAATATTATATTCATCTCAAGAAAAATCCAACAATCCAAATTTAATACTTCACACATCTTTAGGTAAATCAAACCGTTAGATTTTGGTAAAAGATCAAACTATTGGATTGTCCTCGAAATACGTGTTGAACCGTTTAGATTTTGGTGAAAGATCTCTAGTTAAATCAAACGGTACAAATTTAATTAAGCACTTATCTTGAGATGTGTGCATTATTAAATTTGGACCATTAAATTTTTTTTCGAGATGAGTGTACTATTAATTTGGTCTGTTAGATTTATCTAGAGATGTGTGTTCTATTAAATTTGAACCAATTGATTTTTCTCGTGATAAGTGCATAATTAAATTTATACCGTTAGATTAAACTAGAGATCTTTTACCAAAATCTAAATGATTCAATACGTATCTCGAGGACAATCCAACATTTTGATCTTTCACCAAAATCTAACGGTTATATTTACCTAGAGATGTGTGAACTATTAAATTTGACATTTAGATTTTTCTTGAGATAAGTGTAATATTAAATTTAGACCGGTAGATTTACCTTGATATGTGTATTCCATTAAATTTGGACCATTAGATTTTTCTCGAGATTAGTGTAATATTAAATTTGGTCCATTAGATTTACCTAGAGATGTGTATTCTATTAAATTTGGACCATTTAATTTTTTTTTGAGATGTGTGTTGAATTGTATAAATTTTGATGAAAAAATAAGTGAAAAATGTGGTTTAATTTGTTATAAGTTAGTGGAGAGAGAGAACCATTAGATTGATTTTACTTGAATTCGACGGCTGAAATAAGTGCACATGAGCCCCCTTCAATCCCTAATACTATCACTCCCCAAAATTTTGCAAAAGGCATCGATTTTTTTACACTATTATTTCTGTTGAAGAATACCATCATTCTTTACTTTCTAAAAGACACTACCAATATAAATTCAAAATCAATATTAAAAGTTGATCTGATATATGAAAAGTGAAGCATGAAGAATGCTCTTCTTAAAAATTGGCTCATTGATGCCATGAAACCCTATTTAACAAACCTGTTTGTTCGTCTACACATATTTGGGATGGCACTGGTGGTTATTAAGTATTGAACAGGAACTATTTCTAGAAAATTTGTGCAGGTTTTAAAAAAATGGCAAAATATTTTTTTGAGCGAAAAGTTGAATAAAAACATATTTTTTTGTGACTGTCATATGTCGTCACAAATAAAAAAACTTCGCAAACTTCGGGTACTGTTGTTTTTGCAATGAAAATAATGTCGTCACAAAACACAATTTATGACAGCCACATTCTCACCAATTCGAATTTAAATATCATCATTAGAAGTAATTGAGAAGGCCATGTTGTCGCAAAATCAAAATTTTAAATTGTCACAAAAGGATAATTACTAGTGACGGCCAGGTTGTCACGAATTTTTTTAATTTTAAATACTTAAAAAATTAAATTTAAAATTACCTTTTATGATGGAGCAACATGTGCTAGACATAATACATTTACCATTGACGATTATATAAAATATATTTTTTATTTTTATATTGAAGTTGACCGAAGATATAGTATATATATTTAATTTTAATAAAGAGAAATTCTAAATGTCGAGGGAATGAGCGAGGAAACGAGCGAGGGAAATGAGGTGGCGAGGCGAAAGCCGTTCATTTCCCTCGAGATGCGTGCATTGACTTTTCTCGCGCGCAACTCGAGGGAAATGAACGGCTTTCACCTCGCCACCTCATTTCCCTCGCTCGTTTCCTCGCTCATTCCCTCGACATTTAGAATCTCTCTTTAATAATAGGATTTTACTTATAGTCTCAGATGCTGCTAAATGCTGCTACACCCCAATGTTTTGAAAAATATGTTTTGCACATCTCAATACAAAATTTTCAATACTCGCACAACACATTACAACGACTACTTATTGTATCAAGGGGTCCCTTATTAAGTTGACTAAATTTGATTCAGAAAGGGAAAGGTTTATATGGTGCAGTTCCCTTGTGAGCACTTGACAATGTCATATCCTGCACATCGCCTTACAACTAAATCTGGATAACATGCATGCTAATTAGTATATTGTTAGCGGAGGTTTGGTAAATAGATTGTTTTGCAACACTACATTGTCGAGTAGCAATGTGTTCCACACAATCTACTTGGTAAAGCTAAGCTTTTTTTTTAGAGAAATACACAGGTGGTAGCAACTCAACATTGATCTTGCTGAATGCTATAATTGTTCAACGATCTCTGATTTTTAGTTTGTTTAGGATGAAATACACAGGTCTAGAAGTTAAGGTTTTAACGAGGATCTGGACACCTCCTCTTAACTGGAAACCCTTGTGAAGTGTGGAATTCTCTGGGATGTTGTAATCAACGAAGGTCTTTTTTTCATCAAGTTCTCTCCCTGCAAAGAATAAATTCCATTTGATCAAACATATTGGAGCTTTCTACTTGGAGAGTAATTGAATTCCCCTTCTTTCTCTTCACAAAGATTTGCTTGATGGACAATCTTCTTTTTTTCTTTTCTAGAGCTAAAGAAGTAAAACTTCCCCATTGCACAATTAGATGATTTGAAGGACTGAGTAATATTCTTATTGATACCTGGAGCTGAGAACTTTTCCTCACTGCCAAATCCAAAGTCACATATTGTATTGTTTGAAAACTACAAGAAAATAATATATATACATTCTTTTTTATAATTAGAACACTACTTACAAGTGATGACAGACAGAAGCTAACTAAGTTTTCGTCAGTTATATTTGGAAGAAGATGAGGAAGTAAGCTGGAAATGATGCAGAAGAAGGATATATATAGGATAGACCAGTTAACACCTAGGCAATGACATAGCAAGTTATTGATTCCATTTCCCCTGTTTTGTTCCATGTGATGGTAGAGTGGTAAGCTCTGTGCCTCTCCAGGTTATCTGCAGTAGTTAGATCTGATCGACTAACAAAAAATATATCAGGTGTTCGTTCTCTGAAAGCATGTAAGATTAAGCATGCTATGTACAAATGGAAGAGGTTCTTCCAACATCTGACTGGGAAAAGAGTTGTATGGAAACGCTACTACTAGATTGTAGTTTACATTTTGCAGTAACTAGTTTAAATCAAACAATCAGGATACATGGGATTTGCAACCAATATATTTCATTAAAAATTGTACTAGCTAGGGCTGTAAGCATATCGTATTTAGCTCCTACAATCCCTTAAATTGGGCCTAACAATCAGGATATGTGTTATCATCACATTTCTCATTTTAGATAAATAAACTTGCGCATAATCCTTCATTAAACCATGTAAAGCTAGTTATCTTATGAAAATTGGATATTTCATTTGGATTGTCATACCTCTGAAGAAGAGGGGCACAAAGCCGTACTTGACTTGCCCTGTTGTATATACCCAGGCAACATGTGTTATCATTAGTACATAACATTCTCATTGCCCTGTTGTAAACACCCCGGCAACATGTGTTATGTGTTATCATTAGTACATAACATTCTTAAAGTATTGAAGCTCTAGTTGATGTTCTCCTAGATTGCTCTTTTGGAGATGTACTCAATGCAGACATTGAAGAAATCTATTTGTTACGTGGAGAAACATTACAAATACCGAAATGTGAAGTTACCAAACAAAGACAATAAAATCAGAGACATCAAATTTACGTGGTTTGGCAAATTTGCCTATATCCATGGGCAAAAAATAAAAACTTCACTAATGAGATCGAAAAATACAATGAAGAGAGAGTCTCCTAGACAACGTTAAGCTTATACGTGTCTAAATGATGTCACACACATACGCGGGCATGTTGAGGCGAAGACCGACGTTTTTGTCTTGGAAAAGATTACATGCGGTTGGCAGGAGTCATGGACAGAATGACCGCTTGGTGCGGGTTGCAATGGCAGAATCTGCTGGTGCTGTTTCGCGTGGGACCATTGTTGTAGGAGGCTTCTGTGAAATTTCGCCTGAGGTGGTAAAATCTGATCGCCCTATTGTTGATTCCCCTGAAGGTGGCCGCAATACCGATCACGTCTCTTGCAGTCCGCATTGCTCACTGTCTCGTTCTAGGCCACAACTAGAAGTGTTGGAGGGTCTTTTGGATAATTCACTCCCTCCTTTTCTTTTGGATCCCATTGAGCTGCCTCACAATGAAGTGTCGGTTGTTAACGACAAAGGGAAGGCCACGAAAGAAAGTCTGAGGACGGACATAGAGGGCGTCGCTAGCATAATCCCTGATCCGGAAAAGCTTCATCCGGGTGCACAGATAAACTTGTTCGCATCTGACTTGGTAAATATGAGCTCACAAGTCTGGAACCAATAGGTGGACATAGAGTATGCTTCGAGGAAGCATATAAGCACGCGTCACAGCTGGTTCATGGATCATGCTTTTAAATCCGAAGAGGATAAATTGGAAGAATGTATGGATAATGGTTTGAAGTACCTTATGTTGGGTACGTCTCACATGAACCACGCGGTCATTGCTGGAACGAAAATCAAGACGGCTCGTGAGAGTGTATATACCTTGTGGTCCCATGGCAAATCGTCAAAATCAGGTCTTGGCTGACTTGGTTCCCACCTTCTAGACTATATACACATTCGCAGTGAGGGCTACAAGTCTTGGTTTAGTGATTTGGCAGCCATGCAGAAAAGTAGTGGTCCGGTGGTGAGCCAACGAAATTAGTTCGAGATTTACTAGGCTCTCACATTCTAGACTATCTACTCCCTCGCAGTGGAGGCCACAATTCAAGGTTTTGATTATAAGCTTTCGTTGCTACTCATCACCAGCTTGGCTTGCTTTAGTTGCTACTCATCCAGCTTGGCTTGCTTTCGTTGCTACTTATCACCAGCTTGGCTTACCTGTTAGGTTTGGCGATCATTAACCACGAAGAGAGCAATGATCCCTGGCGAGTCATTGTCACCAGGCATGATAGAGCTGATTAAACTCCCACTTCCTAAACCATCGATGCTCGTGCTAAACGGACTAGGCGTCGGGATGAACCAGAAGCTATCGTCATCAATCTTGGCTGACTAAGCTTATCTTGGTTTGAATAGAGGTTCCGCCTGCGAAGGGGAATGCAAACCTACTCCCTCCACAAGTTGCATGGAGTGGATGAAATTACCTTAAATCATCTGGTGATCTGCATGGTGCATTACCTGTACGGTTTAGATTGCGAGGTGACACGCGTACGGTGTAGGCTGTGTGACGGTTAAGTATTGGTTACTCCCCCTTAATCGATGAGATTGCGTGCAACACCATTAATTGATTGACGTCGTTTTTGCAGTTTCCTTAGGAATCGTCGTCTTCCAATTTCCTTACGGTATTCAATGTTTGGCAGCTAATTCTTGAGTGTCTGCTTGGTGAACAATCATGTCTATATAATGGTGTTTTCCAATCGTTGTAAACACAATTTTTATAGCTCTTATCTTCTGTAATGTTCTTGCTTGAAGATGATGCTTTGGTGTTTTGCAAAGATTGAGCAAAATGCTTTGGGTTTTCCAAAGGCTGAAGTTGATTATTCGTCTATAGAATCTCCAAATGTTCTGACATTTGCGCTGATCAAGCATAGAGATTGATGTTGTTACGCGTGGTCACCTGGTATGGGTGGGCACGTAGTTGATCCGCCGAGGTCTCGTAATTTCTTCTCATATTGTGGAAAACTAGTACGAATCTCTCCCAAGAGAAGAATTTGTCCTTTATGTGCAAGTGCCTTATTGCTAAATGATGCAGTCATTTTTTGCTCTATGCTCTGACCCGTTGACCTGTACAAGTAGCACACGTGAGCCATGGACCACCATTGTGGTGTCCGATGGAACTTCGATGATAAAGTTAGCTATGGCTCTGAGAAAGGTGTAATGTTGTAACATGGAATTTGTAGCGTACCTTAGCTTACCAACTTCGTGTCTTATTTATAGTGAAAGAAGTTCTGATTCAACAAGGCCATCATAGGCACAGTTTGGGGAGGAGATCTTCGTGGAGATCCCTATCTAATTAGGAGTTGTTTTGTAAGAGGGAAGTTCCCAGTTAGCTATGTGTTCCTAAATACGCGAGAGATAGTTCCCAATCCAAAAACAATCCGTAGAAGAGAGTTTTCATGTGTGGAAGATACTCTGGTGTTTGCTTCCTAGTTGGAAGCAGAGAGCAGCTGTAGTTGTCGTCCGAAGCTAATCCTCGAGATACTTGCCTAAGGAGAACTTACAGGTATTGAAGACAGCCGTGAGATGTGTGGGCCTAGCGTGCTGTGAGAGTCCGGGTCTACTTGGTGGACTAAAGCCGAGCAGGCTTAAACCGCTTGGGTCGGATCAATGTTAGGCTAATGATGGGGGCTATAGTTTCTCGAGATCATAATGACAAGTATACGGCTCTGGGGTGTGACCGTTTTTATGTATCATTATTTGGCTTCCGGCTAAAGGCGTTAGGAATTCCTTTGCTAGCATTTTGAAGGAGTCGATGGACTTCGACGGAAGGCTGTGGAACCACGTCAATGTTGAGCTTTTCAGACTAGTGAGAAATTTCCTTCACATGACAGATTAATATCCTTTTTTAAGGGTCATTTACGTGTGGGTAACAGCACAAATGGTACAAGGGATCGGTGGTTCCATCATAGGAGTCGAGCTTCGGAGGAGTGAACTTTCTCGGTAGGACCTCGTTCATGATCCGATCTACAAATTATGGGACAGATAGGCGATATAGTACGTTCGAGTCATGCGCCCCTGGGCTGAGACTCTCTGTCCTGGCATTGAATTTTCCGTTTGCCGCGCAACCTCCTTTAGTCCAATAAGAATTGGCAGGTGTTTGGCTTTCCTGAGCTTGTTCCCTATCATCTTCTGGAGATGAAGGTTCATGTTGCTCGTGGTCTTCATTAGCGAGTGGTGGATTATGTCGCATGAGAGTCTCCACTGCTTTGGCGATTTGCTATATTAAGGACGCCAGGGTATCGATTCTGGGATCTGTCGCTGCTGTTGACGGCGCAGAGCGTGAGTTAGTTGCGCGTGCAAGATAAGAGTTGCTGAAAGAGGCGGTACAGGGACAGCCGGAACGTTCGACGTGTCCCATGGTGCTCCATTGTTGTGTGACTTGGTGGTCACCATCTATATGTGTTTTGAAAATAGACGATGCTTAGTGTAAAGTTATGAACTATGTCGTCCCCACATACATTGCCAAACTGATGTAGTCATTTTTCGCTCCCTGCTTTGACCTAGTTTCTGCTGAATTGTTGACCTGCACAAGTAGCACACATGATTTCATGGTGGTCGATGACACTCCAATGCTAAAGTCAGACAGAGATCTGAGGAAGGTGTAATGTAGTAGCAGTAAATTTGTAGTGTCACTTAGCTTACCAACCTCATGTCTTATTAATAGTACAATGAGTCTTGGTTTAACTAGGTCAACGTTAGTGTAGTTTAGGGAGGAGATCTTCGTGGAGATCCCTCTATAATTAGGAGTCGTGCTGTAGGAGAGAAGTTTCATGTTAGCTCTATGCTCCTAGATACGCGGGAGATAGTTCTCAATCCAAGAGCAATCCGTAGAAGGGAGTTTCCCTATGTAGAAGATACTCTGGTGTTTGTTTCCTAGTTTGAAGCAGAAAGCAGTTGTAGTTGCTCGTCCGAAGCTGATCCTCGAGATATTTGCCGAAGGAGGGTTACGGGTATTGAGGATAGTTGTGAGACGTGTGAGCCTAGCATGCTGTGAGAGTTCAGGTCTGCCTGGTGAACTTAAATTGAACGGACTTAGAACCGCTTGGGTTGGATCATCGTTGGGCTGATTTTGGGGCTTGTAGTTCCTCGATATCACCATGACACGTATACGACTCAGGGATGTGACCATTTTTATGTATCATCAATATGTTTTTTGCTTATATCTAAGCTTCTAAATATATGATTTTTGATGTTCTACTAGATTTAGAGGTGTTAGCTCAAGTCAATGTAAGTGTTCATATTGCTTCATATGTTATGATGCAACATACTTTCCACCAATGTCTTCCCATAACTACTCTCCTTTGCCCCACAGTTTTCTTCCATAATCAATCACCTTATGTAAACAAAAAAAATAACAACATTATTAATGTATAGATAATCAGTGTGTACATGTGGGTTCCTTCTTTTGGGTCATGGCGGTGGCAATTCCTGTGAAGCTCTGTTGAAGGTAAAAAGATTCATACATCGAACAAAATCTCTAACTTCTGCTCTGTTTAAGCACTTTGATTCAGCTGTGAAGCTCTAATGAGAGAATGAAAAAGATTAAAAAAAAAAAAAAACAAACAAACAAACAAAAGTATGAGAAGAAGAAAAAAAACAAAAACACAAAAAAATGTTTTTTTTTAATTAAGCCAAAGCTTTGGGGGCTTCATGTTTCAACAAAAAAAAACGCTAAAACTAGTGGCCTTTTGGCTTCAGCGTAGTGGCCTAGCTTTGATAAAAACGAAGCATTATGTCATGACTTGGCTAGGCTTTTGCCTTTAAGCCATGACTTCGGATGACTTTGACTACACTACTTTTAAGTAACATGCTTTAAACCTTGACCTTTACCATTTGATCATAAGTTTTTTTGAAAATGAAAGCGTGGATGGCTTCCAGGGCCGTGTGACAAAAATGTCCTTTAATAGGTTTTTTTTAAAGATACAATACATATCAAAAGAATGAATGGGTAAAATAAACATTAGAATTTGTTGTTATCATGAGAAATATCTTGTGAATGCCCCATGAAAAAATACCTCGATATATGCACTCATCTCGAAAAAATGAAAAGAAAAACAAAGAAATTCTTCCTCAAAGCAAATTCAAGAAAGGAGTAAGGGTGGAGGCGGTGGGTGGGAGAGGTAGTGGAGCTATCAAAATAGAGAGAGAGAAGCTATGACGACACAAAAAGAGGTAGAGGGGAGGGGAATGGGAAAAATAAAGAGGAAAATAAGGGAGAGTTATGCGCTCAAAAAAAGGAAGGGAAGATGGGGGTGCACATAGAGAAGGAAATGAAGGAGTATGGGGTACACACATAGGAAAAGGAGAGAGGTTTGGGTGGGTTAGTGGCAGGGCAGCGCAGCGCAACGGCGTATAGACAGAGAAATTGAAAGGCGGGAAGGGGTGGATGCAATGTGGGGGCCTAGAAAAAGGGCAATGAAGTAGAATGGGGTGGGCGGTGGCATGGTGACGCCCCCTCCACTAACCTGCAAAACCATCCCCAACTCACCCGAATCATCATAACAACTGACCATCCCCTTACCTGCAACACCACCCGAACCTGCCTGCAACTTCAAAATGACGCCAACCCCCCAACCCCTTGAACTAAATAAACACTGTCACCTCCTCCTTGCTTCCAACACCAACAACATTGACATCCCAAGCTAATCCAGCGATTGATGAGAATTTGATTGAACCCAATGAATTTCCCATCCAAGAAACATATTCCAAATTTTGATCACAACTCAAGTTTTCTGAATCAGTTGGAAACTGTTGATGGGATTATGGGTTGCATCAATGGAGATGCATTTTTTGCTGTTGTTGTAGGGATTATGGGGTGCAACAATGAGGTTAGTTTTAGGGGTTGTTGGATTGATTCAGGGATGCAACAATGGTGGGTTTGATATTTGACGGTGGTGTTGGGGTTTGATTCAGTTGAAGATTATGGGGTGGGTGGGGTTGACATTTGTTCAAAGGTGGTGTGATCTGGTACAGATGGGGGAGCCGAGCCAATTTGGTTCATGGGCTGTCAGAGGTGTGGTGGTGATAGACAGATTAAATAAAGGGAAATAAAAGAAGGGGATGGAAGCTGGAGGTGGTGTGGTGCATTCTAGAGAGAAAAAGAATAGGAGCGGAAGAGTCCAATATTGAAGTATTGATGAACTCCAAAGAAAGGAAAATAAGGGAGGGAGGTGAAGTGAAAACAGAGACGGAGGAAGAAAGGTCGGAGAAGAACATTTTTTAACCATGTGATTTTCATCGTGATATGCTTGTATATTATTGTTGGACCTTTCATTTTCTTCGAGAATAATTGCTCATGATACATAGCATTCAATCTAGGTCCTTAGATCTGTCAAGGGTTTTTTAGTCATCAAAATGTTAACATTTTAAAAATAGCTCATGACATCACAATCAATGCATGTTGACTATTACTCCAGAGGGGAGACTGAATCAATGATTAATGATGGGGTAAATTTGTATTAACAATCTATCATGAAGGGTAAATCACAATTAATCCTTTCATAATTTTATGGCCACAACATAAATTTTTATGTTTCAGTCATTTTTATGTTTTATGTTTTATTTGTTTATTTATTTAATGTTTTTTAACCTTGTGATTGGATTCAATCTTAAAGTTCAAAGATTTATAGTTGTATGGTTCTATCAACTTGTATGTAATTTTATTTTTACGCATTATGTGTTTCTAAGAATTCAGCTATACATATGGATAATATTTTGCTGGAATGAAATTATTTGCGAATTAAAAGGATTTGAGAGTTAGAACGAACAAATTAATACAATGTATGATTCATCGTGTTCATCATTGATCCTCCTCCGCTCATCTCATCACTAAAAATTAAGGATTTTGAAAGGTAAGTCCTAATCTTAAAGCAACGCTTGTAATGCTATCTTTTAATTTTTCCTCGGTCATCCTTGTCTGCTTCTTTACCTGCAGAAGTATAAACAATACATTAGATGATAATATGCAAAAACTACAATAAGTAATAATACTAAAAATAATCATAAAATGACTATATATTAATATACCATGAGCATCAACAAGGCATTTGAATTTTATTTATTTATTCAAAAATGACATTTGAATATTTCATTTGTATTGATATAGATTTTGATTCTTGCTAAAAAGAAAAGGTACTTATGTTGCAGTATGCAAAGATAACTAGGGAAATATTTTAGACCAACATGCTGGATATATTGCATACAATTTTATTTTGAGAACAGTTTTGATGTTGAACTTATAGAGAAGTTATTTACAATTTGAGTACGCAAAGTTTGGGCATAACTCAAATTGGGTATAAAATTTTACTATAATTATACATTGGGTACAAAATTGGGTCTTGATTATTAGTTCAACGATGCTCACCAAAGTCAAACATCCCACATTTCGTAAAGAGCCAAATACCCTCAATTTAAGTGTGCGGTTTGGTAGTCTAGAGATCCCAAGACGTATCTCTAAGTGACTCAACAATGTAGATTTATGTGAAAAATAATTATTAAATAAACTCCATTCATTTTCAAGTGAATACCACAACTACTACCCTCCACCTTTTTTTGAACCAAGCTGCATCACCATCACCATCACCATCACCAACATTGAAAGAAATGTATTTACTTTATGGAATATATATATATAGATAGAGAGAGAAAACTTGTAAAGCTCTCCATTGAGGCCATATGTCAAACATGTTAAAAGGCATGATTGAAAGATATGAAACTTCAAACTAAAATAGGTGAAACCCATTATTTGAGATTCATGGGGTTCAAGAAATCTATGATAAACCCATATTTACTCCCCACACCGTCTACATCTAAGTGCTATTATACAAAGATTGTTTTGACTCTCACTCTCCCCTCATCTCATCCTTGTCAAAGGGAACGAACACGTTGGAAATCACTTGAGGTTGAAGAGCTGGTGAGGTCTATTGAGATGTGATGCAGGAGGATTCTAGTCAGATGATGCTGAATTGTCAGATAGCACATTGTTGGCGTTGAGATACCATGAGTTGGCAGATCAGCGTAAAGATGGCAAAAAATCGTGATATTTTCCTAATTGGGGCAATTTTGGGTGCATTTCGATATTTTGGCATAACTTTGGCTATGGTTCTCAGAATCATGCATATGACCCCAATTCGGAAAGCCCTTGGCGGTGCACATGTCGTGGTCAACCAGCTATGCTCATTCCATATTTTTTCAAAGCTAAATTCCACTGGTTTCCCTTCCGAATCCACAAATTTAGTAGTTTTTCCCTTTTATAGTAATATTTCAATTTCCGTTTAAGAAATGATTCTGAACCCAATTTGATCCGATTTTTGGCAGATTGTTTTTTTATTACGTATTTTTTTAACATGATTATTGAGATTTTTCCATTTTTGGTAAAATTCTAATAATAACAAATTTTAGCTATAAAGCCCGGCGTGTGGGCTAATTTAGAGATACTTTTGAATTGACATTAAAGATATTTCTCTGCGTTTTGGGTGATTATCTTGTGTTATTTCCTGTGAATTGTCTGTTAGAGCTAGTCTGCAGGATAATCGCTATTCTGCCTGGCGTTAAGATGGCGGTCCCAAAATAAGACGACCACTTCTAGTGCATCGCTCGCTCTATTGCTGGTAAGTGAGCCTCATTCCAATGGGGGAAAAAATTCTTTATGGCTTTTGAGGATAAGAATTCACTAAGGGGTGGTATTCAATTACGAGTTATAATGGATTGCGAATGATTTTAAAATCCAGGGGTATTCAATAAAGGATTTAAAATAATACATGTGAATCTAGGGGTATTCAAATACCGATTTTAAAAGATTGTTTTAAAATCCATCAAAATAAGGGGATATTCAATTCATGTTTTTCAAAAGTCCACCAAAATCAAGGGGTATTTAAGAAATAGTGGATTTTAATGGATTTGTTAAAGTAGTGAATTTTGAAGGATTTGTGAGTAGAAAATATATATAATAAGAGTTATTCCAAATCCAACATCCCCCCCCCCTCATATTTCAACGGATTTGTATTAGCTATTGTTAAATAACACCACCATTTTCGCTGAAGGACGCCACCATCCAATTTTTTTGTGATTTGCAAATGGACACCACCACATTCCCTTCTCTTCTCTCTTCACAGGAGCAACACCACCATGCCCTACCACTGCTAGCTGCACCACCACCCGCACTTCCTCTTCTCCTTTGTTCTCGTTTTTCTTTTTTGTTATTATTATTATTATTTTTCTTCTCATTCTCTTCCTCTTATTTTCACTTCTTGTCCTCTCTTCATTTTTTTTTTGTTATTTTTTTCCTTTTGATTTCTTCTTCTACTTTTCTCTTTGTTTTTCTTCTTCTTCTTCTTCTATTTTTTCTTCTTTCTTCTTCTTTTCCCATTTTTTCTTCTTCGCTCTTGCGGAGGTTCCTGCGAGTGGAAGTTTCCCACTTTCCATAACCTTCGCGAGAGCAAAAAGAAGAAGAAAAAAAAGATAGGAGGAAAAAAAAGTGAAGGAGGATGAGAAGAAGAAGAAAAAAAAAAGGTGAGGGGGAGGGGGAAGAGGTTGAGAATAAGAAGATGAAAATGGGCTGACGTGGGATGAGAGGTGGTGGTGGTAATTAATGGAGAATAAGAAGAAGAAGAAAAAGAAAAAAAAAGAAAAAGAAAAAGAAAAAGAAGAGGGGGGAGGAGAGGTGGCGGTAGCGTGGTGGTAGTGGTGATTGAAGAAGAAGACGACGGGAGGAGAGGTGGTGGTGGCGGGGATAGCAATTTGAAGTAAAATAGTTATTTGTATTACTTTTGAACCATCTTCAATGTATTTGAATTTTATTTTTTAATTTGAAGTAAAATTCTCGTAGCATACATACAATTGTTTAATTGATGTTTTGAAAGATGTTTTATGATTTGTGTTGGCATGGATAACAATGTAGGTGACGTTCTTTCCTTGTTTCCTATGACTAATAACATATTTACAAAAATCCATAACAAACCTTTATAAAATCTTCAAATCCAATCATTTAAAATCTATCAAAATTCAATGGATTTTGTAAAATCATTTGAAACCTTTTAAAATCCACGAGATTTAAAATTCTTCAGAGTCTAATCAAATCCAAGATGCTAAGTCTACATACAAGATGAAAACTTATACGTTGCTTTAAGTTTTCATGTGAGGTGGAAGCGATGAATCGGAGTGAAAACAAGTCTACATACAAGATGGTGGTGATGTGAATGCTAAGTGACAACAATGATGTAGCCTTCGAGCGTGGATTAAAAATAAATAAAAATAATCAACGACCCAAGTTTTAAAAAAAATCATTGTGGTGTAATGGTTAGTGAATTCCTCTCTTAGTGTATGTGTGGTTGCATGGAAAATAGACATAGAAATTAAAACCATTTCCATGAATTCGATTATGAGGCCTCCCATCGGACCTGGATTCCCATGAGTAGTGGAAAAACAGTCTTATGAAGAGTCAACTTTCTGTCAATATATAGACAACCAAACAAAAAAATATGTATAACAAGGAAGTGGATATCATTTCCCAAGAAAAATGGCTAACCAAACATACCCTTAGGGTATGTTTGGTCGCACGAAAATAGACATGAAAATTGAAACCCTTTCGGTAAATCCGATTTCGAGGCCTCTCCCTCAGACTTGAATTCCCATGAGTAGTGGAAAAACAGTCTTACGAAGAATCAATTTCCTATCAGTAAATAAACAACCAAACAATGAAAATTTTATAACAAATGACACATATTCCATTTCCCCAAAAAATGACTAACCAAAAAGACCCTTAGAGTTTTACCTAAAAAATATGCAAACGTGGTTTTTGCTTCCAAACCAATCTAGAATGTATTGAACATGTTTAGAGAACATATTTTGTGTATTTATTTTGGTAAAACTAGTAGGCACACACTTGAAAGTTTTGGATGAACAGTTTAAAAGTGCATACACCTTTTATATCTAAATGTATAAATTTCTTGTATTGTACTTCGACTTTAGGGAGGAATAAAATGACATGTCGTTGTCTATACATCTTCTTGTTTGGATGGTTACTTAGTGAGTTAAATCACCTTTAAAGTGTTTGACTGCAAATTTCTGTTGGGATGCTTATCTAGTAGGAGACCTCTTCTATGGAGCTGGGTCTCAGAGCATTGATTTATGCCTGGGAGGGTGGTTCGCACGTGATCAGACCACTCTACCATTCTCTTTGCGGATTTGGAAAAGTTGGAGAGGGATAGAGTTGATCCGATCAGATATGGACCACCCTACTCTCAGACACAAATCAATGCTCTGATATTAGGCTCTCTAGAATTTTTCCTAGTAAAATATTATGAAAGTTTATTTAATTTTTGAAAAATGTAAAAGTTATCGCGTCAAGTTGCCAATACTATACACCCACCCTGTGGAATATCCTAGTGAGATTGAATAGTTTAGAGTCACTTATGAACTACCTTAAGAGATTGTTTCCTATACTTAACGAGTGATTTGATTAAATTATATAACATGTTGATTAAATCAATGGTTTAACTAGTATATAATTAAACAAACAATTTAGGTGAAGTATTGGCTTCTCTCTTAATATATTATTCTTAACCTTCATAGGAAACTAGGAAAATACCATAAACTACTATGTTTTATAGAACAAGCCCAATCACATATGAATATTATATAGATCCCTACAAGCCTTAAAAAATAAAAATAAAAAATAAAATAATTAGTACTTCGTCACATACCGGAACCTAATGACTTCAATTTAAATAAATAAATTTGACTTTAGTATGAAATTTGACTTGAGTATTTCAGGGGAAAATTCTAAAGAGCTTGGTCCGAAAGTACTGATTTGCGATTGGGAGGGTAGTATGCAAGTGGTCGGACAAACTCTACCCCTCTCCAACTTCTCCAAACTCATGGAGAGAATGGTAGTGTGGTCCAATCATACGCGAACCACCCTCTCGTGCACAATTCTGTACTTTTGGACTAGGCTCCATAGAAGCTATGGTATTTCAAATTTGTATAAGTTGTTAAATTTGTTCAGCAATAAATGTAAATAGCATTTTTTTTTTCAATGAAAGAGAAAAATAAAATAAAAATACCACCACCACTTCACACTATGTAAGTCAATAATAAACGAAAATATGAAATAATTTAAAGAAGGAAAGTTTACCCTTATAATTATAATGAAAACTATTGCTTCAGATTGTAGTTGTTGGAGAGAAGCATAAGCGATTTCATACCCAATTGATTCAATGACTCGAAGAACGTCACCACACGCACCATTGCCACTTTTGCATGTAATTTTTACCATGAACCTCCTTTCCTCCATCTTCTCAATATCAACCTGCTTACTTGTCAATGTTAAAAAATAAAATAAGCAAAAACACAACCTTATGCCAACTTTTACCCTTTTTTATGTACGTATTTATTCAGGTTTTTCTTTTCAAAATTTTAATTACAACAAGGTCTAGAGGTCAATCGATCACGGGAGCCATTACTAATGACTCGAGAAAAACTTTAAGCACCCACATTAATTACTTTCACACCATTAGAGCTATCGCTCACTAGCAAATATGTGATATAAACAAGCGTAACACATAATCGATTCGTATTGAAAAAGTAATAGAAAAACATAAGATGCCATCCTCAAATTTAAAAAAAAAACATGTATTTGGGAAAGAGGTGTTTTGACCCAGCAGTATAGACTAGTTATGAAAATTTCACCTCAGTTATGTGTGTTTTATAGGACTTTGAAGTCGAAGATGAGGCTAACGTGGGCAGAATGTGCAATGTCGCAGCAGGATTGTCTCTGCAACTTTCTCTTAAGTTGCTTATCGGCCTGGCTGTGGGTGGTTGTTCTTTCAGTTCCTTCTGAAGCCTTGAAGTTTCTTCAACTGTGCTTTTCAGATAAGCTACAGCATCCACCAGTACCGATCTCTTGTCCATCTAAATCAATCATGAGTAAAGTTAAAATTCAAAGGGGAAAATAATTCCATATTAAGTATTTTTCTAGATTATAAATTACCTTTGTAATATTGGGAACGAGTGCACGTAATGCCAGCATCTGTTGGCTTAATCTCTTTCGTCTATTCCTTTCTGAAACTAAATTCTTGCTATTCAATGCTGCACAGTTTAGTTTTTCTGTTCCATTTCCAACCTCATATTCCATCTCATTTTCTTCAGTGAGGGCCAGTGGTGCGGGAGTCAACATTTGGGATGTACTAGCATGGTCGTGATTAGCAATGGTGGTGGTGGTGGTGGTCTCTGGACTTACACTTGGTGTAATGAAGCAAAGCTCAGGTTCACAAATGAAGGAGTTGTATTCATCCAATACTGGTTGTTGGCAGGTCGTGGATGATCCATTAATGAATATGGCCTCAGAAGAGTTGAGGTTGTAGAAGTCATTTGGTGGGAGGAACAATGAGGAGTCAGGTCCGGGTATGGAACAAAGGGAGTGGGAGTCGTCGGTATCAAAATGGAGGAGATGGTTTTCTAAATCTTGCAACTCAGATGGAATGGCAGGAGTATAATCATCATCTAGGTTCAACCATGAAGAAATTGCATCCAAGTGTGCTGATTCAGTACTGGGTTGTTTGTGATGAAGTTGTTGGATGAGGAATGCATCTAATAATTCATCACTATCCATATCAAGTACACTATTAATAATCTATCCATACATAAAGAGGACACATGGTGGAGCTATATATGCTATATATTGAAAATCAAAAAATCAAGAGAGCCAGTACTTGACTAAGTAATTAGTACTTGAGTAATTACTTAACCAATTAAACATGATATCTGTTAAAACGTGTCTTCTGGCTCTGGCATGCTTCTTGATTTTACGTGTTTTATTGTTGAGTGATTCTACCTGTCAGAAAAACAGCGTGGGAGGGAGGGAGGAAAGGCATGCATTGCGAAGGAATCCTCCCCCCTCGCTGATTTCCTAAAACAATTGACCTACTAGATATATAAAGCAAAAATAATTGATAAGGCCTATTTTTTGTAATTTTGGACCCAAAAAAATGTCTATAGTTATAGTATGCAGTCTGCAGCATCATAGTTGTATCATGATTATATCTGTAAGAAGATGCACACAATGGAGGACTTGCTAAGGGACTAGGGGAGAGTTGCCCCTTCAAAATTTTCAAAACATTTTTAGCATATACCTATACTTTTCAGTCAAGCAAAAATGGGCATTTGTCAGTGTCACAGTAAATGATAACAGATTGAAAAAAGCAAATGATAACAGATAAAGTGGAAGGGATGAGATTGGACGGATTCATCGATAAGGGTGGCTATATTAAAAATAAATAATAAATAAATAAATCGAAGTTAGTGGGAGTACTTGCCTCCGTGTGGCTCCGTCCCTGTTTGGACCAAAAAAAATTTGTCTATAGTTTGCAGTCTACAGTCTGCACCATCAGTCGGGGTAAATGCCTCCACTATACAATTTGAATTCAGAGATGGACACAACAAAATACGAAACAATGCCAGTCAAGGTTGCTTTGCATGCGCATCTATTAACCAATCTAGAAAGCATGTATTTGACTAAATTGATACTAATTACTTAACCATTTAAACATCTTTTTTTGACAGCCACCTTTATTATAAAAAGCCTAAAAAGCAGTTACCAACTTAGCATTAGACTTGTAGTAAATAGAATCACATACCTAGGGTTCTAACCTTGCCAATGATATGGGAGGGGTTAAAAAAAAAAAAAAAAAAAGTCACCAAAACGTTTTGTTACAAAAACCCTGTCATAACATGTTATAGCGACGACAGAGAATGGCAGGAGTATAATCATCATCTAGGTTCAACCATGAAGAAATTGCATCCACGTGTGCTGATTCAGTACTGTGAGTGTTGGGTTGTTGGTGATGAAGCTGCTGGATGAGGAATGCATTTAATAGTTCATCACTATCCATATCAAGTACACTGTTAATGATCTATCTACACATAAATGGTGGAGCTATATATTGAAAATCAAAATATCTACTTACTTAACCAATTAAACATGAGCACGGGCATCCCCACTATCTGACATCTGTTAAAAACGTGTCTTTTGGCATGCTTCTTGATTTACGTGTTTTATTGTTTTACATGAAGATTCTGGACCTACTAAATATATAAAGCAAAAATAATTGATAAGGGCCTAGAGTCTGCATTCTGCATTCTGCACCGTCATAGTTGTATCTGTAAGAAGATGCAAACAATGGTGGACTTAATTGCTAAAGGACTGGGGAGAGCTGCCCCTTCAATTTTTTAAATATTTTTAGTATTTATGACAAAATCAATTAATTCGACCAAAAATGAGTGATTGCCAGTGTTGCACAATAAACATCAAATATTGTTAAACTGCATCTCATGCTTGTTCACGGTCTTCAATGCTTACGTTACCTTGATACATTGCAACAATGTTACGAGTGTTTTAATCATTTTTCACTACCCAAGTGTCATTACCTAGAAAACCGCATATGATACCGGTATAACATGTGAGTTTACTTACATAGGGGAGATAAATAGCCAATAGAGTTCAAATAGTCCCTGAAGTGATAAAATGCGACATTATAATGTTATCAAAACTAGACATTTTTAAAAAACTTATTCAAACTTTAATACTATTCACCACAAATCTTACCAACTAATGACCTGCAACTTTTTATCCTTTCTATTTTTATTTCGGATGCTCTTGCTAGCTAGTCACATGACTATATAACATGTTCCAAATTATTGTTCTAGCAATTATCAACTATTTTTATTCTTTTCAATATTTTTAATTTTAAACAGAGAATTAAGTGGAAGTAAAGTTTGTGTTGATGATTTATTTGCTTCAAAGAAAAGCAATGTGGTGTTGAATGATGCCTGAACAACACGTGTAAAGCACGTGATCTTTCTTGAAAATTGGAAAACAAAGGACAGAGGAGTCTTTAATAACTAGTCATTGTCTTGTGCCGATTTGCTATTCCATCTTTAACCAAATTTGGCTCCTAAATCAAAAGTTCTGTGCCAAACTCCAAATTCTCCATTCATCTTTTCCCTTTTTCTTCTACTTGACATAACCAACTCATTACCTGCCTGCCTACTTTCTTCTCCTCTGCTCTCTCAGCTGTGCTCTGACGTTTAATATCATGTTGTCCCTATGCATGGAAATCGTCTAAATGCAATGAACTTTGGTTGCAATGATACATGTGATAGAGAGATTGGCCACACCAAAGATTAAAGCTAAAGTGTCATAGCTAACAGCATTTCTAATCATTTCATAAAAATGCCAAAAAGTTATTTTAGGTTTCAATCGTTATTCTAAGAGTGCTTCTAGGGAGCCTGGGTTTGCTGCCTGGGTTTGCAGCTTGGGTGGTATTTTTACATTTTTGCCCCTGCCTTTTTAACCATTCTTTAAATATAAAGACAACAAAGAAAGGGCAAAAGAGTAATTTCGCCCACCCAGGCTGCAAACCCAGGCAGCAAACCCAGGCTCCCTAGAATTATTCTTTTTCTAAACTATCTTCGATAATAGCTTCTCCTTTAATTTTTTTCTAAATTTAGGAGGCAGAAGATAATCTATTCCTGAATTTCATATAATAATAAAATAATGATGAAAAGTGATTAATTAAAATTTTATAATGATTTAAAAAATATAATTACTTGCCTTTTATTTTATTCAATTTATTTTTAAATAAATAATATTATATATTTAAGTTAAAATTAATAATGATATATATTTAATAATATTGTAATAATATAATTGAAACTAACAATATTATAATTATAATTTAAACTAATAAAATTATAATTACTTGTCTAGATTTTTTGAGTCTTGTTAGATGGCTTATAATAGAAACAAAGCGGTTTTTTGGAAAAGCAATGGTTATCTTATCTCTTTTTCTTTCATCTTTAACTTCAATGGTCCCAATTCAGATCAAGATGTCTCTTTAATGTCAAATGTCCAGTTGGATTAATTCACTTTTCAAACGAAATTTCACTTTCATTGAACCATAACATTTTATTTGAATTTGAATGTATGATAAGAGTTTGCCCCTTTCTACAATCATCCTATACAATTGAAGAAAAAAAAAGTCAGTCACCCAACTAAAATCAATGAATGATTCACACTGTAAAAACGATATTAAATTTGTACATTTCAAATAAAAAAAATCCGGTAATTACAAATAAAAGTTTTTTATCATTTGATAGAAATTATGAAAACCCCACATTTTCTAACAAATGTTAATCAAGCATGAATTGACAATTTGATAGAAGCAGTGAAGAGATAAACTGTACAAATATATAATAAGCTAAGCGTCACAGTGTTTGAAGCATCAAGAATACGAGTAGAAAGGAAGATGCTCTCTGGATGTGATGCATTCGCAAATTTCTCTAGGGAGCTGGTTTATTTCATTTGGATGGAGATTCTATGATGAACACCCTAATAGCATAAGATGCTGCTATAAAGGATTAGCTTTATGAAAAAGGTTGGATAACATTTCCATTTTTCTCACATCATAGTTTTTTTTTCAAGTAATCCAGAGATATGAAAGCTGTTTACATCGTCTAATGTGGACATTCCATACAAGATTGAACACAAATTTAAACAGATAGAAAAACGATGATCGCATTCAGTTTTCATCATGCTTAAACCAATGACAAGTTGCGAGTTTCTGACTCCATAAATGAAAGTGTGAGGATCTGGATGACTTATGTTCTTTGGTGATGAATTTTTAGAATGCGACAACACAAATTCAAGAATCTCAATCTGTTCTTGTACTACTATATATGATCAATACAATATCTCTATCTAAAACTTGGAGGGTGTTATTGATTTTTTATAAACTTTTTCATGAAAAAAAAAACTATGGAATTCTTAACTCAGTTTTTTTTCCACTATTTAATTGCGCAAAGGAAAAAAAAACTTATCAAAATTTCCACTATTTGATTACAGAATATTTTTCAATGATGCATTTGCTTTAGGGCTAAGTTACTATTATATCAAATAAATCGAACATATGTCATATAAAGAAAGTACAAACATATTGCTATATTAAAAATCAAAACAAAAACACAAAAAAAATCATAAAACATATGAACCAAAAGGATTATCCAAGGATATTACATACTTATTACAATGTCATGTGGAAGATCAATTACACATTAACATTGAAGTTTTGTAACTAATGCAAGTCATCCAAAAACATACACAAATCATCTACTTTCTAATTAAGTGTGTCAAAATCTCTTAATAACCAAGCTTCCTCACTAACTACTCTTATTTTTCTTCAAGGTTTAGGGATAAGAAAAGGCGGATCAAAATTGGTTTCTCCTCAAACAAGTCTAGAGCATCTAAAATCCTTGTCCTTAAGATGTTTGGAACATCTCTTAAACTTGAAGTCAATCGATCCCAATCGTCTCCCTTCAACGAGTTAGCGAGCTCCTTGACTACCTTGGAATTGAACTCTTCGTCAAATGCCAATCTTTTACACTTCTCACATGAGACGGGACGATTCATGGATGAAGATCAAGAAGAGCAAGATGCATGATCATCCGAGTCCATCACATTGTCATCATTAGCATCATCTGTTACATAACTCAAACAAATATTTAGCATTATCTGTTACATAGCGCAAAATTTTGTCAATAAAACAACAAAGACAATCTAAATATCAAATGCAATTTTAGATGTTTGGTGGATGTTCTAAACACATAAACCTATAACATTGCCTTTTCCTAGTAAAAAATTTGAAGAAGTTTTCAAGAGAATTAGCTCAATCAACAAGGAAACTAACTTAACATCACATTTCAAGAGAATGTTGGAGAGCCAGATTCCACATATATATATAACCGTTGCCAAAGGTTTGATGACTCACTGGTTAAGCAGTGGCGGATGGTTTAACTAGGTCATGGGATCGAACCTAACCGGCGGCGTCTGGAGTGGGAGGGGTTAAGGGATAAAAAATCTCCACATACACCGATTGCAAGTTTTGAAACAACCCCATTGTAGAAAACAAATAAATAAGTAGAGATGAAATTACTTACGTGTTTGCATGGGAGGCCCAGCATCCAACAGTCCTTGACTTGCATCCGGTTTCAACGAATTTGACTTGCATCCCGTGTCAACATATTTGACTATACCGCATCGATAATCAAGAAATATAGTTATTTGCCAAGAAACAGAATTTGATAATTGTGTGGAGACTGGAAAAGAAGACGACTCAATAAAACATGGAAATGCTTTGTAATTTAAACTCAGGTAATCAGAAGGAATGTAATGGAGTCATTGCGTCTTAAACCAGCCAACTTCCATTATGATTAAGCTTATTCAAACTCATCATAGACAAGCCACATAATGAGGGGTGTAGTTTGAGAACAGGCAAGTGCATTATGCATAGTTTGTAAATGATAGACCTGGGATGAGCCCCCAGCTAGTAGATACAAACCAACACATTTTTCTATCTACATCATTGATTAGTTCATACTAATGTAGGAGAGAAGAGTAAGGCTAGATGGCGAGGAAACCAGCGAGGGGAGTGAGGTGGAGGGAGGGGAACCATTCCCTTCCCTCGGGATGCACGCGTTGAATTTTCTTGCATGCTTCTCGAGGGGAGGGAATGGTTCCCCTCCCTCCACCTCACTCCCCTCGTTGGTTTCCTCGCTCATTTCCTCGACAATTAGAATTCCCGAGGAGAGAATTCAACTTATCCCAAGTTGTGAACTTCAGCCTCCTACAAGCATACCACCTTGACAGATTGATAATCTCACACACCAAACAGGGGAATATTGAAGTCATTGAGACTTCAAAAAATCTCCAAAAACATGTGATTATCAGTTCTATATCATCCTCACAAATCAAACAATACAAAGATTACTAAACATTGAAGTTGAATCATTAACTACGTATTTTACTTGTTAAGATGATCCCTGATTCTAGGGGGCGAGGCCCAGAGAGCGAGGCCCATTCACCACCATGGATATAGATTAAAGCATTGAAGTCATAAAAAAGAACACCTAAAGTGATTCTGAAAGCTTACCACTCCTAGTTGGAATTTAATCAGTCATGTTTTTTTATCAATAAAACAGTAGATGTATTAATAGTTACGAGTGGAAATGGTAATTTGCTAGTATATTTGTAACTTGCAACATGATCAAAATGAACTAAACCGTAAAAAACAAATATGCATATAGAGTAACCAGAAATACATTGATGCAGTTCAAGTTGGAACAGCAGAGGATAGTTCCCAGAAAATAAAAACAAGCAAGACCAAGGCAAACACCATCAAAGATTTCTTTAATAATTCTCAATAATAGCATACCTAGAGTTCATTTCATCTCTATTATATATAGCTGTACTATGAAGATTAAACAACAGGAAAATAAAGTCCTTTGACAATTTTCTAGGCATAATAAGCTCAATTAGTCATGGAGTCTGATGCTTCTTTTAATTTCCCTCCTTGGCCTGTCTCTTGCTATGCTGTAGTCAATTAATTCTGGTGCAGCAGTAATATCCTTGCCAGTTGTATCATCAGTTGGTCCTCCATCATTCTCCCCCGGTTGAAAAGGACTCTTCATCGAGTCTGGCTCCTGCTCAACGTAATCTTCATAGAATGGTTGCAGATCAGCCACATTAAATGTTGCTGAAACTTCCATGCTTCCAGGAAGCTCTAGTTGATAAGCATTTTCACCAATACACTTTAAGATTCGAAATGGACCAGTGTTTTTCAGCTTACCAGACTTACCTTGAGGAAACCTTTCTTTGTGAAGGTTAATCCACATCAAGTCTCCCTCTTGAAACTCCAAGTGTCTGCAATGTTTATCTGCACTAATTTTGTACTTCATATTAACTTCCTCCAGCCTTCTTCTAACTTGGGAATGCAGCTCTTTAATGTGAGCAACTAGATCATCAGCATCTCCACTAAATCTATTACTAGTTGGTAGAGGCAGCAAATCTAGTGAACCAGTCGGAATTAGTCTATAAACTACTTCAAAGGGACACTTTCCAGTTGACCTGTTGTGGGACCTATTATAAGCAAATTCAGCCTGCGACAAAATAAAATCCCCATTGTGCTTTTCTCTGCCAACCAGGCTTCTTAACAGGTTCCCAAGTGTTCGATTCACCACTTCTGTTTGTTCGTCAGTTTGAGGGTGATGAGAGCTACTAAACTGAAGACGAGTTCCCAATTTACACCACAAAGTTCTCCAAAAATGACTGACGAACTTAGGATCACGGTCAGAGGTGATACTCTTTTATCCTTTCTGATTATGAGTGTATTGTGATGCTAGTTTCACATTGTTTACCCGACAGTGCACAACAGGGGTGGTGGTGACATTGTCGGTTGGTGTTCTACTTGAAGAAACTTCTGCTTCTGCAATTTCTGTTTTCTATAGAAGCAGCTCTTAATTCGGTTACTGAGAAAGGATGGAAGACAAGCTTGGTGCATTCAGGTACTGAAGAGGTATACTCTACTTATCTAAAATATTAGCAAACATTTATTACAGTAGGACATTGGTGGATTCAAACCATAGGCATTGAGTAATTGTAATATTCAGCATTTCAGATCAATTTGTATTATATAATGTAATCAATTAAAAAAATATAAAATTAGGCGGAAATTGAACTTAATTTACGTTTTATAAGCGTGCAATCCAAAAAGAAAACTTAAAGATAAAGATAAATGTGGATCAACGAACAATACAAAAAGACTGGTTTTGCTCGCTAATGATATGAACTCCGAGCAATATTCTTATTGAAGCTTGGAGGATCCGTCACACGATGATACCTAGAGTTGAGAACTTTTCCTCGCTGCCAAACCCAAAGTCACATTTTGATATTGTTTGAAAACTACAAAAACACCCAAACAAAAAGCTGATGTGACTTCAGTTATAGATTTCTGCTAGTGTTACAGTTTATATTAGGGGTGGGCATTTAGAAACAAAAACCCGGACCGAACCGACAACCGGATCGATCGGGTCGGTTTTAATTAATTAAGAAAAATTCGATTGTAAAAGCCCGGCCCGGCCTGAAGTTTCTGGTCCGGGCCTCGATTTCCATTTCTAAAGCTCGTCGAGTAATCGGCCTGGCCAGACTCCTTCACTTAAGTATTTCTCTCTCCCCTCAAACTCCCTCAACTTCGAAGGAAACCATTCACAGCGAGTTTCATTCACAGCGAAGGAAACTAGCGAGGACGACTCCTCGTCCTCCTCTCTTCTCACAGCGAAGGAAACAAACCAACGAGGACGCCTCATCGTCCTCCTCTCTTCTCACAGCGAAGCAAACCAGCGAGGATGCCTCCTCTCCTCATTCACAGAGTCAGAGTCTCATTCACAGCGAAGGAAACCAGCGAGGACGCCTCCTCTCTTCTTACAGCGAAGCCGCGGAGGCCGATTTGAGGTCGCTTCCCTCTCCCCTCTCTCCTCACAGCGGAGATCAATCGGCTCCCTCTCTCAGCGAAGGCGGAGGCCGAGCCGCCTTCCTCTCCCCTCCCTTCCCCGCCTTTCCCTAGATCTTGATCTTGATCAGATCAGATCTTGTAATTTGTTGTATTTTTTTGTTTTTGTAATTTTTTGATATAATTTTTTTTGTAATTTTTTAATTTTGTTGTATGGTTTCAGTATTATTTTTTTTACTTACTGTAGAGCATTTTTTTGCTCTTACGATCGAGACAGGCCTGAATTTGGCCCGGTTACCTGGTCAACTTGGTCCGGTTTCGATATTCATAAACACGGGCCCAAATTTCTCGGGCTGATTTTCGGTTTTTGGCTTTTGGGCCGGTTACCGGTACTTGCCCAGCCCTAGTTTATATATATATATAACACCAGAAATTCTAGCTAGCCTGGGAAACCGGCTTGGTTTGCTGCCTGGGAGGGGCAAAATTGTATTTTCGCCCCTCCCAAGCAGCAAACCAAGCCGGTTTCCCAGGCGAGCTAGAATTTCTCAACACTACTTATAAGTTATGACAGATAGCCGGCCAACTAAGTTTTCGTCAGTTTTATCTGGAAGAAGAAGAGGAAGTAAGCTGGAACTGACGCAAAAGAATGATATAGGATAGACCCGTTAACACCGAGGGCAAGGACATAGTAAGTTATTAATTCCATTTAGTTTGAATTCTTTGGTGAAACCTTAAATGATATAGGAGAAAAAGTATTATTGTAGTTTTGGTCTGACATGCGTGGCAAGAACACCTGAAGTTTTTTTTATTTATTTAATCCTTAAAAAAATGATAATAGAGCAAAACAAAGGAAGAGAAAAGGAGAGAGATTTGTTAGAGAGAATTTAGCGTACCTCTGAAAAACTTACCACTCCCAGTTGGAATTTAATTACACATGTTTTTTATCAATAAAACAGTAGATGTATCAATAGTGATGAGTACAAAAGGTTCTTTGCTAATGCTATTTGTAAGTTGCAACATGATTAAAATGAGAACTAAACGGTAAAAAACAAAAGTGCATATAGATTAACCAGTAATACATGAAGTTAAGTAAGGTTGAAAGCAAAGGAGCTCGAAATAGGTTACAACCGAAATCCCAACGTGTCACGCCCCAACCCGTCACAGGAATCGCAGCGTGCCGATGCGTGAACTACCACGTACACAGGCGGATCGTAACCGGCGACAACATCATAATATAACACATTCTTGATACGATAAACAAACGGAAATAAAACTACGCTAAAGTTTGAACAAAATAGTTATATATTTTATTCGCCCCGCCAGAGTCATAGCGACAAAACCAGTATACAAACATTTAATTTAACAATATAGTACATCTGAAACACATAGGAAGCAAAACATACCCGTACAGGGTGGACACAACCCAAAAACACAAAACGCGCCTACAACGAAAATCGGGGCCTACGCGCCACGATCAGCAGTAACTCCAACACTGCCTGCACTCCAATAGAAGCACACCCCTTGCGGGGTCAGCACAGCACAAAGTTAGCTGGTGTGAGCGAACTAAATACAAATAACGGAATAATGTACCAGAAAAATTCATGCCAAACAATAAATGATAAATAACAAGTTCTAAAGACTAAATCGCACCGTGTCTCTAAAGATAATATTTCTAAGTTCGAGGAACAACACAAACATTTCAGATTCCAAAATAACTACAAGTTTTCAATATATGCCGGTCATTACACATGATTCAAACATGGTAAATATCAAGGGATGAAAAATAAAGACAATCAGGTTGAAACCAAAAATCCTGTAAAATACTGTATAAGCGTCTCATATCATAGGTATCCGCATACCCTACGAACGTGTCTCACCCCGACACATCCCACAACGTGCACCAATACCACTTTGAGCTTGTTTGTATCCTAATGGGGTGCCATCTGCTAGGATACAAACTCAAACATCCCGAACGACTGGCCTAACACGGCCAACCTAACATAATCCAAATCAAGTGCGCTGAGAGGGAAAGCGAGTAATCGCCAAAGCACGTCCTCCGGGACCCGTCCTACTGCACTCTATAGTGGCAAGTGCGTGCGGGAGCTCACCGCACCTCAGCAAGCTTGCCACATGCAGTAGCGTCCACAATGTCGGGTGCGAGTCATCTCAAGCACCGTCCAACTCACGATGCGAGCAAGCTCCTAAGCATCGACACAACAGGGTCCCAAATGACAAGTCTGTACATAACCAAATGTACAAACGTGCAATCATAAACAATTCGGCAATTTTTATAAAACCACGACTATGCCAGGGTCCCAACATGACCCCATTCACCACAATAAACTATTCGAGTCGATTATCATACATGCTCAAGACTCAAAAATCCACGGTAAAACATGATATGCTATACAAACTCGACAACAAAGCATACAAGTCTCATGTTATTACACCAAAGCCTAATCACACAAAAATTACTATTCGATTTCATTCAAGTATCATGTTTTCTGAAAATCCAATGCATAATTCATTCACACATAACTAACACAATCCTCGAAATATCTGAAAACTCCGAATTTCAGATTTGGATTCAATTCTACACAATTGACAGTATAATGTAAAAATTCAATTCAGGATTTCAAATACTTATTTCTTAAATTAAAATTATAGTTCCACTCACTTGGCGGAATGGATTTTCAAAACCCAATTCCTACCGGTCGAAGCTCCAAACACGCAAAACCACGAATGCGGGACCACGAAAATTCTAAAACTGCAAGGCGGACTCGAAAATGAGTAAACTAGCCGAAAACTAAAATAAATAAATAAATACAAGCGGCGCGTGACTGAAAGGAAAACTTACAGGCAATAAAAATTCGGCAACCACCCCGCCGCAACCTAAAGTTGGGCGAAAACGCGCCGAAACCCTCCCTACTCCGGTCTGATCGCTACCAAACTGCACAACAACCCGCAAAAGAGTCTAAGGACTCTCGGAGTCACGAAAATGAGGCTCACCCACTCACCCAAAGCCCGGTTTCACGCCGAGGAAGCCTCCAAACAAACATGCACCCTAATTTTTGAAATTTTTTTGGCCAACCCCAAAACAGTCTTGCATGTCGGTTCTAAGGGCTCCCAAGGACGCCACCAAAGCCCCAACACGACTGATCGGAGCTATGGAAACCAATCAAACCCAACCCAAATGAAAACTGATTTTTTGTTTTCGAAAAAAAATAACTAAGAAATAAAGAGGGGAAAGAATAGAGAACGAACCGAGGAGGAGGAGGTGAGATTGGGGGATGAAAATCCACCAAAACCGTCGAGAAATGGTTGGAGGAGGCGACGATGTCGCAGCGTCGCTCGCTGCTGGAACGAACAGAAAACCAAAAAAAAGAAAAGAGAAAGAAGAAGAAAAGAGGGGGGTCGTTTTGTTTTAAAGGGGTGGGTGGCTATGTGCCCCCACCACCTTTGCTGAGTACACCCCGCCCTAAATTTTTTTTAAAAAAAAACGCAGGTCTCACATCATACACACCTTAAAAGAGATCTCATCCTCAAGATCGGACAAAAGCCACGACAAGAAAACCTAGGCAAAAAGCTCGGGGTATTTCTGTCTCATCTGGTCCTCTAGTTCCCAAGTCACGTCACCCGCTCGGTGGCTCCACTGAACCTTCACTAACTTCACTATTCTCCGACGAAGTTGTTTCACATCATCATCAACAATGGCTACTGGCCTCACTGGATACGTCAACTCATCCGCAATCTCCACCTCGGCAGGCTCTATAATCTGTGACGGGTCTGCAAAACACTTCTGCAACATGGATACGTGAAACACGTCGTGGATACCTGACATACTCTGCGGCAAAGCTAATCTGTAGGCCACTGATTCAATCCTCTCAGTAATCTCACATGGCCCTACATACCTCGGTGCAAGTTTCCCACGACTTCGAAACCTAACAACTCCGCGCATCGGGGAAACTTTCAGAAAAACCCTGTCACCAACATCAAGCTCCAACTCCTTACGCCTCCTATCAGCGTAACTCTTCTGTCTACTCTGGGCTGTCAACAACCACGCTCTAATCAACTCAATCTTCTCAGTAGTTTCTCTGATCACATCCGGCCCCATCACAACTGACTCTCCAATCTCTACCCAACAAACAGGGGACCTACACGGTCTTCCGTAGAGTGCCTCAAACGGTGCCATGCCAATACTTACGTGGTAGCTGTTGTTGTACGCAAACTCGCATAACGGTAGGTGATCTTCCCAACTGCCCCCAAAGTCTAAAATGCATGCTCTAAGCATGTCTTCCACTACCTGATTCACTCGCTCAGATTGGCCATCGGTCTGTGGATGATAAGCTTTACTCATGTCCAATCTAGTACCCATAGCTTGTTGAAAGCTCTGCCAGAACTGGGCTGTGAAAAGCGGATCTCTGTCGGATACAATCGAAATAGGCGACCCATGAAGGCGAACTATCTCCCGAATGAACAACACTGATAGACTGTCTGCCGTCCGATTCATACGAACAAGAATGAAATGTGCACACTTCGTCAACCGATCAACAATGACCCATATCGATGAAATCCATAGTGATATACTCCCACTTCCCGACCCGCCACGGGAATCGCAGCGTGCCGATGCGTGAACTACCACGTACACAGGCGGATCGTAACCGGTCAAAACATCATAATATAACACATTCTTGATACGATAAACAAACGAAAATAAAACTACGCTAAAGTTTGAACAAAATAGATATATATTTTATTCGCCCCGCCAGAGTCATAGTGACAAAACCAGTATACAAACATTTAATTTAACAATATAGTACATCTGAAACACAGAGGAAGCAAAACATACCCGTACAGGGTAGACACAACCCAAAAACACAAAATGCACCTACAACAAAAACCGGGGCCTACGCGCCACGATCAGCAAGAACTCCAACACTGCCTGCACTCCAATAGAAGCACACCCCTTGCGGGGTCAGCACAGCACAAAACTAGCTGGTGTGAGCGAACTAAATACAAATAACGGAATAATGTACCAGAAAAATTCATGCCAAACAATAAATGATAAATAACAAGTTCTAAAGACTAAATCACACCGTGTCTCTAAAGATAATATTTCTAAGTTCGAGCAACAACACAAACATTTCAGATTCCACAATAACTACAAGTTTTCAATATATGTCGGTCATTACACATGATTCAAACATGGTAAATATCAAGGGATGAAAAATAAAGACAATCAGGTTGAAACCAAAAATCCTGTATAAGCGTCTCATATCGTAGGTATCCGCATACCCTATGAATGTGTCTCACCCCGACACATCCCACAACGTGCACCAGTACCACTTCGGGCTTGTTTGTATCCTAATGGGGTGCCATCTGCTAGGATACAAACTCAAACATCTTGAACGACTGGCCTAACACGGCCAACCTAACATAATCCAAATCAAGCGCGCTGGGAGGGAAAGCGAGTAATCTCCAAAGCACGTCCTCCTGAACCCGTCCTACTGCACTCTATAGTGGCAAGTGCGTGCGGGAGCTCACCGCACCTCAGCAAGCTTGCCACATGCAGTAGCGTCCACAATGTCGGGTGCGAGTCATCTCAAGCACCGTCCAACTCACGATGCGAGCAAGCTCCTAAGCATCGGCACAACAGACATTATAGCGGGGTAAAGACACTTATACTACTATCCACATGCACAAATGACAAGTCTGTACATAACCAAATGTACAAACGTGCAATCATAAACAATTCGGCAATTTTTATAAAACCACGACTATGCCAGGGTCCCAACATGACCCCATTCATCACAATAAACTATTCGAGTCGATTATCATACATGCTCAAGACTCGAAAATCCACGGTAAAACATGATATGCTATGCAAACTCGACAACAAAGCATACAAGTCTCATGTTATTACACCAAAGCCTAATCACACCAAAATTACTATTCGATTTCATTCAAGTATCATGCTTTCTGAAAATCCAATGCATAATTCATTCACACATAACTAACACAATCCTCGAAATATCTGAAAACTCCGAATTTCAGATTTGGATTCAATTCTACACAATTGACGGTATAATGTAAAAATTCAATTCAGGATTTCAAATACTTATTTCTTAAATTAAAATTATAGTTCCACTCACCTGGCAGAATGGATTTTCAAAACCCAATTCCTACCGGTCGAAACTCCAAACACGCAAAACCACGAATGCGGGACCATGAAAATTCTAAAACTGCAAGGCGGACTCGAAAATGAGTAAACTAGCCGAAAACAGAAATAAATAAATAAATACAAGCGGCGCGTGACTGAAAGGAAAACTTACAGGCAATAAAAATTCGGCAACCACCCCGCCGCAACCCAAAGTTGGGCGAAAACGCGCCGAAACCCTCCCTACTCCGGTCTGGTCGCTACCAAACTGCACAACAACCCGCAAAAGAGTCTAAGGACTCTCAGAGTCACGAAAATGAGGCTCACCCACGCACCCAAAACCCGGTTTCACGACGAGTAACCCTCCAAACAAACATGCACCTTAATTTTTGAAAATTTTTTGGCCAACCCCAAAACAGTCTTGCATGTCGGTTCTAAGGCCTTCCAAGGACGCCACCAAATCCCCAACACGGCTGATCGGAGCTATGGAAACCGATCAAACCCAACCCAAATGAAAACTGAATTTTTTTTTCGAAAAAAAACAACTGAGAAATAAAGAGGGGAAAGAATAGAGAACGAACCGAGGAGGGGGAGGTGAGATTGGGGGACGAAAATCCACCAAAACCGCTGAGAAATGGTTGGAGGAGGCGACGATGTTGCAGCGTCGCTCGCTGCTGGAACGAACAGAAAACCAAAAAAAAAGAAAAGAGAAAGAAGAAGAAAAGAGGGGGGTCGTTTTGTTTTAAAGGGGTGGGTGGCTATGTGCCCCCACCACCTTTGCTGAGTACACCCCGCCCTAAAATTTTTTTTTAAAAAAAAACGCAGGTCTCACACAACGCCCTCAATCCAAAGAAGGAAACACTGTAACTTCTGTAACAGACTCATTGAATCACATCCAAATATTTTTTATTTTTTCTTCCACAATTCCAATTGATGAATGAGACTTTAAATTGTCACAACAATCTGACCATGTTGCTTGCTTTTTTATATGGCATCCTTTCCAGTTCCCCGTTTCTTCCTCTTCATCACGCTGACTGCCATTAGCTGAGGAATCATTAACGTTCCATTCCAGATATTTACGAATAGAATTAGCTCCTGACGCCAATTTCTGAAAGTAACATATACTAGGATGATTCTTCAAAACTCAATAACTAAGTTTGTATTATTTTCATCTGGCCAAAAATCAAAACATTGTCGATCTGGTGGATGCTTATTCTTTTCATAAACGTTTGGTTTCACAGGGTGTGGTCTTCTGCTTTTGCTCCATTCCCCGTGTCTAAAATATACATTATATGCCTTATTTTCATTTAATTTTATTATTTATTTTCTTGAATTTCAGTTCAGTTTTTTACATATTTATTCTAGCCGGTCCTGATTCATAGTGGTTCCTGCTTAGGTCCCTAAATAGCTAGTACTGAATTGGTATGTATTTCTGCCAGTTCCAGTTCCAAATAGACAATTCTCAATTTTTATTTTTTCCTTAGAGAAACATTTGCTAAGAGAGAATGCAGTTGAAGTAGTGCTGATGGAGTTGAAGAAGGCATTGTCAAGAGTCAATCCCACCTGAAGTGGGCTCACTTATTTGGTGGAAGTAAGAATTGGAAAGAGGTGGAGTCTCCCATCTACTACTCAAACCTCATGATTGAGGATGGTGAGTTAGTATGCCCAAACAATGATATGGAAGGGACAAAGAGTAAGGAGCCCTTGTGTGTAGATCCAGAGGTGGAAGAAGACGTGATTGAAGGACATACTAATACTTGTGGTCAGGAGATCGTGCAAGGTGATAAAGCTCAGATTCGGAACATAGATCATCCATTGAATGAGGTTGTCCATGAGCCAAGTATGGGCACGGCGGTAGATCAGTCTTTGAACGAGATTGTCCATGAGCCAAGTATGGACACAAAGTAGACCAGTACTTGAACGAGGTTCTCCATGAGCCAAGTATGGACGCAGAAGCCCCTCCAGAGCTTTTTTGAGACAGTAAAGAAGATGAGGATAATGATGAAAACCACTCAACAGAAAGAGAACACAAACTTGATGATAATAATTTGTGTGGAAATAGGGTCAAAGCAATGAATGCATGTGGAGCTGACATAGCGAAGCCTCAGAGTATGATGGGCCCCAAAGATATCAGGTTGTTGAAGGCAAAGAATATGAGAAACTCAAGGCTTTATTAGAAGCTCATGAAGAAAATTATTTACCAAGTCCTCCGCGATACACTAGACGTAGGAGAGGAAACTAAAAGTACATGGAGTATACTCCAATACAAAGAAAGAGGTAAGGCCTCGCCCTACCAAATGATTGTTATTGAACATCATGTTTAGTCATTAGGGTGACTTACTCCCTTCGAGATTGTAATTGTGTTTTTCTATTTTTATTAATATAAAAGTTTAAGGGTCCTTAAAACCCTGCTTGCTTTCCAGAATTTTTTTTTTAAATAAATAAATAAATAAAATGATCGTCAATAAGGACTTTTAAGCTTGTAACAACAAAAAAGAGTATATTATAGGTGTTATTGGGATTGGCCCGCTCATTGCACAAACCTGTATCCCCACAAGGCATATTTTTGAATGTACAAGATGCGGCGAAGTGAGAACAACTTCATATGTAGTAATGAACTAGCGATCTCATGGCAATCTCTATGGAAATGGCACTAACATGTTGAAAAATCTATACTAGTAAAACTCTGCAACATGCTAAATACACTAACTGTAGTCAATAGATAAAAGTTGAAAGTAACTGCAAAGAAAACTGACTTATTTGCCAAACTTGGAAACCTTGATTTGGAATCAATTTCCCTTTGGTTGGATTTCTGATTGTTTTTGCAGGCTTTTCCATGAGGTCTCTTGTAAAAGCCATGGCAGTGTAAGGAAGGATCTTGTCATTGCAGAATGTTTTGCATGAGCAGACCTGAAGACAAGGACTAATTAACTACGGACGTGGTAAAGGAATCAATCAGGTGACTTTTATTTTTGGGGCACTTATCATGTCTAGTAGAGAACTAGAGATTAGTATGTCGTATACTTGTATATGCTATAAGAACCATCAGAAAGCAGTTCATATAATTTATGGTAAATCAAGCACTAAATTACATTTTTTCTGAACTCTAGGTATCCTAAACCTACAACAGATTGCCCCTGTTTTGTTCCATATGATGGTAGAGTGGTAAGCTCTGTGCCTCTCTGGGTTATCTGCAGTAGTTAGATCTGATCGACTAACAAAAACTATATCAGGTGTTCGTTCTCTGGAAGCATGTTAGATTAAGCCATGCTCTGACCGGGAAAAGAGTTGTATGGATATGTTACTACTAGATTGTAGTTTACATTTTGCATTAACTTGTTTAAATCAAACAATCAGGATACATGGGTTTTGCAACCAATAGATTTCATTAAAAATTGTACTAGCTAGGGCTGTAAGCATATCGTATATGGCTCCTACAATCCCTTAAATTGGGCCTAACAATCAGGATATATGTTATCAACACATTTCTCATTTTAGATAAATAAACTTGTGCATAATCCTTCATTAAACCATGTAAAGCTAGTTATCTTATGAAAATTGGAAATTTCATTTGGATTGTCATACCTCTGAAGAAAAGGGGCACAAAGCCGTACTTGACTTGCCCTGTTGTATATACCCCGGCAACATGTCGTATATTGCACACACTTTCTTTCTCTTTCTCATTTCTCTGTCACAGACACATCTCTCTCACATACAAAAGGGGAGATTCCTAACTCACACAAACACCGAGAAAGAACTCAGATGATGGATTTTTCAAACAAGGAACCTTTGCGAACTGAAAAGGTTGAAATCCACTTCCTATCTTCTTTGCTTCATCCTTAAGAAAAAAAAAAAACCAAACTCAATAAAGACGGTTAGCTCCATTTACTTGTTTAAATTGATTTCTTTTTTACTACATTATTAAGAAAGTTAAGTTTAATAAACAAAGGTGGCTAACTCCACTTGTTCAAATTGCTTTCTTTTTTACTTAGTCCTTAAGCAAGCCAAAGCTTTCCATAGAAGCTTCCACAAACTTCAAGCCAAGTCACTTGAGGAGGTGATGAAAGCTTCTGCTATTTTTTTTTTTTTTAAAGCGAGCGTGCTGCCAGTGGGTATAGAACCCAAGACGTGGGGGTTAAACCACTACAACCTTAACCATCCAACTAGGTTACCATTGACACTTCTGCCATATTGCACCTCTTTCTCTCATAATTTTCCACCTCGGTGAATATTTATCAAATCTGAGTCAATCATTACGAACATAAACAACAAATATTGATCATCCAAAGTGAGGGTATCACCCCTCCAAATGCGCTTATAGGCGCCATACACTCGGAGAATCCATACACCAGAATATGCTCAAGTTAACAATCCAACTCCACCTTGGCTAGGTGGAATTTCAAACCAGACTTTTCAGAAACACAATGTTCACAAACATTCATGTTGTATATCTTCATATCTTCTACCAAATGTTTCTTTAATAACTCGTGTAGAATCTTTTCACCTTTACTGCCTGTACGAAAATGCCAAATCCTTGAGCTATCCAAACATATATCTTTGGAGCTGTCAGTAACTCCACCAGAAGCAACATCTACTGAGTCAATGGGATGGATGGGTTTGAGGAGAATGGTGTTTTGCAGGGCAGTTGAAGAAGGAAGAAACGGAGAAGATGGGTAGATTTTAGTTTTTTTTTCTTTCAACCATATGGTTACCTTGAAATTAGTACTAGGCATTTAGATGCATTTTATGTGATTTTATGGGTTTGGCATGTGTCTTTCATGTACATTCATGATAGGGGTATTTTAGTTAATAAAATAACATTAACTATTCAATGTGGTTGACCTAACAAATCTGAAAATGAGGGTTAGACTCAATTAAAATTTTAAATGAAGGTCGAACTCAATTAAATTTTAAATGAGGACCAAACTAAATAAAAATACTTTGTTTTCAATAATGAATTTGCTTTAGGCCTAAATTGTTATTATATCAAATAAATCGAGCATATGCCAAATAAAGAAAGTAGAGACATATAGCCTTTGTTATTATATCAAATAAATCGGTTGAGGAACAATATGAGATTTAATCGGATTAATCATTATTAATCGACATATATTTTATAAACATATTTTCTTTATCCTTCTAAGTAAACGTATATCCTTCTAAGTAATATGTTTACTTAATTTTTTTTTAATATTTATTGAAGTAGTAAAAATCACATGTCACAATTTAAAGGCATATTATAAGAAATATATATATATTATCTTTCTTTCTCTATAGCCTCTTCGCACACTCTTGGTATAACCTTATGATTAGAAATTGATGAGGTTCAGAAGAAAAAAAAAATTCTTTTATTTTTTCTCATTTGTTTCTAATACATTGTCATGAACCAATTAATTGGTGAGTTTTGAAAGCGATTAATCCCTAGATCAGCCAGAAGCCGACGATTACTCAGCCAAGAGATTATTCAAACGATTAATTGAAAAATTGTAACACTCTATTAGCGAGAAGAAATTAATCATCAATTAATCACTAATTAATAACATAGTTTACAGAGTTAACCATCAAATCTAAAACATAAATAATCATAAAACATATGAACAAAAATAGATTATCCAAAGTTATTACATACTTATTACAATGCCATGTAGAACATAAGTATATTGGAAGCTCTTAATAACCTAGCTTCCTCACTAACCACTCTTCTTTTTCTTGAGGATCTAGAGATAAGAAAATGCGGATCAAAGTTGGTTTCTCCTCAAACAAGTCTACAGCATTTAAGACCTTCTTCCTTGAGATGTTCGGAACAACTCTTAAACTTGAAGTCAATCGATCCCAATCGTCTCCCTTCAACGAGTTAGCAACTTCCTTGTATACCTCCGCCAACAAATTGAGTTTGAAATTGAACTCTTCATCAACTGACAACCCCTTACTCTTCTCAGAAGAGACGTGCTGACTCATGGATGAAGATCCAGATGGGCGAGATGCATGATCATTCGAATTCATGACATTGTCATCTTTAGTATTATCTGTTACATAACATGAACAAATCTTTAGCATTATCTGTATACAACACAAAATTTTGTCAACAAGAAGTAAAAATAAAAAACAAAAACGATCTAAATATCAGATACAATTTTAGAAGTTTGGTAGATGTTCTGAAGTTCTCAAGAAAATGAACTAAATCAACAAGGAAACAAAGAAACTAACTTAACAACACATTTATGTCTCAAAAGAATGCGGGAGAGTCAAATTTCGGTATATATATATATACCAGTTGATGCCCCGTCAACCCTGCATGCTTTGTGGAAAAAAAAATCTAAAATTTAGGTCTGGAATACACGATAGACACACATTTTGATAACTATGTTTCCCTCCCATAAAGTATATCCAAAAAAACTTGTATAAAAATTTTATATTTATGCAAACTACTACATGAAACGTTAGACATGGAGCCTAATGCAAGGGCAGACATGGAACCTAATGCAAGGGTATATACACGTCAACAGTTACTGATCTATTTCTTTTGATTGAAAGAAACAGAAACAATCTAGTTCTGAACATCCATAATATACACCCATAGATAACATAGTTACTTCTCAATGCAGAAGAAACACAAGCATTTACTCGATGAAACAAACCAAGAAATTGAAGGGCACGGGCCTAGTAACCCTCACATCTGAGCAAAACACCAATCACACAGAGTTCAAACCAATATTGGCACAAACTTTGAATCATATTATCATAACTCAGCTAAATCATGACAACAAACCCACAATTTCCACTCCCCCGTTCTATTAGGTAAATGTCATTGAAACTTAACCTAAAATTTATGGTTTCAACATGAATCAGGACCAACAAAAGTACCGTTTTGATCCAAAATGCTAAAATTACAATGACAAAACTAATTATGACTACAATCCATTGCTTTAAAAGTTCAAAATTTTACATAATTGTAACAATAAAAATAAATTAAAAAAAAAAGTAGCAATTTGAATCAGTTCCCAAATTCAATCTCCACATACACCCATTGCAAGATTTTGAAACAATTAAACTGAATATACCGCAAAGGCATTCTTAAGAATGTTAATGTTGACCGATTTGAATGTACCCACATCAGACCTTCCCTAAAGATTTGCAAAGAAAAAAAAAATTCCCACTTTCATTGAAATAATAAGGAATTCGCTATATAAATACAAAATAAAACTTACCATTGTCATCACTAGCATCATTTGAATCCATCACATTGTCATCACTAGCATCATCTGTTATATAACATAAATAAATCTTTAGCATTATTTGTAGATAACACAATTTTGTCAACAAGAAGTAAAAAACAAACAACAAAGACGATCTAATAAAGTACATCCAAAAAAACTTACATAAAAATTTTATATTTATGCAAACTACTACATGAAACGTTAGACATGGAGCCTAATGCAAGGGTAGCCATGGAACCTAATGCAAGGGCATATACATGTCAACGGTTACTGATCTATTTCTTTTGATTGAAATAAGCAGAAACAATCTAGTTCTGAACATCCATAATATACACCCATAGATAACATAGTTACTTCTCAATGCAGAAGAAACACAAGAATCGACTCGATGAAACAAACCAAGAAATTGAAGGGCACAGGCCTAGTAACCCTCACATTTGAACAAAACACCAATCACACAGAGTTCAAACCAATATTGGCACAAACTTTGAATCATATTATCATAACTCAGCTAAATCATGACAACAAACCCACAATTTCCGCTCCCCTGTTCTATTAGGTAAATGCCATTGAAACTTAACCCTAAAATATATGGTTTCAACATGAATTAGGACCAACAAAAGTACCGTTTTGATCCCAAATGCTAAAATTACAATAACAAAACTAATTATGACTACAATCCATTGCCTTAAAAATTCAGAATTTTACATAATTGTAACAATAAAAATTATTTTTTTTAAAAAAAAGTAGCAATTTGAATCAGTACCCAAATTCAATCTCCACATACACCCATTGCAAGATTTTGAAACAATTAAACTGAACCGCAAAGGCATTCTTAAGAATGTTAATTTTGACCGATTTGAACGTACCCACATCTGACCTTCCGTAAAGATTTGCAAAGAAAAAAAAATTCCCACTTTCGTTGAAATAATAAGGAATTCGCTATATAAATACATAAATAAAACTTACCATTGCCATCACTAGCATCATTTGAATCCATCACATTGTCATCACTAGCATCATCTGTTATATAACATAAACAAATTTTAGCATTATTTGTAGATAACACAATTTTGTCAACAAGAAGTAAAAAACAAACAACAAAGACGATCTAATAAAGTACATCCAAAAAACTTACATAAAAATTTTATATTTATGCAAGCTACTACATGAAACGTTAGACATGGAGCCTAATGCAAGGGCAGACATGGAACCTAATGCAAGGGCATATACATGTCAATGGTTACTGATCTATTTCTTTTGATTGAAAGAAGTTGAAACAATCTAGTTCTGAACATCCATAATATACACCCATAGATAACATTGTTACTTCTCTCAATGCAGAAAAACACAAGCATCGACTCGATGAAACAAACCATGAAATTGAAGGGCACAGGCCTAGTAACCCTCACATCTAAACAAAACACCAATACACAGAGTTCAAACCAATATTGGCACAAACTTCAGCCTAATGTACATCATTGATTAGTTCAATACTAATGTAGGAGAGAATTCAACTTATCCCAAGTTGTGAACTTCAGCCTCCTACAAGCATACCACCTTGACAGATTGATAATCTCACACACCAAACAGGGGAGGGGAATATTGAAGTCATGAGACTTCAAAAAATCTCCAAAAACATATGTGATTATCAGTTCCATATCATTCTCACAAATCAAACAATACAAAGATCACTAAACATTGAAGTTGATTCATTAACTACATATTTTACTTGTTAAGATGATGCCATACATATGTTGATAAAATTAGTAGGACCATCAAAGATTAGCAACAAAGATGATACATATGTTGATAAAAATATATAAATAAAAATTACCAATTTTGATGGCAGTAGGACTGTTGCTTGCATCCGCCCATTTGACTCGATGATGAACTACATTTCCTCCACCCCTTAAATGAAGCAGCACGTGTATAGTAGGACGACCATTACAGTCATAAATAGCATCAATTGTGTCTTGATTTCCAGATTCCAATAGTTTACTTTGAATCAATCTCATCTGATCAAGAATTACACCCTTTTCAAGTACTTTACCAGCAACAACCAGTCTTTGCTGATAAAGTGGAATTCGAGTTACATCCTCTACGATCTTCATCAAATCATCCAGTGTGTCAGATTCTCCTATTTCCACACCGTATCTCTTCCATGATAGGTCTTGCACAATGACTTGGACTGTTTCTCCTCTCAGTTGAAAAGCCGTGTTGAGTGTGGAACCGTCTTGGATGTTGTAGTAGCTTAGCATTCTTCCATCTTCTAGTATTGTTCCTTGGAAAACCAGATCCAATTTATCCATAGGAAGTTCTTTTCCTTTTTCTCTTTTTTTTATAACATTTTTGACATTTTCAATCGTGCAGCTGGAGTTGTCAATTTCCAGAGTAATCGACTGCTTTGCAGCTGCAATATGCACAATGATCTGCATGGTTTCAATACCTCCCTTCCCTCTAAGACTGATGAAGGTATAGACTTTTCAGCTTCACCATTGACGAAATATATTTTTTAATTTTAAGTTGGAACTGATGAATGTATTATATATCTTTTATTTTAATCATAGAATTTTACTTATAGTCTCGGGATCGAGAGGTTCACTGCTTGGAGGTTTTTGCCCCCTTTCTAGAACACCTTTGTAGAGTATGTGTTTAAAGAGGGGGGCAAAAATGTATTTTCGCTCCCTCAAGCAGTGAAACCTCGCTGGTTTTTCAGGCCAGCTAGAATTTTTGTTTACTTATAATCTCTAATACTATCACACCCCAAAACTTTGCAAAAGGCATTGACTTTTTGACACTATCATTTCTGCTGAAAAATATCATCATTTTCTACTTTCTAAAGGATACCATCAATATAAATTTAAACTCAAAAAATCATCTCCCTCCTTTTAGTGTAAAAAAGGAGGGAGAAAAATGCTTTCAATACCTCCCTTCCCTTTGTTCCTGTTCTGTGTAAGCTGAAAATGAAAGACCCATCTAAGACTCTGAAGGTATAATAGAATTTTCAGCTTTACCATTTATGAATATATAATATGGTTTTTATTTTTAAATCGGAGTTGATGAAGATATATTATATATCTCTTATTTAATGTTAGATAGCATAAACTTGTAAGTATTTTAAGTAACGACTGTGATTTTGCAAAATATTTGGAAATTTCTCCCTCAACAAATCAAACTCAGTTCATTCAATCCTCTCTCAGAATTCCATCCCATTCCACTACACTCTCCACAACCCCTTTCGACAATCACCCCTCCAAAGAAAAGGCAACGTTTCAGAATGCTAGCACTTTTTGAAAATAGGTGCAGTATATATATGAAGTGATATTGGTATATATATATTTTTAGTGTGATTGGGTTTCTTGTTCTAAGTTCAACTATTTTTTTTTTCCTCTTAAATTTGCAAAAATAAAACCCCTAAGATTTTAATTTTATCAGTAAGGAACAAATTTTAATTTTAAAGGAGAGATCATTGTTGCTTGGACTTATTTAAGGGGAAATCTTCACATTGCACCCAATGATATTGTCTGCTTGCTAGTGCAGGGGAGCAAGTGAAGATCTTACTGATATAATTTAGCTTTCAAAGGGATAACAAAAGTAACAAATCCTGTTGTCTAGAACAATTGCTTTTATCTACTAGTATCCATAGAGGTAAGAAGAATTATTATCTCATAGTTTAACTTCCTTGAGACATGAGTAATATATATTATTGACTTCCTTATGTGAATTTGAATTTGACTAGATTTTAGCAAAAAAAAAAATGTCATTCTTATCCATAAGATTAGTTATTATGACTTTTGTAGTATGACACTAAACATGACCTATAAATTCAAATCTAGCAACCTCAAAATTAAGCGAAGTCATTTATGTTCACAAACTTGTCTTTTATTTTGTTATATTAATCACCTAACGGAAATTCTAGCGGTCAAGGGAAGGAGTGAGGAAAAGGGGGCGAGGGATGGGTGTCCCCCTCGAGATGTGCACTGACTCTTGTCTCGAGGAGGATGGGTGGTTACACCCATCCTTCGCTCCCTTTCCTCGCTCCTTCCCTCGACCCTAGAAGGACTCAATCACCTACTGCATAAATTCTAAATGGCGAGGAAAGGGGCGAGGAAACCAGTGAGGAGGATGAGTGGTACACCCCCTCCCCTCGCTGATTTCCTCAATAATAAGAAAGGTTCCCCTATTGTGATTTCATATTTTTTCATCACTTGGTTTCTTATAATATTTATTAGACTACAATAATTAAGGGTTAGAGTTGAAAAGACAACAATTAGTATATTTTCATAATTTAGTTTATATGCTTGGTCTTTCAAATGTGTTAGATTGGACATAGTAGGTGAGTTTTTTTAAATAAATGTTATTTGGTCATGATCATCTTGTCTTGAAAGAGAATATAACTATACGAAAAAGGCCAAAAAAATAGGTATCTAACTTTTGCTTTTGGTTTTTGTAGTAGATACAGAGTTGTACAATAAATGTTAATTATTTATTCCCCGATCTGCATCATCATTTGTTTTCTTTTAATATATGTTGTATCAATATTTTGTTGTTCTTTGCATATTTGTTTGTATTTTGAATGAATGAATAAAGAGTGATGCTACGGTACTTTGTTTGGTGTCGTGTCTGGTGGTATTATGCATCGTAGATGTACCTTGAGATATGAGTTAACACAACACCAGGCAAAGTACCAGTGCACCTTAGAATTTTCCATAAACAAAAGCTCAAAGTCTGACTTGCCTTGCAATAAATTGACATTTTCGTAATAACCTCCAAAATAATATCACTTTTGAATTGTAACAGTTCACCAAACAATTGTATGCATTTTTACAAATAAAGTGATACTATCACCATGAAGAGTATGGTGCTACAAGTGATACTATTCATGGTGATCTAATTTATTGTATCACTTTTTTGTTTAACTCTGAATTTAATTTTGACTTGAAATTGTTTGGTGGATTGTTACAGCTAAAAAGTATTACTGTTTTGATGGTTATTACAAAAATGACAATTTAGTATAGTGTTGGAGAGAAGAAGAGAGTGAGCAGTAGAAAAACATCATAAAGGGAAAATGCATTCCACTTAAGAAGTCTTCTTGCAGGCAACCATATCATTGATAACTGCTATTGATACACACATTGAGCCAACGAAACACATTGATCAACAAATCAATTACACCTCCTAAGGTTGTCTAGAGCAACAATTGTGTTGTAGTTATTATCACCATTGAAGTCGAAGGTGCGAGTCTTAGTCAAACTTTGTTGAAATTAGGAAGTTTATTTGATGATGGAGGATTGACTTTTAAGTGCCTATAAGCCCCTTTTCTTTGAGGCTCACTTCCACCAAATCACCCTTCTTCAACTCCATTCACGTTATTTTGCTCCTCCTTTTTCTTTTTGTTGCTCCTAATTACTTACTTGGTTCACACAAAGAGATACACACAAGAAAAAGAACTAGAATTGGGAGAGAAGGAGAGATTGATGAATGAAGAAAACAAATTTCTTAGGTTATTTTGCAACACCAAGTAATGGCTTTGCTCCGCTGCGTTGGGTAATATATACATCGACTCAAATCACTTCCTAATTAGAAAGCTTTCTGAAACACTCACTTTGATCCAATGGGATGGGTTTGGAGAGAGTGATGTTTTGCAGAGTAGTTGAAGAAGGAAGAAATGGAGAAGATGGGTTGATTTTTTTTTTCAACCATATAGTTATCTCGAGATTATTATTAGGCATTTAGATGGTTTTTTATGTGAATTTTAGATGCATTCATGCAGTATTTTATTCAATAAAATAAGATTAACCAGTCAATGTGATTGACCTAACAAATCTGTTAGAAAATGAGAGTTAGACTCAATTAAAATTTTAGAGAGGACCAACTAAAAAACTCATTTTTAATGATGAATTTACTTGAGGCCTAAGTTGTTATTATATCAAATAAATGGAACATACGTCATTAAAAAAGTAGATACATATAGCCTATATATTAACCATCAAAACTAAAACACAAAAAATCATAAAACATATGAACCAAAAAAAGATTATCCAAAGATATTACTTACTTATTACAATGCCATGTAGAATATCGACTACACTGTCTACACATTTAACATTGAGTTTTTGTGACTAATGCAAATCACCCAAAAACATATACAAATCATATACTTTGTAATTAAGTTTATTGAAATCTCTTAATAACCAAGCTTCTTCACTAACCACGTTTCTTTTTCCTGAGGGTTTAGAGATAAGAAAATGCAGATCAAAGTTGGTTTCCTCTCAAACAAGTCTTTAGCATCTAAGAACTTCGTCATTGAGATGTTCGGAATAACTCTTAAACTTGAAGTCAATCGATCCCAATCGTCTCCCTTCAACGAGTTAGCAACCTCCTTGTCTACCTCCGCCAACAAATTGTGTTTGGAATTGAACTCTTCATCAAATGACAATCTCTTACCCTTTTCAGAAGAAACGTGTTGATTCATGGATGAAGATCCAAAAGAGCGAGATGCATGATCATTCGAATCCATCACATTGTCATCACTAGCATCATCTGTTGCATAACATAAACAAATCTTTAGCATTATCTGTACATAACACAAAATTTTGTCAACAAGAAGTAAAAACCAAACAACAAAGACGATCTAAATATCAGGTGCAATTTAAGAAAGCTGAAGTTCTCAAGAGAATGACCTAAATCAACAAGGAATCAAGAAACTAACTTAACATCACATATATGTCTCAAAAGAATGTGGGAGAGTCAGATTCCGTTGTATATGTGTCTCAAAAGATCTCTCAGAATGACAACTAAAAGATCGGAGATCATAGATCCCAACAACTGGAAACCGTGAGTAGCTAAAATATCTTCTTTAATGTTTTGTTTATATTGTTGTATTGAGAGGGAGGAGGTTTGGTTGTAATGTTGGGCTTACAACTTATCTTGGGCGTGTTTGGTTGCAAGGAATCATATGCCATGAGAATTCATGAGTTTGTGATCGCTTCACATCCACTATTTGATTTTGTGATAAATGGTGAGAATGGAAGTCCCATGAACATGAGAATCACACTCCTTGGTCCCCCAAAAACTCAAGACTGAATTTTTTGATTATTTTATTATTTCAGTTGCAGAACAACAAAATCAATGAAAACTGAATATATACCCAACCGAATTCTTAAGAATATTAAAGTGGACGGATTTGAATGTACCTACATCTGAGCTTCCCTTAAGAATATTAATTATATGAGTAAGTTTAGCCAGCATTGTTTGGTAGCATTTTTGGGTGTTTTTACACTTTTTACCCATTTCTCTTTAAAACGCCACCACAAACACTATCTATATAAAGGGTAGAAATGTAAAAAAAAATCTCAAAAAAAAAAAAAAAACTAGCAAACAAAGCTAGCTAGAATTGTTGTAATTATATTTATACATAGAACGAATTGTGTTTTGATCTCTAGATTTCAATAGTTTACTTTGAATCAATCTCATCTGATCGAGAATTACACCCTCTTCAAGATGTTCACTGATAAACACCAGTCTTTGCTGATTGGGTGAAATTCGAGTTAGATCTTTTGTCTACTTATTCAAATAAAATCATCGATTGTGTCAGATTCTCCTATTTCCATTGGGTATGTGTCCCCTCCCCCAATTCTAGAGAGCCATGCAGGCCTGGTGCGTCAGGCCTAGCTCTCTACGTACCATTCAACATTCTTGAGATGCGCATAATCCTATATCTTGAAACTGTTAAATGGTAGAAAGCTAGGCCTGGCGTAGATCTAGTGCACCAGGCCCGGCTCCCTAGACTTGTTCGTCTCCCCTCTCAGGTATTGGGAGCCCTTTTAGGCTTCTTGGATGTTGTAGTAGCTTAATGTTTTTCCTTCTTCTAGTATTGTTCTTTGGAAAACCAGATCCAATTCATCCATAGGAAGTTCTTTTCCTTCTTTTCTGTTTTTTATAACCTTTTTTACCTTTTCAATCGTGCTGCTGGAGTTCTCAATTTCCAGAGTAATCGACTGTTTTGCAGCTGCACTAACCACATTGATCAACATGGTTTCAATACCTCCCTTCTATTTCCTTTTCTCCTCTTCTCTGTAAGTTGAAAATGATAGACCTATCTAACACTATGTAGCTTTACCATTGACGAATATATAATATATTTTTTATCTTTAAATTGGAGTTGACGAAGATTTTTGCAAAATGTGATTTGAATATCTCAATACAGTTTTTTCGAAACTCGCCAAACACATTACGACAACCACTTTGATTTTATTAAGGGTGGTCCCTTATATCAAGTTAGCTAAATTTTATTTAGAAAGGGAAAGGGTTATGTGGTGCAGTTCTCTTGTGAGCACTTGACAACCTCATATCCTGCACGTCGCCTTACAACTAAATTACTATACTGTTAGCAGAGATTTGGTAAATAAATTGATTTTCAAAAATACATGGTTGAGGGTAGGAGCGAGGGATGGGTGTCCCTCTCGAGATGCGTGCTGACATTTGTTTCGAGGAGGATGGGTGGTTACACCCATCCCTGACTCCCTTTCCTCGCTCCTTCCCTCGACCCTAGAAGGACTCAATCACTTACAGCAGAAATTCTAAATGGCGAGGGGGAGGGTGTGATCATTCATCCCCTTCGAGATGCATGCCTACACCCTCGAGATGCATAGCAATGCAAATCTCAAGAAAAATGAGTGGTACACCTCCTCCCGCTCGCTGGTTTTCTTGCTCCTTTTCTCGACAATAAGAAAGGTTCCCTACTTTGATTTCATATTTTTTCATCACTTCGGCTTCTTATTAACGGCTAGACTCGAAAAGACAACAATATGCTTGGTCTTTTAAATGTGTTAGATTGGACATAGTAGGTGAGTTTTTTTTTAAATAAATGTTATTTGGTCAGTTATGATCATCTTGTCTTGAAAGAGAATATAACTATACGAAAAAGGCAAAAAAAAATAGGTATCTAACTTTTGCTTTAGCTTTTTGTAGTAGATACAGAGTTAATTATTTATTCCTCGATTAGGTAATCTGCATCATCATCTGTTTTCTTTTAATATATGTTGTTATTTGCATATTTGTTTGTATTTTGAAGGAATGAACAAAGAGTGATGCTACGGTGCACTGGTATATTGTCTGGTGTTGCATCATAAATGTACCTTGAGATAGGAGTTAACACAACACCAGGCAAGGTACCAGTGAACCTTAGAACTTTCCATGAACAAAAGCTCTAAGTCTGACTTGCTTTGCAATAAATTGACATTTTTGTAATAATCTCCAAAATAATATCACTTTTGAATTGTAACAGTTTACCAAACAATTGTATGCATTTTTACAAACAAAGTGATATAGTAATTGTATCACCATGAAGAGTATGGTGCTACAAGTGATACTATTCATGGTGATCTATTTTATTGTATCACTTTTTTGTTTAACTGTTTTTCATTTTTTTAACTGAATTTAGTTTTGACTTGAAATTATTTGGTGGATTGTTACAGTTGAAAAGTGTTACTGTTTTAATGGTTGTTACAAAAAATGCCAATTTAGTATAGTGTTGGAGAGAGGAAGAGAGAGAGCAGTAGAAAAACATCATGAAAGGAAAATGCATTCCACCTAAGAAGTCTTCTTGTAAGCAACCGTATCATTGATAATTGCTATTGACACACAGATTGAGCCAATGAAACACATTGATCAACAAATCAATTACACAAGGTTGTCTAGAGCAGCAGTTGTGTTGTAGTTATTATCACCATTGAAGTTGAAGGTGCGAGTCTGAGTCAAACCTTGTTGAAATTTGGAAGTTTATTTGATGATGGAGGATTGACTTTTAAGTGCCTATAAGCCCCTTTTCTTTGAGGCTCACTTCCACCAAATCGCTCTTCTTCAACTCCATTCACGTTGTTTTGCTCCTCCTTTTTCTTTTTGTTGCTCCTCCTAATTGCTTACTCAGTTCACATAGAGATACGCACAAGAAAAAGCACTAGAATTGGGAGAGAATGAGAGATTGATATTACATACTTATTACAATATAGCCTATATATCAACCATCAAAACTAAAACACAAAAAATCATAAAACATATGAACCAAAAAAAGATTATCCAAAGATATTACATACTTATTACAATGTCATGTAGAATATCTATTTATTACAATGTCATGTAGAATATCTATTACACATTTAACATTGAGCTTTTGTGACTAATGCAAATCACCCAAAAACATACACAAATCATAAACTTTGTAATTAAGTTTATCGAAATCTCTTAATAACCAAGCTTCCTCTCTAACCACGCTTCTTTTTCTTGAGAGTTTAGAGATAAGAAAATGCGGATCAAAGTTGGTGTCTCCTCAAACAAGTCTACAGCATCTAAGAACTTCTTCATTGAGATGTTTGGAACAACTCTTAAACTTGAAGTCAATCGATCCCAATCGTCTCCTTTCAACGAGTTAGTAACCTCCTTGTCTACCTCCGCCAACAAATTGTGTTTGAAATTGAACTCTTCATCAAATGACAATCTCGGACACTTTTCAGAAGAGCGAGATGCATGATCATTTGAATCCATCACATTGTTATCACCAGCATCATCTGTTACATAACATAAAGTCATAATCAAATCTTCAACATTATTTGTACATAACACAATTTTGTCAATAAGAGTAAAAATCAAACAACAATGACGATTTAAAGTACATCCAAAAAAATTTATATAAAAATTTTATACTTATGCAAACTACTACATGAAACGTTAGACATGGAGCCTAATGCAAGGGCAGACATAGAACCTAATGCAAGGGCATATACACATCAACAGTTATTGATCTATTTCTTTTGATTGAAAGAAGCAAAAACAATCTAGTTTTGAACATTCATAATATACACTCAAAGATAATATAGTTACTTCTCAATGCAGAAGAAACACAAGCATCGACTCGATAAAACAAACCAAAAACTTGAAGGGCACAAGCCTAGTAACCCGGACATCTGAACAAAACATCAATCACACAGAGTTCAAACCAATATTGGCACAAACTTTGAATCATATTATCATAACTCAGCTAAATCATGACAACAAACCCACAATTCTGCTCCCCCGTTCTATTAGGTAAATTTCATTGAAACTTAACCTCAAAATTTATGGTTTCAACATGAATCAGGACCAACAAAAAGTACCGTTTCGATCCCAAATGCTAAAATTACAATAACGAAACTAATTATAACTACAATCCATTGCCTTAAAAGTTCAGAATTTTACATAATTGTAACAATAAAAATAATTTTTTTTAAAAAAGTAGCAATTTGAATCAGTACCCAAATTCAATCTCCACATACACCCATTGCAAGATTTTGAAACAATCCCATTGCAGAAAATAAATAGAGATGAAATTACTTAGAGTGTTTGCAAGGGAGGCCCAACATCCAACACTCCTTGACTTGCATCCCGTTTTAACATATTTGACTATACAGCATTGATAATCAAGAAACAGGTTTTGAAGACTGGAAAAGAAGACTCACTAAAACATGGAAATGCTTTGTAATTTAAAATCATTGTGTCTTAAACCAGCCAACTTTCTTGAACTGTCCCTTATGCTAAGGTGACTTCATTATGATAGTCCATATTGCCTCTCTCTCTCTCTCTCTACCCTGTCCTAAAGCTTGACATATGATTAAGCTTCTTCAAACTCATTATAAACAAGCCACATAATGAGGGTGTAGTTTGAGAACAGGCAAGTGCATTATGCATAGTTAATTTGTAAATGATAGAACTGGGATGAGCCCCCAGCTAGTAGATACAAACCAACACATTTTTCTATCTACATCATTGATTAGTTCAATACTAATGTAGGAGAGAATTCAACTTATCCCAAGTTGTGAACTTCAGCCTCCTACTAGCATACCACATTGGCAGATTCATAATCTCACACACCAAACAGTAGGGGAATATTGAAGTCATTGAGACTTCAAAAAATCTCCAAAAACATATGTGATTATCAGTTCCATATCATCCTCACAAATCAAACAATACAAAGATCACTAAACATTGAAGTTGATTCATTAACTACATATTTTACTTGTTAAGATGATACCATACATATGTTGATAAAAATATATAAATAAAAATTACCAATTTTGATGGCAGTAGGACTGTTGCTTGCATCCGCCCATTTGACTCGATGATGAACAACGTTTCCTCCACCCCTTAACCGAACCAGCAGGTGTATAGTAGGACGACCATTACAGTCATACATAGTATCAATTGTCTTTTGATTTCCAGATTCCATTTCTTTACTTAGAATCAATCTCATCAGATCAAGAATTACATCCCCTGAAAGTTGTCTACCTCTAAACACCAGTCTTTACTCATCGGCTATTCAATTCCAAATAGATCCTCTATCTTAATCTTCAAATCATCGTCTGTGTCAGATTCTCCTATTTCAATTGTCCGTGTCCGCCCTCTTAGGTCTTTCACAATGACCTGGACTGTTTCTCCTCTCAGTTGAAAAACCATGTTGAGTGTGGAACCGTCTTGGATGTTGTAGTAGCTTAGCATTCTTCCATCTTCTAGTATTGTTCCTCGGAAAACCAGATCTAATATATCCATAGGAAGTTCCTTTCCTTCTTCTCTTTTTTTTATAACATTTTTGACATTTTCAATCGTGCTGCTGGAGTTGTCAATTTCCAGAGTAATCGACTGCTTTGCAGCTGCAATATGCACAATGATCTGCATGGTTTCAATACGTCCCTTCCCTTTGCTCCTCTTCTGTGTATGCTGAAAATGAAAAACCCATCCAAGACTGATGAAGGCGTATGTATAGACTTTTCAGCTTTACCATTGACGAAATATGTTTTTTTATTTTAAGTCGTAGCTGATGAAGATATATTATATATCATTTATTTTAATAATAGAATTTTACTTATAGTCTCGGGAACTTATTTCACCTCGGATTTAATTAAAATCAATCAAATGTTACAAATTAAACAAGTAACTCTCTGCGCTAACTTATTGCAAACATCACCTATTACAAATTAAATTACATATTTCACTTCTTTTTTTTTTTACTAAAATCTATACAATTCAACACACATCTCGAGAAAAATTAAATGATCTAAATTTAATATAACGCACATCTCAAGGTAAATCAATAGTCCAAATTTAATATTAAACTAATCTCGAGAAAAAATTTAATGGTCCAAATTTAATGGAATACACATCAAGATAAATCTAACGGTCCAAATTTAATATTACACTTATCTCAAGAAAAATCTAACGATCCAAATTTAATAGTTCACACATCTCTAGGTAAAACTAAACATTAGATTTTGGTGAAAGATCAAACTGTTGGATTGTCCTTGAGATACGTGTTGAACCGTTTCGATTTTGGTAAAAGATCTCTAGTTAAATCTAACGGTACAAATTTAATTATGCACTTATCTCGAGATGTGTGCATTATTAAATTTGGAATATTAGTTTTTTCTCGAGATAAGTGTACTATTAATTTGGAATGTTAGATTTATCTAGAGATGTGTGTTCTATTAAATTTGAACCATTTGATTTTTCTTGTGATAAGTGCATAATTAAATTTGTACCGTTAGATTAAACTAGAGATCTTTTACCAAAATCTGAACTGTTCAACACGTATCTCGAGGACAATTCAACTGTTTGATATTTCACCAAAATCTAACGGTTATATTTACCTAGAGATGTGTGAATTATTAAATTTGGACAGTTAGATTTTTCTTGAGATAAGTGTATATTAAATTTAGACCGTTAGATTTACCTTGATATGTGTATTCTATTAAATTTGGACCATTAGATTTTTCTTGAGATTAGTGTAATATTAAATTTGGACCATTAGATTTACCTAAAGATGTGTGTTGTATTAAATTTGGACCGTTTAATTTTTTTTGAGATGTGTGTTGAATTGTGTAGATTTTGGTGAAAAAATAAGTGAAAAATATGGTTTAATTTGTAATAAGTTAGTGGAGAGAGAGAACCATTAGATTGATTTTACTTGAATCAATTGGCTGAAATAAGTGCACATGAGCCCCCTTCAATCCCTAATACTATCACACCCCAAAATTTTGCAAAAGGCATCGATTTTTTACGCTATTATTTCTATTGAAGAATACAATCATTTTTTATTTTCTAAAATACACTACCAATATAAATTCAAAATCAATCTTAAAAGTTGATATGATATATGAAAAGTGAAGCATGAAGAATGCTCACTACAAAAAAAAAAGCATTTAGGGACGTAGTCAAAATTGTCGCTATAGACAACATTTCGTTGCCATAAATATTGGGCGACAAAATATTCGTCGCGCAAAGATTGTCACCACAGCTCTGTCTCGCAAGCCTTTGCGCGACGAAAAATAATCTTCGTCGCTACAAATGCCTTTTTGCGCGACGACACCAGAGCTCTGTCTCGCAAGTCTTTGTGCGACGAAAATACTCTTCGTCGCTACAAATGCCTTTTTGCGCGACAACACCACAACTTTGTCTCGTAAGTCTTTGCGCGACGCAACTAAACCTTCGTCGCTACAAAATCATTTTTGCGCGACGACACTCTCGCAAATCTTTGCGCGACGAAAATAAATCTTCTTCGCTATGAAATCCTTTTGCGCGACGACACCAAAGATCGTTGCATAAGGGTGCGTCGCGTAATACTGTTTTGCGCGTCGCTAATTTCGTCGCAAGAAATAGAATTGTTCTTCGTGCAAAATATACTTACGCGACAATCCCTTTCGTCGCATTAAACGTTGTCGGCATAACTCAATCGTAACGATCCCTTTCGTCGCGTTAGACTTTGTCGGCTTAACTCAATGGTGATGAACCTTTCATCGCACAAGATATTCTTTACGCGACAACAATATTCATCACTCTAATGTTGTCACACAGGTTACGTCGATCCAAACACGCTTGATCTATTCTTATGCGACGAAAATTTTTGTCGCTTAAAGTTCTGTTTAATAATTTTGAAATATTTTAATTCAAATATTTATTTTAATTAAATTTGAAATATTTATTAATTGAATCGTCTCACGCATAGAAAGGTTTGGCTAATTTATTTAAATACTATTAGCTTTACAAATTAATAATGTAAAATCATAATGTATCCATTACAAATTAAAATTTTTAAACCGTACTGTATAGTTACAAATTAAAAAAACACATCAGTACATTTTTTAGGGATGTGGTGGCTGATGATGGTTTGTCGACAGTAGCGGGAGGCTCGACAAATTAATCCCTGACTGCTGGAGAGCCCCTAATAACATACTCCACCTAGTTTTCTCTTGTGCTTGTCGTTTCCCCTCCCGGGCCTCTCGAGCCTCCCTCTCTGCCTCATGCGCTTTGGCAGCATTTAACTCATTCTGTAATTTCTCCACTTTCGACTGTAATGATGAAACGATTCCGACTGAGCGCTACGAAGTTGAAGATGAGGTGTTGACTTCACGAACTTTAGCTTTTCCCATCGCCCAAACAATCTTTCCGGGTCTTGGACCTAGCGATTCCAATGTCTCCGTCAAAATATGTAATCCTGCATCAGGATTGTCCATTGTGAGTTGTTGCAACGGAGTTCCCGGAGGATGCTGCGAGGCACTTGCTCCATGTAGGTATCCCGCGCTCTCCACCATTGTTTCCTTGATTAAAAAATTATTAAAAATTAATAACTTTTAAAACAACAGAAGTGACAACATGCAAAAATGCAAAGAATAAAACATACATGCAACTTCACGGCCACCTCATTGCCAGGTAGTGCATAAACATCCTTGAACATGTCGATTTCTGGGAATTTTGAACCTTCCTACAAAACATTGTTAAAATAATAAACCAACTAATATAAACATTTAATTGAATGTATTGACTAAAAGTAAAATAATGAAATGAAACATGAGTTCACTTACTAGACGTCGTTCCTCCACCCTGTAAGAGAAGGGCAATGAACCAGCAGAGTGATGTAAAATTTTCTTTTGATGTCGGTTCGCCTTGTTCGCCTCAGATCTTTCTGTATAATTATTCAAAATATATATTAAACATATGCATTATTACATATATAAAAATAAATATGTTTTGCCTAATTAAATAAAACGTTAATGCTTACCAGAAATGTGGGAGTTTGAAAATGATCGCACAACCACACCCACTCATCAGGCCTATGCTCCAATTCGATTGGGGGTTGTGCCTTAGCACTATCCACATCAGAAAACGTTTGGAAGTATCGATGGAAATCATGCTTCCAATTCCTGTATCGATCCACGCGCGTACCGATGATATATTCATGAATGTTTGGATCATTCATGTCAAACTCAAAGTTAACTTGAAATTTTAAATAATATTTATTAGAGAATATTAAGGCCCAAAGAGATAAGTTATACCAAATCATGTAACATGCAAAACCTTCAAAACTTTTTGCATTATAAAGATTTTAATTATTAAAGGTTGATATGAATGGCTAAAACTTACTGTGAGCGCGTCTAACACCTTGGCCTGCATCTCGGGCTTGACCTCACTCCAAGATGAGGATGTCATCGGGCAATGGTTGCGAATGATTGCACCGATGTCATGCACCAACAAGCTATTAATCTTCGCCGATTGCGAGCGACGATGATTGGGATCCCACACTACGGGAATGCGTGTGTTAGTGGTTCATGTGATCCTTTGGGATTTTAGTTGTCTACAGGGCCCCCTCGTTTTCTTTGCTGTTGTAAAAAAAAATTCAATTTGCAGAATATGATGAGGAAAACTTAAGTTTATTACCTCTAGGGAGCTTTCCATCTCCTTGGGGGGGGGTTTACATCCCTAGGCATGGTTACAGTCTCGAGTGCAATCTCAAGAGACGCTGATCGACGGTTTGTTCGTCTGACGCTTCGTCGAGTGATAACTTGAGGAACTAATCCAGACGATGAAGATTGATCAACTATCGGAACATTTGATCCATGTGCTGGTGGAGTATTGATAGAAGCATCCCTTGTAGCGGGAACATTAATGGTGGAATGAGCTACATTGGGCGGAGGAGCGGCGACCGAAGTACTATCAGCAACAATTACGGGTCTACGTTTTCTTGTTATCAAAGAAGCCATCTGAACCAAAATAATAAAAACACAACACTACAATTACAAAGTAACATGAAAACAAAATAAATAGATGCAATCAGTGGAAGATCGTATAAAACAATACATTAACTATACAATGTATAATGAAGGAGAAAACTTGAATTTCATAAGGTTCGGGAAGAAAACTGGATAAATGGGGAAGAAGAACAAATTTTTTTTAATTTCAACAGCAAATGTAGAGGAGATATAAATGTACATGTCTAGCATTTTATATGCAAATGTAAATCTCCACGATGAAGTTCATGAAGAACTAAAGGAAGCAGCAATATTGCGAATTGCAACATTTTCAGAAATTGATCCAAAAAATTTACTGTTAGAAATTGATATGCTAATTATCAGAAATTGATATACTCACCGTCAGAAATTGATCCAGAAATTTACTGAATTTGCTCACTGTAATACAATTTGTATCTCTGTAAGAAATTTTACTTATTGAGTTTACTTACTGAATTGATCTAGAAATTTGCTTACTGAATTGATCCAAAAAATTCCAATATGACGCTCACATTCACAGTTCTACTTCTGATGCAGGGTAACTCAAATCCAAGTCCTTGAACTCTGAAACTGTACAGGCTCCATCAGTTGCAAAGTTACCTAAGAAGGATCCCAGTCAGAAAAATATTCCAACAAACAAAACGAGAACATCAATGAAATCAAGCTCTGTAAATGTAAAATGTGTTACAGATATTGGTGGTGCTAACGTGCAGAAGAAATCAGAGAGGCCAAGTAAGCATGAAGCTAACAAAGAGAAAGCAAAGCTGAAGAAGCAGGGAAAGAAATTGGTTGCTGAGAAAGGTGAGCATGTCTTGGAGCATCTTCTTAAAAATTTTCAGATTTGCTTTGTATTTTAATTCTGATTTATTCATTTACTTTTCTTCTTGCAAGACGTAGTTGACACTGCATCCGGTGACAAGGAGCATGGGGAAGAAAAAGAAAATGTGGTATGCCATGGAACCCGATATACCAAACATGTTTGTTCGTCTACACATGTTTGGGATGTTGTATTCGAGACCTATTATGAAGGAGTTGTTATTAAGTATTTGGATGGCATTGGTGGTTATTAACTATTGAACAACAACCATTTCCAGAAAATTTGTGCAGGTTTTAAAAAAAAGGCAAAATATTTTTTTGAGTGAAAAGTTGAATAAAAACATATTTTTTGTGACTGCCATATGCCGTCACAAAAAAAAACCTTCGCGTCCTTTTGTTTTTGCAACGAAAATAATGTCGTCACAAAAGACAATATATGACGGCCACATTCTCACCAATTCGAATTTAAATATCATCATTAGAAGTAATTGAGAAGGCCATGTTGTCGCAAAATCAAAAATTTAAATTGTCACAAAAGGATAACTAGTGACGGCCAGGTTGTCACGAATTTTTTTTATTTTAAATACTTAAAAAATTAAATTTAAAATTACCTTTTATGATGGTTGACAACGTCACTAAAAGGTCTCCACTATTATGACGACCACTCTTCTTAGTCGTCACTATAACATGTTATGACAGGGTTTTTATAACCACCGTCACAAAAAAAATGGACATTAGCAAAATGTTTCGGTGATTTTTTTTTTGTTAATTATCCCTTAATCCCTCCTATCCAAATGTCGCTGGCAAGGTTTGAATTCTAGACTTGTAATTCGATATGCTACAAGTCTAGTGCTAAGCTAGTGATTACGTTTTAGACTTTTTGTAACAAAGGTGGCTGCGAAAAAGTTATTCTTTTCGTAATGTGCGTGCATAAATGTTTGGTTTTGCCATATTTGCTGGTGGTGTAAATTGAATTTCCAAAATGAACTCTTTTTTTTTTAATGATTTATGGAAAGAAAAAAAAAAGTAATCATGGGAGAAATGTTTCACAAATACACAAACGATGATCAGTATGCTTAATGATGTCCACTTACTGCATAGCAGACTGGGATCAGAAAAATCCTAAAATTTTGATTAGTTTAGATTCACCCGTTTAGTGTATTAAAGGAACAATCTTAAACTCTAAATAGTAATTATTTTAAATTAGATCGAAAAGTTATTATTTTTTATCTTTTTTCCGATACCTATTCAGCATGCGAATTGGAACTTGGAAAATCTTGGTCCCATAATTACAATCAACAAAATTTATCATTTTTTTCTTGATAACTTATCGAATTTATTACCAAGCGTTAGGAGCACAATTTGAGCGAGTTCTATACACTAAAGAGCTTTCGATGATGATTTGAACCGTTTTGAGAGCACCTAAAGTATTTATCTCTTTAAGTTTGGGATTAAAGATTACCATTAAGGATGCTCAAGCCAAAACGATTAACATGATCATGTTTTCTAGTTAACCACCATTTTGTTTTTGTTGAAGCAGTTGGCAATATATATGTAGGACATTTATGCATTTATAAAAAAAAATGATAAATAAATAAAATGTGGAACATTATTTATGGAGAGGTAGCTTAGTTCTTTCCCAAGGTAGTCAAAGAGTGAAGCGAAGTCGAAGCGAAATTCGATGGCTTGATTTTTTTTCAAAAAATGAAGCGTAAAGTGGCCCTTAAAAAACACTTCATATATATTTAAAAAAATGTATAATGGAAGTATGTGCTCTGAAAATTTTAAAACCATGATTTCCTTAAAATATATTTATTACATAGTGTTAGTGTTAACTGAATTTAAAGTTTTAATCTATTTTTTTTTTGAATTTTCTAGGCAGGGTGTCCTTAAAAATGCAGTGGGTGCAAATAGCCAATTAAGTTTAAAACAAATTTCCCTCCCCTGCACGTATTGTTCATTGTCTTCCTCCTCCCGTGTGTACAGTTCATCATCTTTCTCCTCTAGAGTATATTGTTCATCGTTTTCCTCCACCTATATTCGAGCAATCTGACGGGTGTCTCTGCCTAAAATCATCTCCTCTCTTCTTTCTTTTTATTCATATTCTTTCCCTCTCCCTTTTCGCTCTTTTTTCCAACCAAAGTCAGAGAAAATCAGTAAGATAATTGCGTAATGTTCATATTCTTCCTTCTCGCCCCTCCACTTCCGTCCAACAATCCAACTGGTTTCTTCGCCTAAAATCTTTTTCTCTATTCTTCCTTTCTATTCCTCTTCCTTCCCTCTCCCTTTCCATTCTTTTTTCGACCAAAAAAAGTGAAAATCAATAAGAGAATTCAAAAAAAATAAAAATTGGAGTTGCTTTGTAACATGAAGCCACCGATTTGGGCTCTCCAGGCTTCGGCAAAAAAATGCAAAAAGTCATTGCTTTTTGTGGCTTCAAAGTAGTGGCCTTCCTTTGACCGAAATTAAGCGAAATATCATAGCTTGACATGACTTTGGCTTTAAGCGGTGAAAAGACATAACTTTGACTACTCTGGTTCTTCCTATATCAAAATCCATCAACAGGTCAAATTGAAGTAAGAACCAAGAAGTCCAAAATCCAAGCCCCAAATCATCTAAGCATATAAAGAGGAAATAGTAACGCCATTAAAAAGAGAAGAAACAGAACAACAATAAAAAGTTACATTGATTATATTGAATTACTGAAAATTTTACATAATCTTGACCTAATAATTATTTGATTGGACTTTCTCAAAGTTATCTCAATGATGGTTATATTTTTGTAGTTTTAAAGTTTGATTACTATTGATGATACATCAAAATGTCCTCACTTGTACACTTTTCACATGTCATGATGATCTCAAGGAATAATAGGCTCAAGCGTTAGTCTGACACTGATCCGACGTAAACGGTTTCAAGCCGGCAGAGCACAGTCCGCCAGACGGATCCAAATTACTACAGTCTGCTAAGCCCACATGTCTCACAATAATCTCTATTACTCGTAAGACCTATTAAGACAAATATATCGGGGATCGGCTTCGGACAGGCAAACCAACATGACTTTGTTTTCAACTAGGAAGCAAATACCAGAGTATACGTCGTATATGGAAACTTTCATCTATGGACAACACTCCAATTGAAAACTGTCTCCCTCATATCTAGGAATACAAGTTCAACATGGAAACTTTCTTCCATGGCACAACTCCTAATTATAGAAGGATCTCCAAAAAGATCTCATTCCCTAAACTACACCACCGATGGTCTGGTCGAACCAGGACTCCAACACTATAAATAAGACATGAGGTTGGCAACTTAAGGTACGCTACAAATCCCCTGTTTACACCATTAATCCTTCCTCAGATCCATGTCTGACTTTAGCATTGGAGTGTCATCGGCCACCACCACAGTGGTCTGTGGCTCACGTACATTCCTTGTGCAAGTCAACGGGTCAACAACATAAGATCAAGTAGGGAGCGAAAATCGACTGCATCAATTATTATTTTGTTTAATTATTTTTCTTTTCTTTATTGATACTAGATTATTATATACATGTTATTTGGTTTTACAACCAAAGTATTTCATTAAAAATTGTACTAACTAGGGCTGTAAGCATATCGGATTTGGCTCCTACAATCCTTTAAGAGTAATTCTACAGTATCTGGTCATCTGTGCATGTTTTGTGCCTGGATGGTACCAGGCACTTGCATTGCTGACGTGGCAGGGGGAGAAATCCAACAAATACACATTACTTTTATATATATAAATACACATTGCAGCAATACCTACATAAGTTTTCATCATTTAAATTGAGCCCAACGTTTTTTCTTTCAAATAAGTAAACTTGCGCATAATCCTTCATCAAAATTGATGTTAAACCATGCAAACAATGAGTTAAATAAATAAACTTGTGCATAATCCTTCATCAAAATTGATGAAAAGTAAAACCATGCAAACAACTATCTCCCTCATCCAAACCTTGGAGCTCAAACTTCAAATTTCAAAATTTTCTCATTTTTATACAACAAATGACTACCCATATTGGAATGGAATAAGCCCATTACTCCATTACAGAATCCCCATTCAAATGTTAACACTAATCTATTGGTATACTTGCTCCAAAACTCATATCATTCATATTGAACTTGAAATCTAATCTAAGTAGACGATGCCATGTAGAAAGATGTTGGAAATTTCGTTTGGATTGTCATATCTCTGAAGAAAAGTCTATAAAAGGGCACAAAACCGTACTTAACTTGCCCTGTTGAAAATACACTGACAATGTAAGGGAAATACCTACTAATGCAAATAATTCAAACACAAGTCTTGGACCTAGTTGGTGAAAGTGAATGACTAAAACGTTGTGCAAGTAATAGCAAAACAACAAATAATATGCAGAAAATAAAGATGATACCGAGATTTACGTGGTTCAACTTTGCTTACTACATAGACGACGACTTTGTATATATTGATATGGAAACGCTTACTTAAAAATTACAACGTTGTCAAGCAACGATCCTTGATATTACCCAATCTCAAGCAAACAATACTACCAAAAGTTTGACAAAACTCAAATTAGAGAGAAAGGGACTTTAAGTCATTGTTTGCAAAAAAAACTTTTAACTCCTCTCTGATTCTTCCCAGAATTGGGAAACAACCGCAAAGGAAACCTCCAACTTGAGTCCTACTTTAACTGGGAACCAATCATACAATTAGATAGAATCCTTATTTATAAAGGACTGTAAGTCCTTCTCCTTGTCTGTCTTTGTCTCACAGACAAAATGTGTTATCATTAGTACTTAACCTTCTCAAATTATTGGAGCTCTTTGGAGATGTACTCGATGTTGACATTGAAGAGGTTTATGGATGTAACCGTGTTAGTTCCTCCATATCGAAACTAGTTCTACATCCCCCTAATGATACTTATTAATCTGACTCTCGCGGAAAACCTGTAGAGGTTGTTGCATCCTATGAATCTCCTATGGTATTGTATATATGGGTCGCCATGTCTTAGACCTTATTTTTTATATGTTCTAGACGGTAAATGTCAATTCACTTGATTATTGTATCAATTCTACCTCGCAGGTCAATATCATGGTCGAGTGGTAAGCTCTGTGTCTTTTCTGCTGTTGTTGTAGGGATTATGGGTTGCAACAATGAGGTTAGTTTAAGGGGTTGTTGGATTGATTTATTCAATTGGTGGAATAAAACCCATATCGTCAACAATTTTTCTATATCTCTTCAGTTGGGTGGTAATGGGTTTGATATTTGACGGTGGTGTTGGGGTTTGATTTAGTTGAAGATTATGGGGTGGGTGGGTGGGGTTGATGTTTGTTCAAAGAGAATAGAGGGGTTGAGGTGGTGTGATATGGTATAGATGGTGGAGCCGAGCCAAAAAAAAAGATTAAATAAAGGGAAATAAAAGAAGGGGATAGAGGCTGGAGGTGGTGTGGTACACTCTAGAGAGAAAAAAGAATAGGAGTGGAAGAGTCTGATACTGGAGTATTGATGAACTCCAAAGAAAAATAAATAAGGGAGGGTGGTGAAGTGAAACCAGAGACAGAGGAAGAAAGGTGGGAGAAGAACATTTTTTAACCATGTGATTTTCATCGCGATACGCTTGTATATTATTGTTGGACCACTCATTTTTTTCGAGAAAAATTGCTCATGATACAAACGTTCAATCTGAGCCCTTAGATCCGTCAGGGGTTTTTTAGTCATCAAAATGTTAACATTTTGAAAATAGCTCATGACATCATAGTCAATGCATGTTGACTATCACTCCTGAGGGGAGACTGAAACAATGATTAATGATGAGATAAATCACAATTAATCCTTTCATAATTTTATGGCCAAGTACAACATAAATTTTTATGTTTCAGTAATTTTATGTTTTATTTATTTATTTATTTTATGTTTTTTTAACCTTGTGATTGGAGTCAATCTTAAAGTTCAAAGATTTATAGTTTTAAGGTTCTATCAACTTCTATGTAATTTTATTTTATTTTTATGCATTATGTGTTTCTAAGAATTCAGCTATACATATGGATAATATTTTACTGGAATGAAATTATTTGCAAATTAAAAGGATTTGAGAGTTAGAACGAACAAATTGATACAATGTATGATTCATCGTGTTCATCATTGATCCTCCTCCGCCCATCTCATCACTAAAAATCAAGGATTTTGAAAGGTAAGTCCTAATCTTAAAGCAACGCTCGTAATGCTATCTTTTAATTTTTCCTCGGTCATCATTCTCTGCTTCTTTGCCTGCAGAAGTATAAACAATATATTAGATGATAATATGCGAAAACTACAATAAGTAATAATACTAAAATTATCATAAAATGACTATATATTAATATACCATGAGCATCAACAAGGCATTTGAATTTTATTTATTTATTCCAAAATGACATTTGAATATTTCATTTGTATTGATATAGATTTTGATTCTTGCTAAAAAAATGTACTTATGTTGCAGTATGCGAAGATAACTAGGGAAATATTTTAGACCAACATGCTGGATATAATTAATGCATACAATTTTATTTTGAGAACGATATTGATGTTGAACTTATAGAGAAGTTATTTAGAATTTGAGTACGCAAAGTTTAGGCATAACTCAAATTGGGTATAAAATTTTACTATAATTATACATTGGGTACGAAATTGGGTCTTGATTATTAGTTCAACGACGCTCACCAAGGTCAAACATCCCACATTTCGTAAAGAGCCAAATACCCTCAAGTTAATTGTGCGGTTTTAGTAGTCTAGAGATCCCAAGATGTATTTCTAGGTGACTCAACAATGTAGATTTATTTGAGAAATAATTATTAGAAAAAACTCCATTTATCTTCAAGCGAATACCACAACTACTACCCTCCACCTTTTTCTTAACCAAGCTGCACCACTATCACCATCATTGAAGGAAATGTATGTACTTTATGGTAATATATATATAGAGGGAGAGAGAGAGAAAGAGAGAGACAGAGAGAACTTGTAAAGCTCTCCATTGAGGCCATACGTCATGTTAAAGGCATGATTGAAGCAAAACTTTAGTAAGCTTTGTTTGCTGGCCTTTTCTTGGCCTTGTTTGGGATTTTTTATACTTCTACCCCTTATATAGATAGTGTCTATGGTTGTGTTTTAAATAAGAGTAACAAAAAGTGTAAAACACCAAAACAAGACCAAGAAAAAGCCACCAAAAAGGCTGGCTAGAATTACTCGATTGAAAAATGTGAAACTTCAAACTAAAATAGGTGAACCCATTATTTGAGATTCATGGGGTTCAAAATAAATTTATGTACTTGTCACTGAAGATCCATGATGAACCCCAGATTTATTGCCCACACCTTCTACAACTAACTACTATTTTACAAAGATTGTCTTGACTCTCATTCTCCCCTCATCTCATTCTTGTTAAAGGGAACGGACACGTTGGAAATCACGTGAGGTTGAAGAACTAGCGAGGTCTGTTGAGATGGCGGTCCCAAAATAAGACGATCGCTTCTAGTGCATCGCTCGCTCCATTGCTGGTAAGTAAGCCTCGCTCCAATGGGGAAGAAAATTCATTATGGCTTTCGAGAATCACTACACCAAATTGACATTTTTGTAACAACCCCTGTAATAATAACATTTTTAAGCTATAACAATTCACAAAGCAATTTTACACATTTTCACAAACAAAGTGATATAATAATTGTATCACCATGAATAGTATGGTCCCAAAAGTGATACTATTCATGGTGATCCAATTTATTGTATTGCTTTTTTGTGTAACTTTTTTTCATTTTTTTACTAAATTTAGTTTGATTTGAAATTGTTTGGTGGATTGTAACAACTCAAAAGTGTTGTTTTTAGAGTTGTTACAAATATGCTAATTTTGTGTAGTAAATAGGAGTTCACTAAATTTTGTAATTCGACCTTGTTGAGTCGTGACAACCTGCTCTAAGTCCACCATGAAACTGGGGTGCCACAACGGTTTGCTATAAGTTTTCACGATGAAGGTTGGATGGTGAGTTTGGTTGTGGTAGTGTAAATTGAAATTGTGGTGGTGGACAGAAGGGGGTGGGATTTGTCTTTCTTTCCGGAAGTTGTTTTTTGTTGTTTACGAGGATTTGTTGTTATAGTGGTGCAAAGAGGGGCGAAAGCTCTATGTGTTCCTTGATGAGTTCAAAGAAAGTGGAGGGATGATCGTGGTGTTGGCTTGAAGAAAATCATTTTCTAATAAATCCACATCGTGATATCACCTCGAGATATGTATTTATATTTTAGATCACTAAATCCTTTTTATGTGCAAGTAACGTGCACACTCAATTTGAGGGTATTTGGGTTTTTACTGAATGTTGAAACGTCTGACTTTGGACATCATCATTTAATAAGCAGTGAAGATCCAATTCTGCATCCATTGTGAATTATGCCTTTACCCAAACCGTAAATAACCCACGTACTGCGATTTTGAATGTCATATGATGTAGTTTAGGTATGAAAGGACCAAGTTTTGTGTTAAGCCAGAGGCACTGAACGTGGTACAAGCTTGGAATGGAAGGATGAGTCACTTAACAATTCAGATGCTCACAATCTAACTACTAGTTTTTTTAGTAGGTTTCAAGACTATTTTGTTAGCTTGTTTTGCTTTGACTTGAATGAAAATATCTTGTAAATTTTTCATGCATGTATTATACCATTGGTATACCATTTTCAGCATGCTAAAAAATCAGCTACTAAAAAACATTTTTTCAAAAAAATCCAAATTTTTGAAAATTTTCAGATTTTTTTTGTAAATTTGAGTTTTTTTCTCATTATCTATTGGGTTTGAAACCAACCCCTAATTTTCTAATTATCCCTTCTTCTACTTATAAATTGATTTTTTAATAATAGGAATTTTGGTTTCATTTAATGTTGCCTAATCTCCTTGTAGTAACACAACTCCATTGGATATTGTGTTATATCCTCTTCACTTCATTTTTTTTTTCCATTAATCCTCTTGTTTTAGATTTTTACAATTTATTTTTCACATTTTAATATATCATAGAAATTCATTATATATTTCACGTGTCTTCGAAATTTTTACGTTTTTCTTTACAAACTGAAATATTTCTTAAAATCAGGAGATCGAAATTAAATCGCAAAAACAAAATCACCATCCTTGCTTATGAAATATGTCATTTTCCATCCCACAAATCTACGTTGAGTAAAATGCCTCAACCATCGTTGAGAAAATAGAAAGAAGTATGAGACAATTCTTACAGGGTATGTTAGAAAAGGGTCATAACTATCACCTTATCGCATGGGATAAATTTGTACAACTCAAGAGAAAGGTGACTTGGGCATTTGTAAAATCAATACCATGAACATGGATTTGTTGTCCAAATGGATAAGGCGGCCTGAGCATTTGAAAAAAAAATGCTCTAAGGAAAGAAGTAATTGCTCACAAATATGGAACTGAGAAAAATAATTGGTTATCAAATGTGCCATGACAACTTATGAGCTAAGTGTAGTCTATGGCGCATGATTATGAACAAAAAAGGACATGTGGAAAGACATTTGTCTTCCAAAATAGGAAAATAAAATTTCATAAGATTTTGGGATGACAAATGGGCAGACAAGGTATCTTTAGCAAATGTAATTCCAACTATCTAAGGGTTGGCTTTGGTGAAAACTAGTTGTGTACATTGTTTTTGAAAGTATGATGGCCGACAAAACATTGGAATATTGACCTTAGACTGAGGTTCTAAGATTGGAAGCTAGAAGAGATGCACAATATAAGTAACAAGCCTATAGCTTTTCGATCTCCAATAATAAAAAAGATATTTGGTTATGCCAAGGTAAACATGAGTTCAAATTAATTCATTGTGCCAATGTGACACGCCCAAACTCGCCAAGAACACCCTTGAAAGGGTTGATCGGAGTTGCGTTGTCCGATTTAATCACAGACAGCTCCATCGAGCTCACACTCACTGGTTTTCTCTATTTCAGTGCGGGGAACAAACAGGGAAGGGGAAAGGAGGAAGAGATGAGGAGTTTTGGGGAAGAAATCAGTCAAATCGTCCGAACGCAGGGCAAAGAAGAAGAAATCTCACAAAAGAACATGCTTTAGAAGAAGAAAGAAAAAAGATCAAGAAGAGAAGGAGGAATCCTCTTTTATAAGTGGGTGCCTATTCACCCCCATCAGAAATCCAAGAGCACCCACTCACCAAATCTCATATTTTTAAAAACAAAATTTAAATCTAAATAAATTTATACTATTGAAATCAATTCCAAAAACTCGAAAATTAAATAAATAAAACAAACGGAAAAAAAACTATGGGTGTTACACAATGCTTGAATGGGTTATAATGGGGACCTGATATGGATTCAAAATCACCAAAACGAGAAATGGAAACAAGCTTGGATGAAACACATATACCTATGTGTATCACTTGAATCTATGGGTCTCTGGATGTTGAAGTGATTGTCGCATGCTGTCACCTTGGCAATCTATAAGAGATGACATTAACATAATCATGTTTTATCGCAACGATAGTGGCACAACTGATGGCTTAGACATGGGGGAAGTGGAGGATCCCAATTCATATGAATGATCAAAGCTTCTCTCTGGCAATGGAATGCAATGTAGGTTGACTTGAGCAGTACAGTTTGTCATGTACATGTTTGGGTGGTAACACTTATTAGTGTAAATATGTTCCGTAATGGCTATCAACGACATGCTACCCAATTGCAGCTCCATTGGTTGGATATCTACCTCTATGTGGGAGGTTGTTGGTTCGTGACTCACCAGTTAGGATTTTAAGAGTTTTTCCCGATTATTAGGAGCATCGTTGTTGATTATCCTTCGGGGTATTGAATGTAACTGCTTAGATGGAATAGAGCATTGTGAATACAAGTTTTCATGTGAGGTGGAGGCGATGAACGGAGTGAAAGCAAATCTACATACGAGATGGTGGTGATGTGAATGCTAAGTGGAAACAATGATGTAGCCTTCGAGAGTGGATTAATAATAAAATAAAAATAATCAACGAACCAACTTTTAAAAAAAATTCATTGTGGGGTAATGGTTAGTGAATTCCTCTCTTAGTGTATGTGTGGTTGTATGGAAAATAAACATAGAAATTAAACGTTTCCATGAATTCGATTATGAGGCCTCCCCTCAGACCTGAATTTCCATGAGTAGTGGAAAAAACAATCTTATGAAGAATCAACTTTCTGTCAAAATATAAACAACCAAACAAAGAAAATCTTCATAACAAGGAAATAAATTTCATTTCCACGAAAAATGGCTAACCAAACATACCAGGTATGTTTGTTGCACGAAATGACATGAAAATTGAAACCGTTTCGGTAAGTCCGATTCTGATGCCTCTTTCTAGGACTTGAATTCCTATGAGTAGTAGAAAAATAGTCTTATGAAGAATCAATTTCCTATTAGTAAATAACAACCAAACAACAAAATTGCATAACAAAGGAATATATTCCATTTCCTAAAAAAATGAGTAACCAAACAACCCTTAGAGTTTTACATAAAAAATATGCTAACGTGATTTTTGCATCAAACCAATCTAGAATGTATTGAACATGTTTTACAGAACATATTTTGTGTATTTATTTATTTTTGGTGTATTATCACTTCTACATCTATGTTCATTTTATGGGAATCTGAAAACAGCGGTGCAAATGTGTATATGATAATGTTGTCCCTAATCCTGCTTTGTAATTCTGATATTCGGCGTATTTGCTGTTAACTAACAAGTTTATAACCCCTAAGCGAGTCAGTTGGCATAAGGCTCCATTAGGGCTCTGGGATACAAGCGACGCCAGTTTTGAGAAACTTAGTAGAATTGTCTTCTGGCATCCCCCTCCGCCAGATTTTGTTGCTCTCAATGTAGATGGCTCTTCCTGTAGCACATGGCTGCTGGAGGTGTGATTATAAGAGACTCTCGGGTTTTGGTGTTGTTGGGAAGCAAATTTTTTTGGTGCAGGCTCTACAATAAAGCGGAACTTATGGCACTAGCTAAGGGTTCCGTCTCTGTCTCTCATTGGGTTTTAAGCAGGTGCTCAGTTCAGAAAAATTGTTTGTGGATGGTTTAATGGTATTTTAACATACCGTGGCAATTGGAGAAATATTTAAAAAAAAATCAAGCAACTGGTGGAGCAATTGAGGTTAATTGCTCCCATATTTATAAAGAGGCCAATGCGGTGGCGACGCATTAGCAACTAGAGCTCACCGAGAGCATAAGACTGTTGTTTTTGATGCTCATGATCTTCCTAGGAGAGTGGCAGGTTTATTACTGCTTGACCGTAGTCATACAGCTTACATACGCCATGGGGAAGACTAGGCGTCGCTATATTGGGCAGATGAGATTTCAAGATCAGAGGGATAGCAGGGCAGGCTGCAGTACAGATGTCTCCTGATTCTTTGGAAGCAGGATGTCACTGCGGTCTCGGGATTGGCCGGACTGTCCATTCAGTTCTGGCAGTTTGGCAACCTGTTGGGTGTTGTCTAGTGACGGTATGCAGCCTGGATGATGCGGGGAATCGCGGTTGCGACACATCTAAACAGAGGCAGAATTCTGGCAGAGCACTCTGTTGCAAAACAGAGCTGCTCTGTTCTGCGCTGTGTTGTTGTTGCGGATGCTGCTGCTGCTGCTGCTGCTACGCATTGCTGATGTTGTTTGCTGCTACGCTGAATTGCTGCTGCTGCTGCTGCTACGCTGATCTGTCGCAGCGTTGGTTGGAACATTTGACTTGGGCAATCTGGGGTACGCTCGGGTCGCAGAAATGCGCGTTTGCTGCGTGCTCTATGGCTGAGAGTTTGCTGGCGGTTTCGATTTGCTGGGCACAGACAGTGAGTCAGTTAAAGGCTTTTAGTTTCGTATTGTTATTTCCATTGCTTCTAGCTTTTGCTTTGGTTTCATACGGGTAACGTCGTAATGTACCCCGTAGCTTTTGTAAGTCAACTTTTTGATAAGTAATTAAGGTCTGGCATTCCATAGTTGTCCCTCCCCACTGGAGGTTAATTAATAATAAAAAAAGTATTTATTTATTTTTGGTAAAACTAGTAGGCACACATTTGAAAGTTTTGGATGAACAGTTTAAAATTGCAACACCTTTTATCTCTAAATGTATAAATTTCTTGTATTGTACTTCGACTTTAGGAAGGATAAAATGACATGTCGTTGTCTATACATCTTGTTTGGATGGTTACTTAGTGAGTTAAAACACCTTTAAAGTATTTGACTACAAAATTTCGTTAGGATGCTTATCTAGTAGGAGAGCTCTTCTATGGAGCTGGGTCTCAGAGCATTGATTTGTGCCTAGGAGGGTGGTTCGCACGTGATCAGACCATCTACCCTTCTCTTTGTGGGTTTGGAAAAATTGGAGAGGGATAGAGTTGATTCGATCACGTATGGACCACCCTGCTCCTAGGCACAAATCGATGCTCTGAGATCAGGCTCTCTAGAATTTTTCCTAGTAAAATATTATGGAAGTTAATTTAAATTTGAAAAATGTAAAAGTTATCACGTCAAGTTGCCAATATTGTACACCCACCGCGTGGAATATCCTAGTAGGATTGAATAGTTTCGAGTCAATTATGGACTGCCTTAAGAGATTGTTTCCTATACTTAAACGAATAATTTGATTAAATTATAAAACATGTTGATTAGACCAATAGTGTAACTATAATATATAATTAAACAAACAATTTAGGTGAAGTATTGACTTCTCTCTTAATATATTATTCTTAACCTTCATAGGAAAATACGGTAAACTACTATATTTTTTATAGAACATGCCCAATCGCAGACGAATATTATATAGATCCCTACAAGCCTTAAAAAATTAAAAATAAATAAAATAATTAGTGACTTCGTCACATACCAGAACCTGACTTCAATTTAAATAAATAAATTTGCTTTAGTATGAAATTTGACTTGAGTATTTCAAGGAAAAATTCTAGAAAGCTTGGTCTGAAAGTACTGATTTGCGTTTGGGAGGGTGGTATGCAGGGGGTCGGACCAACTCTATCCCTCTCCAACTTCTCCAAACTCATGGAGAGAATGGTAGATTGGTCCAATCATGCGCGAACCACCCTCCCATGCACAATTCAGTACTTTCGAACAAGGCTCCATAGAAGCTATGCTATTTCAAGTTTGTATAAGTTGTTAAATTTGTTCAGCAATAAATGAGAAATAGCATTTTTTTCAATGAACGAGAAAAATTAAATAAAAATACCACCACCATTTCACACTATGTAATGAGTCAATAATAAACGAAAATATGAAATAATTTAAAGAAGGAAAGTTCACCTTTATAAGTATAATGAAAACTATTTCTTTAGATTGTAGTCGCTGGAGAGAAGCATAAGCGATTTCATACCCAATTGATTCAATGACTCGAAGAACGTCACCACACGCACCATTGCCACTTTTGCATGTAATTTTTACCACGAACGTCCTTTCCTCCATCTTCTCAATATCAACCTGCTTACTTGTCAATTGTCAATGTTAAAAAAATAAAATAAGCAAACACAACCTTATGCCATTTTTTTACCCTTTTTTATGTACGTATTTATTCAGATTTTTCTTTTCAAAATTTTAATTACAACAAGGTCCAGAGGTCAATCGATCACAGGAGCCATTACTAATGACTCGAGAAAAACTTTAAGCACCCAATTAATTACTTTCACACCATTAGAGTTATCGCTCACTAGCAAGTATGTGATATACACAAGCGTAACACATAACGATTCGTATTGCATGTCCAAGTAAGGCATTGATGGTAAGTCTTGGCTAAGATTTGTTTGAACTGAAAAAAATGACTGCCATATTTTAGCGAGAATGAAAATCAATATATTTATTATATCTAAAAAGAAAATTTTATTTAAACCATTGACGTAAATTTAACATTTCACACTACGTTTAAGTAGTTAAAGTGTTTCAAATTTAAATTTAAACATAAGATGTATTTGGGAAAGAGGTGTTTTGACCCAGCAGTACAGACTAGTTATCGAAAATTTCACCTCAGTTATGTGTGTTTCATAGGACTTTGAAGTCGAAGATGAGGCTAATGTGGGCATAATGCGCAATGTCGCAGCAGGATTGTCTCTACAACTTTCTCTCAAGTTGCTTATCGGCCTGGCTGTGGGTGGTTGTTCTTTCAGTTCCTTCTGAACCTTGCAGTTTCTTCAAGTGTGCTTTTCAGATAAGCTACAGCATCCACCAGTACCGATCTCTTGTCCATCTAAATCGATCATGAGTAAAGTTAAAATTCAAAGGGGAAAAAATATAAAATAATTCCATATTAAGTATTTTTCTAGACTATAAGTTACCTTTGTAATATTGGGAACGAGTGCACGTAATGCCAGCATCTGTTGGCTTAATCTCTTTCGTCTATTCCTCTCTGAAACTAAATTCTTGCTATTCAATGCTGCACAGTTTAGTTTTTCTGTTCCATTTCCAACCTCATATTTCATTTCATTTTCTTCAGTGAGGGCCAGTGGTGCGGGAGTCAACATTTGGGATGTACTAGCATGGTCGTGATTAGCAATGGTGGTGGTGGTGGTCTCTGGACTTGCACTTGGTGTAATGAAGCAAAGCTCAGGTTCACAAATGAAGGAGTTGTATTCATCCGATACTGGTTGTTGGCAGGTCGTGGATGGTCCATTAATGAATATGGCTTCAAAAGAGTTGAGGTTGTAGAAGTCATCTGGTGGGAGGAACAATGAGGAGTCAGGTCCGGGTATGGAACAAAGGGAGTGGGAGTCGTCGGTATCAAAATGGAGGAGATGGTTTTCTAAATCTTGTAACTCAGATGGAATGGCAGGGGTATAATCATCATCTAGGTTCAACCATGAAGAAATTGCATCCAAGTGTGCTGATTCAGTACTGTGAGTGATGGGTTGGTTGTGATGAAGTTGCTGGATGAGGAATGCATCTAATAATTCATCACTATCCATATCAAGTACAAATAATTCATCACTACCCATATCAAGTACACTGTTGATGATCTATCTATACATAAATGGTGGAGCTATATATTGAAAATCAAAAAATCTACTTGAGTAATTACTTAACCAATTAAACATGAGCACGGGCATCCCACTATCTGACATCTGTTAAAAACGTGTCTTTTGGCATGCTTCTTGATTATACTTTCCATTAAGATTGTGGACCTACTAAATATATAAAGCAAAAATAATTGATAAGCACCTAGAGTCTGCAGTCTGCAGTCTGCAGTCTGCACCGTCATAATTGTACCTGTAAGAAGATGCAAACAATTGAGGACTTGCTCATGGACTAGGGAGAGTTGCCCCTTCAATTTTTAAAACATTTTCAGTATATGACTTATGAAAAAATCAAGAGAGAAAACAGCGAGGGAGGGGGTGTGACTCCTCATCCAACTCTAGATTCGTGATTTTGCGTATTCAAAATGCAGCACATGTATCTCTAGAGGGATGAGCGATCACACCCTCCTCCCTAGTTGGTTTCTTTGCCATTTAGAATTTCTGAAAAATCAATTAAGTCAAGCAAAAATGTTGCACAATAAACATTGAAATATTGGTAAAGTGCATCTCATGCTTGTTCACGGTCTTCAATGCTTACGTTACCTTGATACATTGCAACACTGTTCCGAGTGTTTTGATCATTTTTCACTATCCAAGTGTCATTACCTAGAAAACCACATATGATACCCGTATAACATGTGAGTTCACTTACATAAGGGAGATAAATAGCCAATAGAGTTCAAATAGTTCTTGAAGTGATAAAGTGCGACATTATGATGTCATCAAAACTAGACATTCTTAAAGAATTTGCTCAAACCTTAAACTATCCACAACAAATCTTACCAATTAATGACCTGAAACTTTTTATCCTTTCTATTTTTATTTCGGATACTCTTGCTAGCTAGTCACATGACTATATATCATGTTCCAAATTAGTGTTCAAACAATTATCTAACTATTTTTATTCTTTTCAATATTTTAATTTTAAACAGAGAATTAAGTGGAAGTAAAGTTTGTGTTGATGATTTATTTGCCCCCAATTCTAGTTGGTCTGGAAAAGGGGCGAGGTTACTATTAGAAGAGGGGCGAAGTTACGATTTGCCCCCTTCCCACCTCTTTAAACCCTGTTTTAGAAAAATGTATTTAAAGAAAGAGGTGAATGTGTATTTTCGCCCAGACAGCAACCAAACAAGGGAGTCCATGCCAGC